>CP136066.1:157820362-157912979 GCA_032622095.1 Siphonodentalium dalli | reverse complement strand
ATAACCAAGTCTTGAAATAGTGTTTCTGACATTTTCCGAATGAGGTCTCCAGAGGGTGAATTTAGTGAAGCCATCCCGCACAGCGGGATAGCATCACAAAATTCACCTTCTGAGAACCTCTTTCTGCGTAGAACTCAACTGTTATGGGAGACCTAGGATCAGATTGAAGTTCCCCAGTTAAAGTTGGTGATGTTCACCCATTAGTCACCTCGATTATGCATTTTATCTTCTGCAAATTAGGGGATATAGAAACTGAACAAAAACAATGTTAATTTGAGACTTAGATACTTCTCAGAAGATGACGCCTCCACAGAGTGAGGTCTCCATTGGGTGAATTTGGTGAATTTACCCCACCGTGCGGGGTTGCATCACTAAATTCACCCTCTGGGGACTCATTTGGCATATGTCAGACACACTTTTTCAAGGCTTGAGAATTATCTAGATGACTTTAAGTTTTTTATCCAATTTTGGAACTATCATTAACTATCAGACCTCTTAATTTTGGAATTTTTATTTTATTTCCCCTTTTTTATGATGTTTTAACTTTGATGTTTGCGTTCAAGATTGGTTTGATTGCCAAATGTTTACAGACACAAACAGATCGACTGATTAGATACAGTAATGCCCCTAAATAATCGACTCCTTAACCACAGCAGAATTATGGGTAATTTATCTGGATTTAGTCGGAAATATGGCTTGTTGCCATTCATCGGAAAGCTCTCAGTTAGAGATTTCCGATGAATGGCAACAAGCCATATTTCCGACTAAATCCTGAAAAGTTACCTATAATTCTGCTGTGGTTAAGGAGTCGATTATTTAGAGCAGTACTGTATGATACTGTTTATCTCATATCCAAAATACTGCTCTTCCCGTTGAGGTTTGTTTCCTTTTTAACCCATTGACTGCAATCTCAACGACTCGACCATTACCGTTTTCGCATGGAAATAACCTCTCATATACATGTAAATAGACAACATACAGTAATGCCCTAATTAATCGACTGCTTAACCACAGCAGAATTATGGGTAACTTTTCAGGATTTAGTCAGAAATATGGCTTGTTGCCATTCATCGGAAAGCAACAAGCCATATTTACGACTAAATCCTGAAAAGTTACCCATAATTCTGCTGTGGTTAAGCAGTCGATTAATTAGGGCATTACTGTTTCTGCCATTTATATATGTGTTTTATCATATACATACTGCCGGGAAATATGTATGTTGGCCGGGTGACTTGTCTGTTTAACTTGAACTAATTATTGCTATTTATTAATAATTATCACTATTTAATGCCTAATCAAGTCTGGTACTGGCATGTAGTGGATACATTCTGCTCCATTAACATCTATTTGTCAACGAGTCAAGGTCATCTTCTTATTACCAGAGCCATGTATTGTAGCATTGCGCAAATATGGTTTCTATTTTAATATTGAAAAGGTTATTTCCAAGCAAAGCGGAAATGGCTGAGTCATTGAGAATTCCGTAGACCTATCAAGACACAGTAGGGCTGGACTGGTTATTGTCTCATGACGACATGTATTGGGTTACCCAGAATCTAGAATTCATTAGGTTACCAAGGATGTTCCAAATGTGCACCAAGTTACCATGCATATCAAAATCTGAGAATGAGAATGAGGTCCTCAGAGGAGTAATTTAGAGATGCTACCTGCACAGTGGGCTAGCATCGCCAAATTCATCCTCTGGTGACTTCATTCTGCATGGGAGACCTAGACTCAGATTTAAGCTCCCAGATGGTGAAGATGGTGATGTGCACCCATTGGGCACCTCAATTATGCATTGTGTTGTATGCCAGTTTGGGAATATACAGTAACTAAACTAAAAAACAAAAGAAACTTTCAAAACAAATTTCTAAAGAAACTAAAAAACTTGTTAATTTGATAAATAAAGATACATTTACTTTCCAAAGGAGATGAGGCCTAAGCAGAATGAGGTCCCCAGAAGGTGAATTTATTGATGCTAGTCCATTGTGCGGGTAGCATCACTAAATTCACCTTCTTGTGACCTCATTCTGCAAATGTCCGGCACCAAATTTTCAGGCCTGCATAAGGTCATCGCTGGAAACGGGAAACTTTAAATAGACTGACATTTTTTTCGAAAAATACATTTTGGTGAGAGATATCACGTCATCGGTGGACAATATTTTGAGATCCAGGATAACCTTTTGCACGTAACCATGTGACAATGAGCAATTCCGCCTCAGTAGGTTTTATTAGTGGTTCTGATTGTAGCTAGTCCACATTACAATAACATAATCTGACAATGCTCAACAGTTCATTGTGTTTCCCCATCTTATAGTACTAATTTATTACATGATCCTACCGTTATTCCATTCAATAAACCCATTCTATAAATTGTGATATTAAACGTTTAATAACAGGAAATAGTGCCAGATGACTTCTGACTTCCTGTTTGTCGTCTGTTAACATTCCGTTCGCTACGTCTCAAAATACTATGGCTTCCAATACTTTTCCAACAAACAATCATGAATTAAGAGTTTGAAAAGTTATGTTTATCTGGGACTATTTCTTTACGCAGGCAAACAACGAATAGTTACGTGAAACATCATATCATGCCTTATAGAAGCCGATGTTAGTTTTGCGTCCCATTTGTTGATTTGAGTATGTTTTGGATAATGTAATAAATAGAATCTACAACTCATCCCCAGTTTATAGCAGACATTACAAAACTCGTCCACTAAATTAGATCTGGACCTCGTCAAAGGCTCGGTCCAGACCTAATTTTCTGGACTCGTTTTGTAAATTCCGCTATAATCTGGTGATTCGTTGTAGATCCTCTATATATTCTCCCACTCAGTTATAAAAGTAGACATTGGAGTTGTGTATTATTCATTTAGAAATATGAGCAGACACCAGATAATAAAAGTGAAAATAATTTCATATTCTTTGGTGGGAAATGTTTACATAATAACATCAACAAACGATCTGTGGTTATTATAACCGTACCATGACTGGAGCTACCTGAATTTTTGTGAAAACCCTGTGCCAATGCATTCTCTTATATATGCGAGTCTTCCATAGGGAGCGTTGCATATATAAGAGAATACATTGGTCTAATATTTACCTTGACCTTGTAACCCAGTGCATTCTCTTATATATGTGAGGCTCCCTAAGGGACATTGGCTAGATAATATCTTTTCGGGGGGGGGGGGGGGGGGGGGGGGGGGGGGAAGAGCCTATCTAACTTAAAATTTCAACACACCTCTATGTTAGGAAATTTTCCAACTGATGGCAAGTTTTTGTCTTAAAAACAACATGATGCTAGCCCGCTGTGCAGGGTAGAATATATTACTGGTTGAAAAATCAAATTATAACATATTTTTTTGTATAAACTTTCAAACTGGTATTGTGTCAGGCATGATATTTCCAACTGTTGAAAATTTTGACTGGAGTTTGAGATACAACGTGACAGCTCTCCCTTCCCCATTACCACTCCCTGATAAGGGTGGTCAAAACCAATGCCACTTTTAGGTTTTTTCGAGCTTCATCACCATGCTCAAAATTATCCTGAATGGACAACTTATATCATCTGAGAAACAATGCACAAATATAATAAAAATTAGTATAAAAAAATATGATACAGTAGACAGTTGGACTTATACCATCTCATTTCCATATGTTGGTTTGTCAGGACATAAGAAATACTGAATATATGACAATATTTACGCTCCCACATGCATATTTGCGCTGTGGAACATGAATGCAGGATGTTGGTTGGTCAAAATTATGTCACATGACATTGCACTTTGTTGTGTATATGTAACTTGCAACGAGCTATGGGAATAATGTTGGGAAATGCGCTTGTATGCTATTTTAATTTGCCAGTTGACTCGGTTGAGTGTAAATGTAAGTAATGGATGTTGATTTTCTTGCATTCCATAGAGTATGGATGCAAGTTGGTCTGATTCTGACATTTTGTTTGGAAACATTGCAAAAATATAATATCGAATAGCATAAAAAGCATGATAGACAGTTGGACTGATACCAACTCATCTCCATATGTTGGTTTGTCAGGACATAAGAACTACTGAATATATGACAGTGAATACGCTCTAAAATTAGATGTGACCATGTGCAGTGACAGGCAAATAATTTACTATATTAGCTGGTTATCCACTTGCCATTTACTTGTCATCTCTCTGTGTATAATGTAATATATAGTAGTGACATCTGTTGTGATTGTCACAGCATATTGAGCTTAGACCAGGAAGTGTTTACCACAGTGGCCACAAAAGTTCACTGTTCTATCACTGGACATTTCATTGTTGTGTGCAGTTTCTTTCTCTGTGGTCAAAAATATTTTCTTAATGATGACTTCTCCAAAACCTTTTCCATTAGAAAAAGTTATTAGTAAGTACATATAAGATATAAATAATTTGTGTATTTGTCAGCCTATCTTATCTTTCAAAATTACGTAGACAAAATTTGGTAGCTTCAATGAGCAACATCCATTTTAAAGAACTACTAAAGTAGTTTGATGTTAGACGAAGCAGTCAAAGTTTAATTTATTTTTATTTTTCATCAACCAAAGTTGCTTACTTTATTCCTTTTTTCTATGAATGCAGTACATGTATAGAACCTATCTGTGTAGAATGTTATATATAGTGGTAAGATCTGTTGTGATTGTCACAGCATACTGAGCTTCGATCTAACTTAAAATTTCAACACGCCTCTATGTTAGGAAATTTTCCAACTGATGGCAAGTTTTTGTCTTAAAAACAACATGATGCTAGCCCGCTGTGCAGGGTAGAATATATTACTGGTTGAAAAATCAAATTATAACATATTTTTTTGTGTAAACTTTCAAACTGGTATTGTGTCAGGCATGATATTTCCAACTGTTGAAAATTTTGACTGGAGTTTGAGATACAACCTGACAGCTCTCCCTTCCCCATTACCACTCCCTGATAAGGGTGGTCAAAACCAATGCCACTTTTAGGTTTTTTCGAGCTTCATCACCATGCTCAAAATTATCCTGAATGGACAACTTATATCATCTGAGAAACAATGCACAAATATAATAAAAATTAGTATAAAAAAAGATGATACAGTAGACAGTTGGACTTATACCATCTCATTTCCATATGTTGGTTTGTCAGGACATAAGAAATACTGAATATATGACAATATTTACGCTCCCACATGCATATTTGCGCTGTGGAACATGAATGCAGGATGTTGGTTGGTCAAAATTATGTCACATGACATTGCACTTTGTTGTGTATATGTAACTTGCAACGAGCTATGGGAATAATGTTGGGAAATGCGCTTGTATGCTATTTTAATTTGCCAGTTGACTCGGTTGAGTGTAAATGTAAGTAATGGATGTTGATTTTCTTGCATTCCATAGAGTATGAATGCAAGTTGGTCTGATTCTGACATTTTGTTTGGAAACAATGCAAAAATATAATATCGAATAGCATAAAAAGCATGATAGACAGTTGGACTGATACCAACTCATCTCCATATGTTGGTTTGTCAGGACATAAGAACTACTGAATATATGACCAGTGAATACGCTCTAAAATTAGATGTGACCATGTGCAGTGACAGGCAAATAATTTATTATATTAGCTGGTTATCCACTTGCCATTTACGGGTACTTGTCATCTCTCTGTGTATAATGTAATATATAGTAGTGACATCTGTTGATATTGTCACAGCATATTGAGCTTAGACCAGGAAGTGTTTACCACAGTGGCCACAAAAGTTCACTGTTCTATCACTGGACATTTCATTGTTGTGTGCAGTTTCTTTCTCTGTGGTCAAAAATATTTTCTTAATGATGACTTCTCCAAAACCTTTTCCATTAGAAAAAGTTATTAGTAAGTACATATAAGATATAAATAATTTGTGTATTTGTCAGCCTATCTTATCTTTCAAAATTACGTAGACAAAATTTGGTAGCTTCAATGAGCAATATCCATTCTAAAGAACTACTAAAGTAGTTTGATGTTAGACGAAGCAGTCAAAGCTTAATTTATTTTTCATCAACCAAAGTTGCTTACTTTATTCCTTTTTTCTATGAATGCAGTATAGAGCCTATCTGTGTAGAATGTTATATATAGTGGCAACATCTGTTGTGATTGTTACAGCATACTGAGCTTCGATAAGGATGGTTTTATCAAAGTGGACATAAAAGCTCACTGTTCTACCGCTGGATCTTCCATTGTGTGCAGTTTATTTCTCTGTGGTTTAAAATACTTTCTTAAAGACATATTATGTACTTGTTCGGGTGCGTGAAACTGATAAGTTAGTTTTCAGGCGCTATGACAACTGGAGGAATGTAACATTCTACTAACATCACCGAAAATTTGAAGCAAATCGACCATACCACTCCATAGAAAACATAATCAGAACTACGATCAATTGTAAATAATTACTACTCAATTCGGGACGCATCTATCGGCGATAAACTAACAAAAATTATTTCGCCATCGAGAGTCAGTGCATTTAATTCATATATAAGAATGACGGTGTGTGTTTTCAATTTGGATATACTATTTGTAACAATAACTACTTTGAACAAGATTATCCTTGATTTCTATTTGATCACCATGTATACCGGAGTGTTTCACATCCCTTTAATGATGACTTCAACAAAACCTTTTCCATTAGATAAAGAGTAAGTAAGCTGACTATTTGTTGATAGTTTTATTATGCCCCACTGCCAGACCCCTGAAGAAGGTTTGGTGCATACAGTCCAGCCTCTGCCAACATATCACCTTTTACTCCAGTGTTAATTATTGGATTTAGTTGTGCTTTGGTATGGTGATAGCCCAGCTTTAATAGGGGAAGGATGCCTAAATACTACAGGTTTCATCTGTTTATTATGCCCCCATGAGCGAAGAAAATGGTGGGTTTACTGGATTACATGTGTCTGATACTCCATCCGTTCATCCTTCCATCCGTACGAGCAGATATCTCAACCACAGGTTAAACTTGATTTGGTAGATTTGGTCAGAATATGTGCAAAAATACTCGAAAAAATTATTGATTTTTGCCCATGATGGCAGTCATCTTGGATTTGGGGGTCACAAGACATTAAAAATTGGAATATAGTCTAATTATTTAGTGCAACCCATCCCATGTTGAAAATATACTTGCCTTACTTCATCTACAAAAGTATACCATGCGTTTGTTTTTTAACATTTGCCCTACAGTATAAAATGAATTCAATAAACCAGCACTAGAAGTGTACTAAATAACAATAGCTTTCAGTTTTTGTGAATTTCATGCAGATCCAACTCAACTTCAACTTAATTTAGTTTTTGGAATTTCTATTCTGCTCAATAACATGTCTCCTACAGGTATTACTGAGTAATGAATTATCTTTATTTGTATTTCAACAGTACATATCGTTAATGAAAGAGGTGTTGTTCAATATGAATGCAGTATAGGACCTATCTCTGTATAGAATGTTATAAATAGTAATGACACATATTGTGATTGTCATAGCATATTGAGCTTAGATCAGGACTGTTTTTACCACAGTGGACACTAAGTTTACTGTTTTATCGCTGGACATTCCATTGCTCTGTGCAATTTGTTTCTCAAAAATTTCTCAATGATGGCTTCTCGAACACCATTTCCATTAGAAAAAGTTAAGGGTAAGTAAGATGGGTTTTATAGTTAGTTTAGTTAAAGATGTTTTCATAGTTCCAAATCTCCCAGTTAGAAAACAACATATTTCAACAACAAAATCTAATTTAATACCAGCATTAGCTTGTCTGCACTCTAAAAAATATACACCTGATAATATTCACTTGAATTTACCTTTCTACGAGAATTATATGTCCCTGAAAGATGCATTGAAGTCATTAAAAATACTTCCCTGAACAAAAACTATGCCATTTGAATTCATCGGAATTCTGGAATCGGAATGTCTGGAAAATTCATTGTGTTATCTTAAAATGAAACTATTAAAAACTTTATCCACTGCTTTCTCTTCATTTCAATCACCAAAATTATGTACACAATGTAGTACCATAAACGTTTCAGAGCGATGACAGCTTTAGATATTCTTCCCATGGTCTACAATTGCCATTTTATACGCGACCGCTGACTAAAAAAAATAACTGCACCAACGAAACAATCTCAAATTTATTGATAATTTTGAGAAACTAAACACAAATTGTTTTTGAACGTTTTCTATGTAGCTATGTTTTTGACACACCTTTTACTTTTTGAAGACAAGTTTAAAAAATATGATTTCCAAAACACACAAGAGAAACATCTGGAGTTACACAAAATTGTGTAAGATAGATAGCAATAAAAAAAAATGGTGTAATATTCAAAACAATAGTAACATTCCTCTCATGGACAAAGTTAGGAGAGAAAATTATTTCCTAGAGACAGAAATTCCTGTGGATACAAAACTATTATTTTTGCAATACATGTAATCGACTCCTTAACCACAGCAGAATTATGAGTAATATTTCAGGATTTAGTCGGAAATATGGCTTGTTGCCATTCATTGGAAAGCTCTCACTGAGAGATTTCCAATGAATGGCAACAAGCCATATTTCCGACTAAATCCCGAATATAATTCTGCTGTGGTTAAGGAGTTGAATATTTAAGGCATTACTGTACATTTACACCATCTGTAAGTACATGACTTTATTTGTTTAAAGGCCCCCTTAATTCTCAAATCACCAGATCACATTGTATACAACATATTCTATATTATATACCATTTCAAAGAGGAAGCTCCTAATTATTGAATTATCAACTTATCCAGTCGAGTAAGCTGTGAACTTGTTGTTTTTGTTATAAAGCTACCAACGTGCGTTCTGTGCTTAATTTCGATCTGGTCTGTCCTGCCAGTTTATTATTCTCAATGGAAGATGAATAACTCTATCTCTTAGTTGTGAATTATGATGCATTCTGCGGTAAATAATGGGGGAAGTCTTGGGGTGAATCTGTGATGGACACTCATAGGCCACAGGTGTTCCATATTCTAGTGGAATATATATATATTTGGTTCCTTTTCCAAATGGTATATAATATGGATATGTTGTGTATAATGTGAGCTGGGCATTCTAAAATTAAGTGGGCCACTGAAGTAGTTTGATGTTGGATGAAGCTTAATTTTATTTTATATTTCATCAACCTAAGTTGCTTACTTACAAGTTTATTCTTTTTTCCACAGAGGATGGATTCCTGCGCATGTATTTGAAAGGTCGTTCAGTGACGCTGTATGCTCCATCAGAGTTAGAGGAATATGATATCTCCAAACTTGGAGAAGAATGCTCGGAAAAACTGCAGATGGAATGGGCGTATCCTTTGTTCAATATTTACACTCACACATGAATGCAGGAAGTTGGTTGGTCGAAATTATGTCACATGACGTTGCATGCTGGCCCCTGCTTGCATCCATTTTTGTGTAGACGCAACTTGAATCAAGTCACGAGAATAACGTTGGAAATGGGCGCTTAATGCTCTTCTAATCAGCCTGTAAATATTAGTAACGGAAATTGATTTTGTTGCATTCCATAGAGTATGGATGCAACTTGGTATGACATTTTTAGCTCACATGAGACGAAGTCTCCGGTGGAGCTATAGTCATCACTCCTCGTCCGTCGTCCGTCCATCCGTCAACATTTTTTTAAACATCTTCTCCTCTGAAACCATCATACCGTATGGGTTCATATTTGGTGTGGATGTTCCCTAGGTGACTCTCATTCAGATTTGTTCAAATGAGGTCACTGGGTCAAATAGTTGCGAAACCAGGGCCATAACTCTATTCCTCCATAGTAATTCTTACAACGACTTCTTGTCCTGAACCATTGTGCCGATTTAGCTAATATGTGGTATGGAGGGTCCTTGGGTGACTGGTATTCAGATTTGTTCAAATGAGGTCACCCGGTCAATTAGTTGAGAAACCAGGGCCATAACTCATAGTAATTATTACAATGACTTCTTCTAAAAAAAATATTGGGCTGATTTAGCTTATATTTGGTACGGAGGGACCTTGGGTGACTGGGGTTCAGATTTGTTCAAATGGGGTCACTAGGTAAAATAGGGGCAGAGCCAGGGACATAACTCTAAAACAATACATTTTGCATTTTGACCTTTGATTTTTTTTTTAGACACATCACAGCTACCCAACCCCACTCTTCCCCACCCCACCTCCTGTCCCTGCCTGCCAAACCACACTGTACCATACCTTATTATCTCTTCCTTGTTCACCCCATTACAATCCTTGTTTTGATCACACCTATAGGAATATCACAAAGCTGTGTGTGCAGTCGTTAAAACCTAATTATCTATATGTCATCACATACTGGTCCTCAAGACATACTGGTAGCTGATGGTTTCATGAATGGAATATAATTCTCAGAGAATGCACTGGCTTTCAATGTCATGGAAATTTTGTTAAGCTAATGTAGTCACGTATTCAAATAAATGTTGTATGTCATATTCTCACAGGGATGTCCCCACAGTGTTGCAGGGGGGGGGGGGGGGGGGAGGGGTGGGTGACTGACAGATTTGTTCAATGAAATGTAATTTTGAAGCTCACCTGAGACGAAGCTATAGTCATCACTTCTCATCTGTCACCTGTTCATCTGTCTGTCCGTCCATTCATCTGTCAACAAATTTTTGAACATCTTCTCTAGATCATAAGACTTAATGGGTTCATATTTGGTGTGGATGTTCCCTAGGTGACTCACATTCAGATTTGTTCAAATGAGGTCACTCTGTCAAATGGTTGTGAAGCCAGGGCCATAACTCTTGCCCTCCATAGTAATTCTTAAAAACGACTTCTCGCGTACCATCAGGTTGAATGGGTTCATATTTGGTATGAAGGGTCCTTTGGTGACTGTAGTTCAGATTTGTTCAAATAGGGTCACCTGGTCAAATAGGGGCCAAGCAAAGGACAGTTTTCCTCTTAATATGCTTCCTTCACACGGACCGTCAGGTTTATTTTACTGATATTTAGTATGAAGGGTTCTTTGGTGTCTGGGATTCAAATTTATTCAGATGGGGTCACCAGGTTAAATAGGGTGGGACCAGGGACATAACTGTATGTCTCTATAGTAATACTTAAAATGTCTTCTCAAGAGAGGTTGGACCATATAGTATGGAGGATCCTTTAGTGACTGAGATTCAGATCTGTTAACATGAGGTCAACCTGTTAAGAAATGACGGGGCTATGGGGACTTAAGACTTTTGTGTCTAATAAACCATTAAAATACAAAATTCATTAAAACATCTACCTTGGAACTACCTGACTGATTAATCTGACATACATATTGTGTTTTTGGGTCCATGGATAATTGGGCTTTAAACATGTCTAATTGGTTTTATAAAAAGCACTTGTGAGATTGGAAATTTCCAACAATTGAGAAAGTTTGAGATGTCGGTTGTGAAATTCCAACCTAAGACTTGGGAGTCTGGAGCCCGGTCGAGAGGGGACTTGTTGAGCTGGAGGAGGTGGTGATCACTAGTGTACAGTTGGTAATTTCAAGGTAGATTTGGTAATTTCAAGGTAGATTTGGTAATTTCAAGGTAGATATTCACTGATCTACATTGATGAAGCCTCTCTAGCCACATATCCTGTTTACATACTTCTTTTAAAGTGATTATGAAAAGTTCTGACTGTTGTGGTCTCCATAGTCCCAGTCTTATCAGTCTTTGCAGTCTGGTGAGCGACCCCACAGTCTTTGACTGTCTTGTTATGTGTGGAACGTGTTCCACACAAAATGTCAGACCAACTTGCATCCATACCCTATGGAACGCAAGCAAATCATCATCCTTTTCTTAAGAATACCAGTAGTGTATCTGTCAAATTCAAAACTGGATTGAGGTATCTGTAAGCTAAAATGTTATTCATAAATGAAGGATTAGTGCAATTATTACTGATTCTGGTATTTGTCTTGAGTATGCACAAGCTTGCAAATAGTGTGTCTGTCATTTGCAGAATGAGGTCCCCAGAGGGTTAATTTAGTGATGGTATCCCGCACGATGGGCTAGTTTCACCAAATTCACCCTCTGGGAACCTTGTTCTGCTTAGGCCTCAACTGCTATGGGAGGTCTAGGATCAGATTGAAGTTCCCCAGTTGAAGTTGGTGATGTTCACCCATTAGTCACCTCGATTATGCATTTTATCTTCTGCAAATTAGGGGATATAGAAACTTCCATGAAGCGAAAAAGTAACTAAAACAATGTTAATTTGAGACTATAGTAATTTCCCAGAAGATGAGGCCTAAGTGGAATGAGGTCCCAGAGGGTAATTTGGTGATGCTAGCCTGCTTTGCAGGATAGCTTTACTAAATTCACCCTCTGGGGAGTCGCTAGTGGGGACCTCATTCTGCAAATGGCAGACACACTATTTGTAGGCCTGAGTATAGCTCAGTCTGCATGGAATATATAGACGATACTGCGTTTTTCGAGTGAATATATCGTAATGACCTCATTGTGGCTATAACTATTCCGATGTATCCACAAATGAGGGAATTCCAGTTATCACGCAAGAACCCCCAACACCCCCCTCCATTTCATCATGTTATGTTGTCAGTGACGTTGCTAATGTAACTAATATCATATCCACAGTTAAGGGTGAAAAAACTCTAAACTGACAGAAAAGTGCAAATGGTTCGTTTCTCTTTACACGTATAAATTTAATTAAGTGATTTGCCCCAATTTGAGCTACCGTAAAATATAAGGAAGCTACAATGGGATATAAGGTTGGCATATCGTTTATAGGCACTCAGCTTGCGAAATATAACATTTTACGGATAATATACAATTTGACAGGGATGCATATAAATTAATATATTTATTTACTTGAAATTCATCCATTTTTGCCAGAAATATAAAAAATTAAGGAAATTTTGAGAGAATTGAAATGAAATCACTGATTGTCATTGACATTGCCTGATTGAAATGATGAGAAATTGAGAAAAATAAATCACAGGTTGGTTTGAAAGGGGAAATAACTTTTATAGATCTTGTGCAACATTCTTTAGATTCCACTTGCAGTACAACAATTAGTATTCTATTGCTGTAACATACATTAATTTCAAAATAGTTAGAATATTCTTCAATTTATAAGAAGTTTGCATATTGCGAAAATCCTGTGCCAATGCATTCTCTTATATATGCAAGTCTCCCACAGGGAGCCTCAGATATATAAGAGAATGCATTGGCCTAACAATATTTACCTTGACCTTGTATGCCAGTGCATTCTCTTATATATGCGAGGCTCTATGGGAGACTCGCATATATAAGAGAATGCACTGGCTCAAGATCTTTATTGCTGCACCAGAACATCTCCCATGATGAAAGGGATAATGCTGCAGTCTGATTATTCAAAAGTTTATGAAAAGCAGTAGATAAATTATTGACAAACATTTACTGTCATGGCAAATTTGCCAACTGAGTTTCAAAAATCACTGAATGTTAAAAGGTTATCCCCCTAAATATATCTTATATTTGAGTGAGGATGCATATGTTTAGTCGCAAAATTTATGTATATATACAGTATGCCACATTTTACACATAGTAAATGTAATTGTTTCAATCAAATATTGTTTTCCGTTGTATATTGTGTGATACATGTTATTGCGTATTTTTTCTTGACCTGTTGCTATAGATATGGATACCGAGGTCGCGACTGCCGAAACAACTTGTATTATCTACCTACAGGGGAGATAATCTACTTCATTGCCTCAACTGTCGTGTTGTACAATGTTGAGGAGCAAATGCAACGACACTACCTCGGCCACACTGACGACGTTAAGTGGTAAGTCCTAAATGCAATGAATTTTAAAATGACCTTCTTAAAAATTCCACATTCATCAAGATTGCATCAAAACTGTCCAAAAATTACTCGACAACAACAATTGGTATTTTCGCATTCCGGCTAATCTGCCATCCTTAACATTACTTCGTACTCAACAGACAATCAAATAATGGAAATCTGGTAACCTTATTCTAGGACTCAGAGACTTTTGACACCAACAACAAAATTTGAGTACAGTACCCCTTTAAATTTAAATTTGTATGATGTTATGTGATTTCAGAAAGGAACAGAGCAAACATATGTTGGCAAAATGATGAACAGTTCATGAAAGTTCATGAACAAATTTGAGACAGAATATAACTGGCATAAATATATATATATACACGTGTATACATGTACGCATACAATGTTATTAATATATCAATGTGTGTGCAAGGAGTGTGTAAGTTGTGTACGAATGTCGACCCCCCCCCACCATTCCCGTCTATATATTTATGCAATCGTTGTTATCAGATATTGTTCTGTACATAATATAAATGTATAATATAATGAAAAAATAAAATATTCAAAAAAAAATGATGAACAGATTAACTGGAACGGCAATCGTTCTTTAAGCTTTTCCAATGTTTACCGTCAAATTTAGATGAAATCTTATTGTACTGATTGGACTTTTGTTGATAATTCAAATGTAACAGTAATGTGTACATAACAATGGTTTTGAGATGCGAAATATCATAATTGGAGAGTTATTGATAATGAAAATAAGAACAAAGTTTATCTATTTTTTCATGTATTTGTTGATGTTAGTTGTTTTAAATTCTTTTATAAAATTTATGTTATTTTACTGATTACTCATTAATGAGTAGTTATCCTGTAGGGCATATTCAGATAATAGGTTCAACAAACTGCCATTGTTGAACTTATTATCTGAACATTACCCACCCATGAATTGGAATCTTTCTGCACTTTTAGTATCTGTCGTCTGCTTTAATTACCTGAGCACCCCTCCAAATAAATAATAGACCATTCCAATGTACACTCAATATACACTTTTATAACATGGTGGGAGAATGTATTTAGTATAGAATGGGTTAAAAATTATGTTTTCTCTTGGACAGCCTTGCTATACATCCTGATAAGAGGAGAGTAGCTACTGGTCAAGTCGCTGGTCATGACAAGAAGGAAGGAAAGGTGAGAATTATAATATGCTCATCGACCATGTCACAGATCTCTACTCTGGCTTAACGCCCGTAGAGAACATATTCCACCAGCACAAAACCTGGGAACTTTATAACATTGAACAAACAAGGCAGGAAATATATTTCTTTGTTTATTCATGTTCCTCAGTAATCTACTTCACATTATGGGGTGGTCCCAGCTTGAGATTGCATGCTTTTGTGAGCCGATATTGCAATAAACATTGAATTAATTACCCAGGAAAAATTACATAATTGTAAGCAACGAAAAGCAAACTCGCTCACAGTCACTTAAATAGTGCAATTTCGAGTTGGGACATTCACCTACAATGAAGTACATTATTAAGGAACCGATATTAACTAAGAAATATATTCTAACGGGCATTAGCCAGAGTAGATATTCATGGCATGATCTAAATATGCTCAATGCCACTCATTTTGTGTTTGTTGTGGTTCACTCTGTTCAGTTTCTGTGCATCTTGTGTTATGATATTTGAAATAGCATGAAATAATTAAGAAAATATAGGTGTGTTTCCCTGAATTAATTTTTTTTTCAGCTTTGGGTGGGAAAGCATACCCACGTACTATGGGTTCCATCCCATTTATTTTTACCATAGTTACGGCCCTTGTTTGACTTGGAAATTTGTGAATTTTGTGTCCGAAAGAAAATTTCAGCTTGTAGCTTGGGCAAGGATCATCGGATACAGTTGTGCTTTGGTATGGTGATAGCACAGCTCATGGGAAAGGATACCGACTTATATAGGTTTCGTCCATTTTTTTTACGGAGTTATTGCCCTTGTTTGACTTGAAAATTTGTGAATTTTTGTCTCTATATGAACATTTCAGCTTGTAATTTTGGGCATGGATCGTTGGGTGTGTTGATAGCCCAGTTCAGGAAGAAAGGATACCCATATTTAGAAAATAATAAAATTTTCCATCCATACTAATATTTAGTATTGCACACTCTCTAAAATGAGCGATGGGGGCATATAACATGCTTGGAATTGCACTTGTTTGACCTAGGCAATAGTTTTGCATTGGCAAACTTATTTTGCCTCTTCGTTTACCTGGGCATTGCCTATTACCTAGGCTAAATCCCAGGGCTGTGAAGGTAATTGCTGAATACAGCATTGAAACTTTTGGCCAAAAATATGGCCATTTGCCAATGTGGCCACCGACAATGAGAACTGTGTCAATATTGCAGTGCTATGCATGCTCTTTTTAGCACAACTATCTTCAGCTTGAACAAACAATTACTTCAGACAGAAACACATGGTTCTCATGTCTCCAGGAACTCTTCAAACCTCATGAAATGGAAAATAATCTGTTCAGACTCCTTGAAAACCCTTAAATTTTACCATGAATGTGAATATAAAGTATCCCAGACTGTTCTTAATTCTCTTGCCTTTAACCCTTTGAGTGCCAGGGGCCGATCTCATCGGCCCTAAATCTACAAAATAAGTCTGTTAAAGAATATAAGAATAAATTATTAAAATTGTAAAAAAAAAAAAAAAAAAAAAAAAAAAAATTTGTTAGGCCAATGCATTCTCTTATATATGCGAGGCGACCTATGGTCGACTCGCATATATAAGAGAATGCATTGGCACAGGGTATATGGGTTGATACAAAAATCGACCTGGCACTCAGAGGGTTAAAGGCCCACTTCATTTTTGAATGCCCAGATAACATTATACACATCATATCCATATTATATACCATTTGGAAGAGGAAACAAAAATATATATATTCCACCAGAATACGGAACAGATGTGGCCTTGGAGTGTCCACCAAGTGATAGAGATTCTCAGATTCATTCCAAGACCCCCCCCCCCTTGATAACAAAGAATGCATCAGAATTCAAACTAAGATATAGAGTTATTCCCCTTCCATTGAGAATAATAGACTTTATAGTACAGCCTGGATCAAAATTAATCACAGAACACACCTCAGTAACTTGACAAAATCAATATGTTCCCAGTTTATTCGTCCGGATAAGTTGACAATACAATGTTTTGGAGCTTCCTCTTTCAAATGGTATATAATATGGAGCATGTTATATAATGTGATCTGGTGGTTCGAATATTAAGTGGGCCTTTAACTCATTCAATGCCGAGCCCCAAGAGAATTACGTTGCATTGCGGCCAGCACCCTTGAGTGACATCATGACATTATATTAGTATATCATCATCAGTCAGGTACCATTTTTGAGCCATCTTCTGGCTGATGATTTCTGAGCTCACCACACCTGTCGTTTCATATATAAAAAAAAAACAAATGGAATAAAGTACATGTAGCGACTCGCTCACCATTTATGTCAATCCCAATACCCAACCTCGGAATACTTACAAATTTGCATTGATAACATAAGAAGTGTTCAAGTAACTTTCATACCGACACCTGAGCCAACTGTTTGGACGCTCCTGTCTGCCATAGACTAACATGTGCTTCAATACTTCAGTGATTGTTAATTGAGTCAATGGTTATTTCACTACTATGCATGGTTACTTTGCAGTATATGGTCTGCTTTTGCTGCATGCATATGAACCATTAATCTTATCAAAGATGTTTCCAACATTTACTGTTTTATCAAATACCTAGTTTTTCACATGGCAAGAACATAAATGAATTTTTAGAGCCAAATTTTTTTTTGAATATTTGAAAAAAAGATACCGCATGTTGCAATATATTGATTATATACACCAATCATCTGTGTAATAAATTTCTCTCTATCATCTTGAACTTACATTCATTTTAATAACACGTGGTTATCTTGGGAAATCTAAATTTTTGAAAACATTAAAAATTCAACCTCTTCAATTAATTATGAGCGGTGTCCATAATTTTAACTTTTATTTTTGCTTATTTAATCTTAGGATGGGACTTTAGTGAGTTTTTTTTTCTTTTGAACAATAGTAGATCTTAAAATACTGCATTATTTCACTTTATTTGCCATCACATGCTTGTTTTTATCAGTTTAGTCAGGTTTAGTAGATAGAAATTCACTGAATTTGTTTCTTGCACGCATTATTTTCTTCAAGCTGTTTTACATCTCCTTTCATTTCTTTGATTCTTGTGTTTTAATATTTTCTTATAAACACAGAGAAGTTGCTTGAACCAAGTTGACCTCCCAAAAGTGGGAGCTTGTAAGGTATGAATTATATGATACTGGAATTTGCTTCGGTGAGGGTGAAAAAGATATTATACTACTCAACGACTCTCATTGAACGATCTTTCCTTTACCAAATTAACAACAAGTGAATGTGGAGTAAGGTCTTCATTGAATCTACAGTAATGCCCTAAATAATAGACTCCTTAACCACAACAGAATTATGGGTAACTTTTCAGGATTTAGTCAGAAATATGGCTTGCTGCCATTCATCGGAAAGCTCTCATTGACAATAGCCATATCTCATTGAGAGCTTTCCGATGAATGGCAACAAGCCATATTTCGGACTAAATCCTGAAAAGTTACCCATAATTCTGCTGTGGTTAAGGATTCGATTATTTAGGGCATTACTGTAAGCTTCTTTGAGGGGTCTCATTTCATTGATTCAGTGTTTAATAACCCTTCCATGACTTAGAGATTCCTGAAATTTTATGAAAACCCTGTGCCAATGCATTCTCTTATATATATGCGAGTCTCCCATTGGGAGCCTCGCATATATAAGAGAATACATTGGCCTAACAATATTTACCTTGTCTTTTATATGCCAGTGCATTATCTTTTATATGCAAGGCTCCCTATGGGAGAGTCGGTTATATAAGAGAATGCACTGGCACAGGATTTTTAATGCTGCACCAGCGCTGCTCCTGTCATGAAAGGGTTAATATTATATGTCATGTTATTACATGTATTAATATGTTAATGCTTATTTTCTTCATAATCTAGCTTCATTATCAACCAAATATACATGTACATCTTGTATCATTTATATATCTCTTTGTGAGAAGATGTTCGTCTAGGTTTTAAGAACTCGTCCTCCAATCCAGTAGCATCTTATGATAATAGAATATATTTAAACCCATTTAGGCCTTGTTCACATGTATGCGCTGTCAATCATTTAGATATCGAAACGGCACATCCGTTGCCCGAATTAAGTTTGTATTGACCTTTACACTGTGATGCAATACGATGAGGGTCAAAGCTTTTTCATAATCCTTTTGTTCTCGTTCGTTTCCAAAATACAGTAATGCTCTAAGTAAGCGACTTCTTAACCACAGCAGAATTATGGGTAACTTTTCAGGATTTAGTCGGAAATATGGCTTGTTGCCATTCATCGGAAAGCTCTCCCCGAGAGCTTTCCGATGAATGGCAACAAGCCATATTTCCGACTAAATCCTGAAAAGTTACCCATAATTATGCTGTGGTTAAGAAGTTGCTTACTTAAAGCATTACTTAGAGCCAGAAATATGGCTTGTTGCCATTCATTGGAAAGCTCTCCCCGAGAGCTTTCCGATGAATGGCAACAAGCCATATTTCCGACTAAATCCTGAAAAGTTACCCATAATTCTGCTGTGGTTAAGAAGTCGCTTACTTAGAGCATTACTGTAGATCTTTACCCTATTATCCTAGTATTAATATATTGGTGAATTTTATAGACTCATTATTGTTGAAACAGAGTCATCTGATGGGGATATAAATATTGTTTTGCTGAAATTCCAGATCGTTTCAAATCTTATCCGGTGCAGTTTGGTGTGGAGACTATATTATTAACTGTAAACCCATCACTTGTATTTGGTCTTAACCCTTTACCCAACAAACCGGCCAAAACCGGCCAAATAAAGCTTCAACAGCCTAAAATATCTTTGGTCTGTCTCAATAGAACCATACAAATATGGATATCATTGGAACCGGCTCCTTGACCACATTGTGATAGTTACAGTTATGCCCTGTGCCTATGCATTCTCTTATATATGCGAGTCTCCCATAGGTCGCCTCGCATATATAAGAGAATGCATTGGCCTAAAAAAAATCTTTTTTTAACACTTTTTACCATTTTTTCTTACATTCTTTAACAATTTTATAATTTGTAATGTGTTAAGTCAATGCATTCTCTTATATATAAGAGAATGCATTGGCACAGGGCCCTTCTGTTGGGTAAAGGGTTAATACCCGCCGCGTCATTCTTGTGATTTTTGTGATGCATTTTAGTTCACAATATTGTACATCTCCATTCAACCAATGACATTCAGTTAGCATCTCTATGTTACAGTAATGCCCTAAATAATCAACTTCTTAACCACAGCAGAATTATTGGTAACTTTTCAGGATTTAGTCGGAAATATGGCTTGTTGCCATTCATCGGAAAGCCCGGCATTACTGTATAAATTACAGTATAAATTTTTTTTCTGCACAACATCTACTTATCGCACTCCATTTGAGTTCAGATAGAACTGACTGGAATCTAGCATTTATTTAGAAGTCAACAATTTTACATCTGACAAACCCAAGTTAAAATATTATGTTTTCGTATTTCACTTCATCTCATGAAGAAGGGGGAGAGGGTAAGTCCTGCAAAAAAATTATTACTGCGTTTGGGACTAATCCAAGGTGAATTTGAAAATGCCATCGCTAGCCTGTTTCTCAAATCTTCTAAACAGTTTTCATTCACGAAGTAACGAATTGTCTTCTCACATTTCTAAAGCAGATAAACCAACAAAACTTCTATAACCAATAATCAGAGTCAAAATGAAATCATGAGAAATTCAAATATTTTGACTTTTTTTTTTACGAAAATGATTATACATGTATGTCTATTCAAGATATACTAATAGATATCTAAACATAATTGACCTCTCCACCACACATCTTATCTTCTATCAGCCAAAAGACTTGGGCGTATGGGCTGCTCCGACTAAACTGTCCAGTACTAATTTTGACCCATCTCAGAACTTCAAACTTTTCCCACTCAGTTATAAATGTATACATATAGATAAATATCCTAAATATAGATAACAGATAATAAACTGCAGAAGGAATCCTATTCATTGATGGGAAATGTTTAGATAATAAGTTCAACGAATGGCCTATTGTTGTTTGTTGATCTTATGATCTCAACGTTTCCTAAGGGATAACTACTCATTAACCCTTTCATGCCAGGAGCTGCGTTAGTGCAGCATTAAGATCCTATGCCAGTGCATGTCTCGCATATATAAGAGAATGCACTTGCTTAAAAGGTCAAGGTAAATATTGTTAACCCTTTACCCAACAAACCGGCCAAAACCGGCCAAATAAAGCTTCAACAGCCTAAAATATCTTCGGTCTGTCTCAATAGAACCATACAAATATGGAAATCATTGGAACAGGCTCCTTGACGACATTGTGATAGTTACAGTTATGCCCTGTGCCAATGCATTCTCTTATATATGCGAGTCGACCATAGGTCGCCTCGCATATATAAGAGAATGCATTGGCCTAAAAAAAATCCTTTTTTTTAACACTTTTTACCATTTTTTCTTACATTCTTTAACAATTTTATAATTTTTAATGTGTTAAGCCAATGCATTCTCTTATATATGCGAGGCGACCTATGGTCGACTCGCATATATAAGAGAATGCATTGGCACAGGGCCGTTCTGTTGGGTAAAGGGTTAAGCCAATGTATTCTTTTATGTATGCAAGGCTCCTATGGGAGACTCGCATATATAAAGAGAATGCATTGGCACAGTTTTTCGCAAAATTTCTGGAAGCTCCAGTCATGGAAGGGTTAAGTGTATAGTATAGAATGGGTTATATTAAGTGAGTGTCCATAAAGCCATTTTTAATACTAATAATAGTAATAATATCTATATTACGTCTATCCCCCGTAAGGAGCCCTATTAAAGCGTGACCTGGATTAGTCCCAGTATATAGCAGCTGATAACTATAATCTAACTTGTTCCTTCTCGATTCTACACTTCTCCTCACCATATCCATTAATGACATATGTACATGTATGTTGTAACATTATTCTCTTATATTAATTGTATTCAGTTTCAGTAATGTTATACTCAGCCATGCCAATGAATGATAATCAGTCAAGATAAATGCTTGTTAAAGCCAATATAAAAACAAATTGCTCGATTTACATCCCCTCCCGACCCTATTTTTAGTCCCCTCCTCAATTTTATTATACCCCCTTTTAAAAAAAAAGTGGGGGTATACTGTTTTGCATCTGTCCGTCCGTCTGTGCGTCGTACCGTACGTGCGTCCGTCCGTGCGTACGTCCGTCCGATGTCTGTTCATCTCATAACTTGAACAGTAGTGCTCGGATATCAATGAAATTAGGTATGGATGTTCACTACTATGAGGACATTAAATAGAGGGTTCCATCGTTTTGTTCCGATTTTCCATTCTAGAGTTATTCATCTTTGTTTATCTGGAAATGTTGTTTTTATTCAGATATCATTTATGGAATCTTGTTTATCATGCTTTAACCATCAAATTACATGGGACTGACCCATTAATCAAGTCTATTTTGATCACATTGGACAATCGATATCACCTAGTATTATATAAGATAGGATACTGCTTCAATATCTAGAACTGTCCATGAAATTTATGTTAATAGGAAGAATATAATATAAAAAATAAAATTTGTCCTCCCGCCCCATTTGTATGAAAAAGTTGGATGTAAATATAGCAATTTATTTATATTGGTCTAATCCATGATTCTCTTTGTCAGGGTTGGGAACCTACGTCATATTTTGCTCGAAAATTGCGTCAAGATGTGGTTAAATTAATTATATAGGTGAAGAAAATGATGAATTTTCTCTTCGATATGAGACATTTCGCTGTCATTTTCAAGCAAATATTGATGTAGGTTCCTGGCCCTGTTTCACTTTACGTACCATGGATGGGAATATATCTTAAATATATCAAAAATAAATTATTTTGGACCTGATAATGGGCAGGCTTTTCCAAAAATTACTATACAAAATGTGCACCTTTGGTGTTTGTTTTATGTCATTATCATAAGTTTAAAACTTGACTCTCAAATCACTGTTTCTTGAGAAAAATCAAATGATGCAACAGAAAGGTAGCTGAAGCTAATTTAATTTTCCACAGATTTGTATTATGTTTGATTAAGAGTTTGATGTCCATTAATATGAATTTATTTTAAATTTTTTAACTTATTTCACTATTTGAGTCAAAAAAATTACACTCTCACCCTTTCATTACTGAATGGATTCTCTCCATTAGTTATAAAAGTATACATTGGAATGGTCTATTATATTTCTGGATAGATTTTTAGGAAAAATTATCAAAACACCGACAAACGAAAAGATAATACTTGGTGGGCAATGTAATAAGAAGTTCAATAAATGATCTATGGTCGGTTGTTGAACTTATTATCTGAACATTTCCTAGAAAGGGAACTACAGTAATGCCCCTAAATAATCGACTCGTTAACCACAGCAGAATTATGGGTAATTTTTCAAGATTTAGTCGGAAATATGGCTTGTTGCCATTCTTTGGAAAGCTCTCACTGACTAAATCCTGAAAAATTACCCATAATTCTCTGTGGTTAACGAGTCGATTATTTAGGGCATTACTGTATTAAAGAATACATTGGAATGGTCTATTATTTTTCTGGATGGATTTTCGACAGATGAAAAGATAATACTTGGTGGGCAATGTTCAGATAAGAAGTTCAATAAATGACCTATGGTCGGTTGTTGAACTTATTATCTGAACATTTCCTATAAAAGGAACTATTTGTCAATGAGTATTTATAGTACAGAAAGGTTTAATAAGGATTAACTGTCATGTGGACTGTTTTTATGGAGATGTAACGGTGAGGTAAGTGGACATAACTTGTGTAAAACCCGAAGGGTTTTACATACAAGTTATGTCCACTTACCTCACCGTTACATCTCCATAAAAATAGTCCACATGACAGTTAATCCTTATATTTATATACATTTAGCGAAAAAGCCGCTTTTGTAAATATATTTAAATCGAAAAGTGTATCGTGACAAGATCAGCCCAAAATACCCAATAGCACCCTTGGCAAAAGTTAATAGGAACAATTTCTCTTCATGTTGAAACCCGATGATGTATTAAGTCAATCCTGCGCGAGTCAAAATGCGCCCAAAGCATTACGCGTTCGTCTTTCCAAACCTAATGACGTATCGATGGTGTTATTAGCTTGGTGTTATGAGGCGTTACGCATTCACCGAGAAATAACTGCAACTAGCCACGTGGGCGCCGACCAATCAGAATGCTGGATTTAGTGATGACAACACTTAGTGTGTAAATATATAGGAATAAATCTTAAGTCTTCACATTTCTCAGCTCTCTCTCACTCATAAATATTCTTTATTTCTGGCATTTTGTTGTGATATATATTGAGTTACTTTGCATTGTATTAAAGCTTTCCCATCTCGGTTAAGTTATGGGAATGTGGAAGTATAACTGGACATAGGTCTATCCCACAATGGCATTTTGTTTGAGAAAAACCCAACATACGATTATATTACAGGTGCAATTACACCATTTTTCTGAATTTCGAGAGCAAATAAGTGCTCTCGCTGTGTTTTCCTTGTGGGAAGGACAGCTTAATGGATTCTTCCATCAGTTATAAAAGTGTACATTGGCCTATTACTCATTTTGACAGATGTTCAAGAAATCTAAGCAGACGACAGACAGGCAAAAAGATAATACAATGCAGAAGGATTTCTATTCATTGTTGGGGAATTGTTCAGATAATAAGTTCAACAAACGGCGTATGGCTGTTTGTTGAACATATTATCTGAACATTTTGTCAATGAGTATTTAGTAAATAAATGGTTAATAGAAAGTAGCTGGCATGATATTCAATACTAGTATTTGGTATATAATTTGAGTTTGACGGAGCCCATTCTGTGCATCGACTTTCATCCTTATGAGAAGAACAGCATCGTCACATGTGGCAAGAATCAAATTCTGTCCGACTTAATAACTTTAACAAATATGAACCGATTTCAATAATTTTTTGTATGCAATCTCCTTAGGACTGCCTCTCCGCATGATGCTAATTGCGGTTTGGTCCGACTTTTTTTTCAAAGTTACGCCTCATTTTCGACTTATTTTGACTTAGAAAATTCTGTCCGACTTAATAACTTTAACAAATATGAACCGATTTCAAAAAAAATTGGTATATACCCTCTCTACATGATGCGGCTAGGGATTGGCTCAGACTGTTTTTCGTAATATTACACTTCATTTTCAACTTATTTTGACTTAGAAAATTCTGTCAGACTTAATAACTTCAACAAATATGAACCAATTTGAATAATTTTTTCTGTGCAAGCTTCTTGTGACACCATATTGATATCATTAGTCCGAATTTTTCTTTAAAGCTAAAAATCTTTTTTGTTGGGGTTTACGGATAATGCGGGTTGAATTTGCCACGGTGGGAGTATGCTAGCACTCGTTGGTTTACATATAGCCGTTTTTTAGTTTGGAATATCAATGCTTTCGCTTCAATAAACAGGCAGAAAATGACAACACAAAATTTGCTATTGAAAAGTAGACATACAATAAATTTTTATTATGTAAATTTATGAACACAGTCCTAATCTTGAGTAAAATTGAGAAATTATTACCAGTAATCAGCAATGTATATTGCATCATCCCAATTTACTTTATTTGGAATCTGCAATTGTTTATTATCATTAATAGCAATTATATTGTATGTTACTTTGACATAGTATTAAATATAGAAAGATCTAAACATACCATCAAATATATTCATGAACAGAGAATTTTGCCATCATAGTTATTTTTTACTTCTTTTATCTGACTAGCAATTGTTTTTGTTTCAGCCTCATGTGCGTATATGGGATACAGTGAGTCTGAACACTCAACATATTATCGGTATAGATACATTCGACAGAGCTGTGGCCTGCTTGTCTTTCTCCAAATTGGTGAGTTTAATTTCAGCAAGATATTTCTTAATTTAAAGGCACACACGAGTTCAAATACTGTAAAATATTTTCATGCTTGTCCCATTTTCATGGTTTTTTAAAACCAAGAATTACAAACCCTTCAAATAATGTTCCTCACTAATATTTTTGTCAACTTAAAGACATATTATGGACTTTTCACATGTGTGAAACAGATAAGTTAATACTCAGGCGCTATGCCAACTGGAGGAATGTAGCATTCTACTAACGTTGCCGAAAATCTTATACAAATCGACCATACCACTTCATAGAAAACATCGTCTGAACTATGCGCAATTGTAAATATTTACTTCTCGATTCGGGACGTAACTATCGGCGATAAGCTAACGCAAATGATTTCACCTTCAAGAGTTACTGCATCACTTTAAACTACCGCGGTCACCATTTTGGAGGAATAATATGCACAGGGACCAGATTAGCGGGTACAAATTGGGAGAATTCACTTCTCTCTAATTGGTTGTTAGAGACAAGTGGTCTGTGATCAAGGAGAAGACAAAATAGCTAAAGTTCAATTTACACCCAAACATCACAATCACTGCTATGATCCACTAAGTGTAATGCAATACAAGAGCCCTTTTATAAAACCATTATACAAGCCTTGAAATAGTGTGTCTGTCATTTGCAGAATGAGGTCCCAAGAGGGTGAATTTAGTGATGCTATCCCGCACAGCAGGCTGGCATCACTGAATTTACCCTCTGGTGACCTCATTCTGCTTAGGCTTCATCTTCTGAGAAGTATCTACAGTCTCAAATTAACATTGTTTTTAATTACTTTTTCCCTTCTGGGAAGTTTCTATATCCTTCAATTTGCAGAAGATAAAATGCATAATTGAGGTGAATAATTGGTGAACATCACAAACTTCAACTGGGGAACTTCAATCTGATCCCAATTATACCATACTAGTTGAGGCCTCAGCAGAATGAGGTCCCCAGAGGGTGAATTTGGAGATGATAGCTTTCCTTGCAGGATAGTTTACCCTCTGGTGACCCCATTCTGCAAATAACAGACACACTATTTCAAAGCTTGCCATTATAATGAGCAAATACACTTCAAAAATGCTATAGGGATATATGCATACTGGTATATGAGAGAAAATTGGGAGAAGTGGCACATTTTAGGAAGAGGACATCTCCCAAGTCGCCCTATATGCTGTTCCCTGACTGGGAGGTATCTCTATTGACCCATTGTTCAATTTTTTGTCTTACCTTTGTTGCAAAAAAATTATTAGTGCCTCTTTTAAGTCATTTGAGGTCAACGTCACCTATCTCGTGATATATTCTGTGTCATGTTACCTCTGTGCATCAATTTTCCCACATATTTTCTGAGCTGATAAAAAACACTCTTATTTAATCATGCAATTTATCAGTTCCCCTTTAAGTCATCGGAGCCTCTGAGGTCAAATGCACCTATCCCATGACATTTCATTGGCCATGTGTACTAATTTCATAGATATATTAGCTTATAAAGAACGCTCTTTATTGCTCATATATGCCCCTTTAAGTTGTCTGGGAAAAAAAATGACTGGTGACAAACATGACATCCGGAAAATATTGTCACCACTGATAACGATATAATGAAAGCTGGTAAACGGTGTGCGGAGTTTGTCCGGATTTTATGACGGAAGCTGCTGAAACCACATTCATCTTTAGAGAAGGCAATGCATTATATCAGTAAAAATATCGCCTTGATAACCCTTGGAAAACACGTTATTTCTAAGGTTGTCTTTAATACACCGATTGACTTGAAATTTTGCGTGTCATATTACAAGATGTGCCTCAGAACATTGTCAAAATTTGAGCGCAATCGGACATGAGGGTGATATATTTTTAAACGTGTCAAAATCGTGACAGATAAACACACAGCTACTCACAAACACATGGATTTTATATAGATTGATTATATGAATCGACCACAATAACATCTGATATTAATTCAGGATGGAGGTCATTATCTAGCCGTGGTGGATGAAGCAAACGAACATATTTTGTCAGTGTGGGACGTCAGTAAAGACAAAGCTCATAAAGTTACAGAACAAAAGGTAAGGAAATCATATTACATTATCCCCAGTTTAGCTCAATGCTGTTTGATGACGTCGATAATATGCCTTGCGATATTAATTTTAAAAGTTACTTTAGTAAAAAAAAATGGCCCATATTGTCTCAAAAGTGGTCATTTCTGATACCTAAATGAGTATTTTCATGGCACATAGAAACTCTATATCCCTTTCTATGCTAAATAGATTTTCCCACTCAGTTATACATTGGAATGTTATATTATTCAATTGGATGGGGTTTTCAGGAAAAATAAGCAGATGAAATAACAAAAGTACAGACAGAGTCCTATTTGTCCTATTTGTTGCAAGCAAATGTTCAGATAATAAGTTCAACAAACAACCTACAGGAGAACTACTTTTCAATGAGTATTTAGTATAGAAAGGGGTTAAAATTATTCACATTTGTATCGACATATTTTGATACCCAGTATAGGGCAAAAATGTGAAAATTGAATTATTAGGTATAATTTGAGGCTGTAATCTGCCATGTCAAAATGTTTATGGTTACTGTAATCGTTGATTAAATATTGAACAATTTGAAGGTATATTTAGAACCTTTCCCATCTCGGTTAAGTTATGGGAATGTGGAAGTATAACTGGACATATTATGGCATTTTGTTTGAGAAAAACCCAACTTACAATTATATTACTGGTGCATTTACACCATTTTTTGAATCTCGAGAGCAAATAAGTGCTCTCGCTGTGTTTTCCTTGTGGGAAGGACAGCTAATTGGATTCTTCCATCAGTTATAAAAGTATACATTGGAAGAGCCTGTTATTCATTTTGACAGACGTTCAAGAAATTTAAGCAGACGACAGACAAGCAAAAAGATAATACAAGTACAGAAGTCTATTCATATGTGGGAATTGTTCAGATAATAAGTTCAACAAACGGCGTATGGCTGTTTGTTGAACATATTATCTGAACATTTCGTGAATGAGTATTTAGTAAATAAATAGTTAATCTGTAGCTGGCATGATATTGACTATTTGGTATATAATTTGACAGAGTTCGACGGAGCCCATTCTGTGCATTGACTTTCATCCTTATGAGAAGAATAGCATCGTAACATGTGGCAAGAATCAGATCGCCTTCTGGACGCTAGAAGGTGGATCACTAAACAAGAAGCTAGGAATATTTGAGGTTTGTATTTCAGTCCTGAAATATGGTGCCAAACATTTGAACAGTAATGCCCTAAATAATCGACTCATTAACCACCGCAGAATTATGAGTAATTTTTCATGATTTAGTCGGAAATATGGCTTATTGCCATTCATCGGAAAGCTCTCACTGAGAGCATTCCAATGAATGGCTACAAGCCATATTTCCGACTAAATCATGAAAAATTACCCATAATTCTGCTGTGGTTAAGGAGTCGATTATTTAGGGCATTACTCTAGAATGAGGTCCCCCGAGGCATGTTCAACAAGTCTGGATAGAGTGTGTCTGACATTTGCAGAATGAGGTCCCTAGAAGGTGAATTTAGTGATGCTATCCTGCACAGCAGCTAGCATCACCAAATTCACCCTCTGTGGACCTCATTCTGCTTAAGCCTCCCCCTCTGTGAAGTATCTATAGTCTAAAATTAACATTGTTTTTAGTTACTATTTTCCTTCTGTTCTTTTTCTTTATCCCCTAATGTGAAGGTAAATTGCATAATCGAGGTGACTAATGGGTTAACATCACCAACTTCAACTGGGGAATTTCAATGTGATCCTAGGTCTCCATTAGCAGTTGAGGATTAAGCAGAATGAGGTTCCCAGATGGTGAATTTGGTGATGCTAGCCCACCATGCAGGATAGCGTCACTAAATTCGCCCTCTGGGGACTTCAATCTGCAAATGCCAGACGCATTAATCGAGTCTTGATGTTTAGGAACACCTCCAGATGAGAACAATTAAATTTGAATGATTTTTGATATAAAAAAAAACATGGCTGTCTGCAGCCATCTTTGCATGACTAAATCCTTTGGTATGCCCTAAAACCAACATTTTCCATCCAATTGATCCCAAACTTCACAGGGATCTTTGGGTTGATCTCTAGTACTAATTAACCCTTCCATGACTGGAGCTTCATGAAAGTTTGCGAAAACCCTGTGCCAATACATTCTCCGGTCCGGTATATGCGTGTCTCCCATAGGGAGCAGGGGCGCCGGAAGAGGGGGGCAGCTGACCCCCCTGCCCTTGACCAAGGGGGGCGAGCGGGGGCAAGACTTGCCCTTTTTCTGGAGACAGAAAATGCTTTTTGTGTGTTTAATCTCGTGTTTTTATAGCAAAATGTGACTTTTTAGGTCCAAATACCACCAATTTCACTAGGAATATTATTTTTTTTATCAATTTTATCACAAAACGGCCATAAAAACCGACACATACCATTAAAATAGATATTTTTGCCACAATGAATTTATGGTTATTTTCCCGAGTTTGCGGAGAAAATGCCCTTTTTTGCAGAAAAGTGCCATTTTTGTAGGCTCTGCCCCCCCCCCCCCCCTGCCCTTGGATGCTTCCGGCGCCCCCTGATAGGGAGCCTCGCATATATAAAAGAATGCATTGGCTTAACAAAATCTACCTTGACCTTGTAAGCCAGTGCATTCTCTTATATATGCGAGACACGCATATATAAGAGATTGCACTGGCACAGGGTCTTTAAAGCTGCACCATTGCAGCTCCCTTCATCAAAGGGTTAAACATTTAATCTTTCCGCATTTGTTATCGCTCCATTGACTGTAATGTATGACATTATCCCCTCTCCAAGTTGAGCTACAGTGTCATTGAGACTTTCATTATGATTTTTGATTTGGCGGCCTGCCTTTAAAGCACCTTACAGATGGCGACGCAATCATCGCAAGTGATGCATTAATTGCATCAAAATATTATCATGGAAATCTCTATATCCTACATTGGAGGCTCCTCTCGTTTGTTTTGCATTTTCAGATGGCATCAAGTCATCACATATTGTATATGTGGTAGTTTTCCCCAAGTCAATATTACTGAAATAGTCTTTTTAATGCCTTCTAATAAAAAATAAAATGCCAATTAAATTATACCATTCACTTGTAGACGCAACTTCTATCCATATTCCATATGTTCTCTTTGGGTGTTTTGTATGATGCAGAGTTTTGTTGTATAATACTTCATGCTTTTGCACTATGATTATAATTTCAGGCTATAGATATTGGATTTGAAGTAGCAATTCTGGTTAGCTCGAATGAACTTGGCTATGTTGATGGATTTCACATTTAGTGACTGTCTATCTCCATTGTTGAAAAAGCCGAAAACACTCAATTAAATGCTCTGATCGCGACATTCAATTAGAACATATCATATTCTTGCAATTAAAGGTACTCAATCAAATCAGACGGTCCCCATACCATCAAGATACAACAACAACAACATTTCTTCAAAATAAGCTTTAGTTATCCGAATCGATTTATTGCAACAAAATAATGCTAACCACTGTCAACTATGGTATCAAATTTCCTAAAACTTGTTATTTATCAAAATTTGATTGTATTACCACTTGAATTTAGAGTTATCCATCTTCATTCGCAATTTTGTCTGAGATCCTCCGTTTGACCACATATTTCTGGGCCACATATTATTACAATCTCGAGAAAATCTGAGCTTTGTTGGGTGGGTTCCTCGACTCGAATCAAATATTTTTTACCCCCCGAAGGCAAAGAAATAGTAATTTAGGAGCATCTGATCAGATTGAGTACCTATAACGCCGTGTGAATTCCTCAGTGATATTACGTTTGTTCTAATTTGGCGTTGACGATGAAGTCGCCGTCTGATTAGGCCATAACCCTTTCATGACTGGAGCTTCCTGAAATTTTGCAAAAACCCTGTGCCAATGCATTCTCTTATATATGCGAGTCTCCCATTGGGAGCCTCGCATATATAAGAGAATACATTGGCTAACAATATTTACCTTGACCTTGTAAGCCAGTGCATATATGCGTGGCTCCATATGGGGAACTCGTATATATTAGAGAATGCACTGGCACAGGATCTTTAACGCTGCAACAGTGAAAGGGTTAATTGTTATAATTATAGTTGTTGGATCTGAATGGAATGTGGTATGAATGTTCACCATCATTAAGCATTTCAAATTAGTTCAGAATGTTGTTGCAACCAATTAATTTTAATTAATAATAATTAATAAACATGTACAATTACGCAATCTGACTATATCTTTATTGTAGAAAATTGATAAACCCAAGTATGTTTTGTGCCTCGACTTCACCGATAATGGAGAGGTCATCTCAGGCGACTCCAATGGGAACATCTTAGTCTGGGGCAAAAGTAAGTACAGTCAATTCCAATTAATCGAATAACGGTTAATCAAATAATTCGTTTATTATAATAATATTTCGGATTCCAAAACCATTTTAATAGTACATCTGTATTTTTTAATTGCTTATTCGAATAGACTCCCGATGGGACTATCGCTTAATAGAATAGAAAATTCGCAAAAATGTGCTCTGAAAGTCGGTATTTTCGTGCATTCTAGAACTCAGTTGAAGGTATTTCATCCAAAATATTATAGTTTATGTCAAGAAACCGCAGACAATCGTATTAGATCGAAAATGGGTGACATAAAACGTTTCAAAAGCGAGTGCTTTACGGTCATAAGTTACTATAAGAAAGTGATTTTTCAATTAAATGTGAATATTAAAATATTATAATAACACTTGTCTTGTTGTTTTATTGCCCAACATTCCCATAATTCACGCCATGATGATGATGATAAGGTGATTTAGGGGGCTAATAATTCACGCCATAAATGACAATATTAAAGGATTGTCCCATTAATGATGACAGCGTGTTTGTTTAAGTATTTGTTTGAGTACACCCGCTAACAAAGGGCAAATTAACGTGTCACTTGTAAAAACAAAACCAGGGCTATCAAGAACGATATCAAGTGGAAGCGATTCCACGGCGAAAAGAAGGACGCCGACCTCAAAGCATGCGACGAGTGGATCTTGGAGAAACTGCCCCCCATCTTAGAAAACTACCAGCCCTGCGACATCTACAACGCCGACGAGACTGGGCTCTACTACCGAGCTCTCCCCAGTGGAACCCTTGCCAGGAAGTCGGAAGCCTGTAGCGGAGGAAAGAAATCAAAGGATCGATACACCGTGCTGGTTGCCTGCAACATGGATGGTACCGACAAGCGAAAACCCCTGGTCATTGGCAAGTCCAAACAGCCCAGATGCTTCCATGGAAAGAAGGTCCTACCAACGACGTACCGAAACAACGCCAGCTCCTGGATGACAGGCATCCTCTGGAATGAATGGGTAAAAGATTTCGACCGTGACATGCGCCGACAGAAGAGGAAGGTGATCCTGCTTATCGACAACTGCCCTGCCCACCCATCGACATGCGGCGACGACCTAACAAACGTGAATGTAGAGTTCCTCCCAGCCAACACCACGTCCCTCATCCAACCCTGCGACCAAGGGATCATCGCCAATCTGAAGGTGTTCTATCGGAAGAAGATCGTCAGGACACCACTACAGCCGGGCAGATAATAAAGAAACTGGATCTCCTAGAGTCTATGCATCTCCTGAACAGCAGCTGGAACGACGTGAAGCCCGACACAATCAAGAACTGCTTCGCTAAGGGAGGATTCAAAAAGAAGGATAACGACGACCAGCCTGATACGACAATTGACCCTCTCTCCGACATCGGCACCATCCCCGACAGCATCTCAACTGAAGCTCTCATAGAGTTCATCACCACCGACGAAGAAGTTGAATGCTACGGTCTACCCACCGACCAAGAAATCGCCGACGAAGTAAAAGCAAACACCGACGACAATGACGACTCCGACGACGACGACGATGAATACAAGGTCCCCATCATGCCGATGCAGTGTACACAGGGGTTCAGCGATATTCGGCAGTTCTTAGATGAAAACCTCGAGGAGAAGGACGAAATGGACTGGGCAGCCTTTTATAAAATCGAGAACCTATTCCAGTCTCTGATTTCTAAACGCCAACGCCAATGCAAAATAACCGAATTTGCGTCGTGGATACCATGAACACTTTATTATATTACTGTTTATATTGTCACTGTTATTTAATTTTTATCCGTTATATGTTTTAAAATAAATAAAATCATGTTCTATATAAATGGTCTTCCTCAATCACTATATGTGCTTCTATCAATCAAAGGTGAATAACTCTAACCAGTCAATCGATCAAAGGTGAATAACTCTAACCAGTCCTTCAATGTAAACATTGAACACGTGCTTTTATCGATCGATGTTTTTACAATTTTCCCTCGGTAAAAAGTAACAACAAACACACAATCTGACAATGGTATTACAAATATTTTAATATTACATGAAACAATCAATAAAGAGAACAATATTATGGAGTAAATACACATTTAATAACAGGTATTTAAAAGTTTTTATATCAAACAAACATCGGTCAAGTCAGTGGTACAACTCGAAATTACGAAATCGTCAACTCGAAATTACAACGTTTTGGTGCAAATTCGTCTAATCAAATAATCGGCTATTCAAATAATAAATTGCTGCACCGAGCATATTCTATTAACCGAAATCGACTGTACCTGTACCTGTAGAGAGTAATAATGGAAATTTCCATAACTCTGTAATAGACATGGTTTATTTGAACCTCATAGTATGTACACTAATGCCCAAATAAATCGACTCCTTAACCACATCAGAATTATGGGTAACTTTTCAGGATTTAGTCGGATATATGGCTTGTTGCCATTCATCGGAAAGCTCTCACTGAGAGCTTTCCGATGAATGGCAACAAACCATATTTCCGACTAAATCCTGAAAAGTTACCCATAATTCTGCTGTGGTTAAGGAGTCGATATTTAGGGCATTGCTGTAGCTTCAATGAGCAATATCCATTTTAAAGAACTACTAAAGTAGTTTGATGTTAGACGAAGCAGTCAAAGCTTAATTTATTTTTATATTTCATCACCAAAGTTGCTTACTTACAAGTTTATTCCTTATTTAGGGCATTACTGTACACTTAAACACACTTTTGATCACATATTGTGCGCCTTGTAACTGCAGTTTTGTTTCCAAGTTAATTTTTTCCGGCAAAACAAAGCCAATGTACCATTATAACGATGCATGATTTAACCACGTACTGATGGAGAACTCTTAAGTCACAAACTGCATATTTTCTTGGCACAGATGTCAACCGGCATAGGAACATGCGAATCTGCGATTTTGAAATCAGTCGGAGTTATTGCCATTTATTTACATAGTATCGTACATCCTGGGATGCATATTTTTCCGAACCTGTATTCTTAGAATTTTTGTTGATATTGCGCCAAATTGAGGTTACATTCGACTTTTAAGAGTTTTTTCAGATTGGTTATTTGTGTGCAGCTCAGCTATAAGACAATGCACAAGTATTATTATATATTTTTGAAAAGCCGCCACTCCAAATGAAGCCACCTTGTTTGGGGACTCTGGCCGAATGGCCTTTTATTTCATATTTGGTATGTGGATTACTCGTACGGAAATGCAAGTTCGAATGTGGGTCCCGTCCAATTATTTTTGGCCTATTATTACTCTCGATGTTCATTTCAGCTGGTAACAGGGTTACACAGTCAATCTGCGGTGCTCATGAGGGTGGAATTTTCTCCCTTTGCGTCATGAAAGATGGCACAATCTTGTCGGGAGGCGGCAAGGACAGGAAGGTCATACAGTACGACAGCTCCTTAAAGAAGACGGGCATCGAAACTGAGGTAACTTTAACCCTTTCCCTTTTTCATTGATGAGTAGTTCCCTTTGGAAGTGTTCAGTTAATAAGACCATATGTAGTTGTTTGTTGAACTTAATATCTGAACATTTCTGTCCAATGTATAAGAATACTTCACTTGTATTATCTATCTGTCTGTCTGTTGTCTGCTTATATTTCCTGAACACCCCTTCAAATGAATAATAGACTATTCCATTTATCATTTATACTTTTATATCTGATTGGGAGATAACCGCTAACCAGATCAGTCCTCAAATAGTGAAATTATAAAATATACAAGATTTTTAAGGGGATCACTGTTTATTGTCCACCGAAATTGTTTGACTATAGAAATCAGCAGTGTCTGTCTGTCCATCCCAGATGGTTTCTGGATGATGGAAATAATGGTCAAGTTCGAATTTGGGTTCAATCTGCCCATTTTTGCTGGAATAATGGTCCTTGTGGACTTAAAATTTGCCAATTATTTTGGTGCCCAAATGATTTTAGTTTTAGTTGTTTGATTGTTTTCAAATTTTGTATGTGGATTAGCCACATGAAAATACAGGTCATGTTTGAATTTGGAATTGGTCCGCCAATTTTTACTGGAGTTATGTTTCTTGTCGACTTAGAATTTGCCAATTATTTTGGTTTCCTGTGATAACTTTAGTTTAGTTATTTGATTGTTTTCAAATATGAATTACTCATGAAAATACAGGTCAAATTCGAATTTGGGTTACATCCGCCTATTTTTTACCAGAGTTATGGTCCTTGTTGGCTTATAATCTAACAATTATTTTGGTTTCTGGGTGATAGCTTTAGTTATAATTATGTGTTTGTTTTCAAATTGGGCATACAGATTACTCATATGAAAATACAGATCAAGTTCGAATTTAGGTTCAGTCTGCCCGTTTTTACTGTAGTTATTCTACAAAGCAGTTGTATACATTAACACACATAACAGAGAGATTATGTTTTCAATGCAATGCAAGTCCCTACACATACCTTATATGGTATTTCTGAATGCTACTTTATATGATAGTGGCCTGGGTTCAAGCAATTATAACACAAATATTTGTCATTTTCAGCTTCCAGAGGAATATGGTCCAGTCAGAGCTCTCAGCCAAAGCAAAGGGAACCTAGTATTAGTCGGAACAACTAAGAACTGTATTATGCAGGGAACGGTGGATCTCATGTTCAATCCTATTGTTCAGGTATGGTCCCCATATCATCAGATTGCAACAATAACAACATTTTTTGAAATGCTGCTTCAGTTATCAGAATCGAGTATTTGCCCAAAAATAATGCTAACCACAGTCAACTATAGTATAAAATTGCCCAAAACCTGTTATTTATCAACTTTTTGTTCAACGAAAGTTTGCCGGTTTGTCAATATCTGACACACAAAAAAGCCACTTAATTTTAAAGTTATCCATTTTCATCCTCAATTTGGTTCCAGACCGACTTCTCGTCAGCTGTTTACTGGGCCACTTAAAATTATCGGTGGTGAAAAATAATAGATTTCAAACATCAATATCTGATCACTCTGAGCTTTGATGGGTGAGTTCCTTGACTCGAATCAAATATTTTTTACCCCCGAAGCCAAGGAAATAGTAATTTGCGAGCGTTAATTCGGATTATGCATTTTTAATATTTATGGTAATCAGTTATCATAATGATGGACACGAAAATGATCAGTTTCCCAAAAGGAATCAAAAATCACAATCGTCCATGCATGGATCTTTGATGTCAGGATAGGTTAGGATAAGTTTATTTACAACTAACTGAAACAGACTCCCTTCGGGCACAAAAGGGCCTACAGCACATTTTTATCTTTTAAACATTAAAACTGAATTTTGCAAACCTAGGAGTTTGGTCTGGTTCAGGGTGCGGGGGAGTGCAGTTGGAAATTTCACTGCACAGCAGGCAAGCATCACTAAATTCACCCTCTGGGGACCTCATTCTGCGTGGTCTCATCTGCCATGGGAGTCTTATACTCAGATTTAAGTTCCCAGAAGATGCTGATTTGCACCCATTGGGTACCTCAATTGTGCATTGTGTCATCTGCCAATTTGGGAATATAGAGAAACTAAACTTAAAAAGAAAAAGAAACTAATTTTTTTTTTTTATTTTAATATTTGATAATAAATCTACTTTCCTGAGAAGATGAGTCCTACGCAGATACTTAGCAGAATTAGGTCCCAAGAATGTGAATTTAGTGATGCTAGCCTACTGTGCGTGGTAGAGTCACTAAATTCACCCTCCAGGGACCTCATTCTGCAAATGTTCAGCACCATATTTTGAGACCTGTAAACATTCACTGCTATTGGGTTTTGTGTGCTGCCATTTGCAGAATGAGGTTCCCAGAGGGTGAATTTAGTGAAGCTCTCTCGGGCAGCAGGCTAGCATCACTAAATTTACCCTCTGGTGACCTCATTCTGCTGAGACCTCATCTTTTCTGGAATGCTTCTTTATTATCAAATTTCTACAGAAACTTCTTCATATAGATTCTATTTCTATTTAGATTAGTTTATCTATATCCCCAAATTGGCAGATGACACATAGAATAATCGAGGTTCCCAATGGGTGTACATCACAATATTCAATTTCACCATTTGGGAACTTCAATCTGAGTCTTTGTCTCCCATAGCAGATGAGGCCATGCAGAATGAGGTTCCCATAGGGTGAATTTGGTGCTGCTAGCCTACTCTGCGGGGTATCTTCACTAAATTCACTCACCAGGGACCTCATTCTGCACCATATTTTGAAGCCTGTAATATTCACTGCTATTGGGTTTTGATTCCTCTTATCGTCGCTTGACAGGGTCATATTGATGAGTTGTGGGGAGTGGCTGCACATCCAACGCAGCACCAGTTTCTAACCTGTGGATCTGACAAGAGACTGTTTCTATGGGACAGCATGTCACATTCGATTGTGTGGAAGAAAGAAATTCAGGTAAGCATGGTAGTGAAGCTTAAATTGTCAGTAAAGAGTTTTATGCATTGCTGATTGCAATTTTAAAGATCGTCTATCTCTTTGTAAATATGTGTTATATAGATACCGGGTATAAAATATTAGATATGAATCGAAGACTCCTGTCCGGAAATGCTTCTTTCGATTTATATTGATTATATTTCGAATATTTTCTGGTCTAAAAACGTGTGGTTGTTTAGCTAACAAACAATAGACCAGAAATTTTATTGTGTAATTTTGTAACAAATAAATGTTAATTTAATAGACTCATTATTAGATCAACTTTACTTTGTAAAGTTTGAGCTATTGCCATGGCTTTGTCGTCCATCGTCCGTGTGTCAGTGTGTGCGTGTGTACGTAAGGCGTCAACAATGCAGGCTACAGGTCGTACCTTTGGTCGGATCATTATGAAATTTGTCATAGCTGTTGACATCAACATTTAGACCAGAATGATTAATTTTGGGGTCATTCGGAAAATAAACATGGCCGCCAGTGGCCATCTTGGATTTCAAAATTCAATCCATTAGCACGGGTTACAGGCCGTACTGTTTGTCTGATCATCATGAAATTTGTCATGGATGTTAATATTGACATGTAGATGGGAACGAGTAATTTTGGGGTCATTTGGCCCAAAAACATGGCCGCCAGCAGCCATCTTGGATTTTACTCTTTGTATGACTAAATTCTTTAGCACGTGCTACAGGTCGTACTTTTAGTCTGATCATCATAAAATTTGTCAAGAATGTTAATAATGACATGTAGATGGGAACGAGTAATTTTGGGGTCATTCGGCCAAAAAACATGGCCGCCAGCAGCCATCTTGGATTTTACTCTTTGTATGAGTAAATCCTTTAGCACGGGCTACAGGTCGTACCTTTAGTCTGATCATCATAAAATTTGTCATGAATGTTAATAATGACATGTAGATGGGAACGAGTCATTTTGGGGTAATTCGGACAAAATACATGGCCGCCAGCTGCCATCTTGGATTTCAAAATTTAATCCATTAGCACGGGCCACAGGTCGTACTGTTCGTCTGATCATCATGAAATTTGTCATGGATGATAATATTGACATGTAGATGGGAACAAGTAATTTTGGGGTCATTCGGCCAAAAAACATGGCCACCAGCAGCCATCTTGGATTTTACTCTTTGTATGACTAAATTCTTTAGCACGGGCTGCAGGTCGTACCTTTATTCTGATCATCATAAAATTTGTCATGGATATTAACAATGACATGTAAATGGGAACGTGTAATTTTGGGGTCAATCGGCCAAAAAACATGGTCGCCAGCAGCCATCTTGGATTTTACTCTATGTATGACTAAATCCTTTAGCACGGGCTACATGTCCTACTTTTAGTCTGATCATCATAAAAATTTTCATGGCTGTTGATATTGGAATGTAGATGGGAACGAGTCATTTTGGGGTCATTCGGACAAAAAACATGGCCATCTTGGATTTCAAAATTTAATCCATTAGCACGGGCCACAGGTCATACTGTTTGTCTGATCATCATGAAATTTGTCATGGATGATAATATTGACATGTAGATGGGAACGAGTAATTTTGGGGTCATTCGGCCAAAAAACATATGGTCGCAAGCAGCCATCTTAGATTTTACTCTTTGTATGACTAAATCCTTTAGCACGGGCTACAGGTCGTACATTTAGTCTGATCATCATAAAATTTGTCATGGATATTAACAATGACATGTAAATGGGAAGGAGTAATTTTGGGGTCAATCGGCCAAAATACATGGTCGCCAGCAGCCATCTTGGATTTTACTCTATGTATGACTAAATCCTTTAGCATGGGCTACATGTCCTACTTTTAGTCTGATCATCATAAAATTTGTCATGGCTGTTGATATTGGAATGTAGATGGGAACGAGTCATTTTGGGGTCATTCGGACAAAAAACATGGCCGCCAGTGGCCATCTTGGATTTCAAAATTTAATCCATTAGCACGGGCCACAGGTCGTACTGTTTGTCTGATCATCATGAAATTTGTCATGGATGATAATATTGACATGTAGATGGGAACGAGTAAGTTTGGGGTCATTCGGCCAAAAAACATGGTCGCCAGCAGCCATCTTAGATTTTACTCTTTGTATGACTAAATCCTTTAGCACGGGCTACAGGTCGTACATTTAGTCTGATCATCATAAAATTTGTCATGGCTGTTGAAATTGGAATGTAGATGGGAACGAGTCATTTTGAGGTCATTCGGACAAAAAACATGGCCGCCAGCAGCCATCTTGGATTTAAAAATTTAATCCATTAGCACAGGCCACAGTTCGTACTGTTCATCTGATCATCATGAAATTTGTCATGGATGTTAATATTGACATGTAGATTGGAATGAGTACTTTTGGGGTCATTTGGCCAAAAAACATGGCCGCCAGCAGCCATCTTGGATTTTACTCTTTGTATGACTAAATTCTTTAGTACGGGCTACAGGTCGTACCTTTAGTCTGATCATCATAAAACTTGTCATGGATGTTAACAATGACATGTAGATGGGAACGAGTAATTTTGGGGTCATTCGGCCGAAAACATGGTCGCCAGCAGCCATCTTGGATTTTGCTCTTTGTATGACTAAATTCTTTAGCAAGGGCTACAGGTCGTACCTTTAGTCTGATCGTCATAAAATTTGTCATGAATGTTAATAATGACATGTAGATGGGAACGACTCATTTTGGGGTCATTCGGCCGAAAACATAGCCGCCAGCAGCCATCTTGGATTTTACTTTTCTCTTCATGTCTATAAACTAGTATTAGACATTCAACTTTCCACATTCCTAATCGCTCCATTGACTGTAATACATTAAATTATTCCCTTTCCAATTTGAGCTACAGTGTCATTGACACTTTCATTGCTTATAACTATGGCATAAAACAATACAAATAATAAATCTAGGACATTTGACGTTTGGAGCGTAGCTATGTGAACACCCTAATCGCTATATGCTATTCCCTGAATGGTCTATTCTAAAAATAGAACAATAAAGTTTCCCATTTTTTAATCATCTCGTTTTATAATAAGATATTGGAAATAAAATCAATGTTAAGCATCTCCGAAACATGTGTATTCAATTCAAAATTTATTATTTTATACCCACGAATCTATTTCGAAATTGTTATATGAAGAGATAATCCATCTTTAAAAATGACTAAATTTGCTATAAAAATTTATGTTCTACCTGTTCTACCTTGCAAAATGAAATGGAACACTACTACAGTGATGCCCTAAATAATCCACTCCTTTACCACAGCAGAATTATGGGTAACTTTTCAGGATTTAAATGGAAATATGGCTTGTTACCATTCATCGGAAAGCCATCACAGAGCTTTCTGATGAATGGCAACAAGCCATATTTTCGACTAATTCCTAAAAAATTACCCATAATTCTGCTTGTGGTTAAGGAGTCGATTATTTAGGGCATTACTGTATGCTGTATTTGTTTGCTGAGCTCACTCATGACCACAAGATGTCGTTCACAATTTTCAATAATTATTGCTTAGCTTTTAAGGAAACTTAACCCGTCCATGACTGGAGCTTCCTGAAATTTTGCGAAAACCCTGTGCCAATGCATTCTCTTAAATATGCGAGTCTCACATAGGGAGCCTCGCATATATAAGAGAATACAATATTTACCTTGATCTTGTAAGCCAGTGCATTCTCTTATATATGCGAGGCTATGGGAGACACGCATATATAAGCGAATGCACTGGCACAGGATCTTTAATGTTGCACCAGCGCAGCTCACGTCATGAAACCGTTAATATAGAAAACACTCTTCAGTCATGTTGTCCTAAACAAACTCAATTGAGTAGGTCCAAATCTGGATATAGTGTGTCAGACTTTTGCAGAATGAGGTCCCCAAAGGGTGAGTTTAATGACCCTATCCCGCACAGTGTGCTAGCATCAACAAATTCTCCCTCTGGAGACCTCATTCTCCTGTATCAAATTTTGTTGAGGTTAATCTCCTTGACCGAACACCTGGGTTCACGCTGTCGGGAAAAAGCCAAATAAAGTTTCATTTGGCCAAACAGTTTCAAGGCTATTGTCATAAATCGCCTCTCAAATGATCAGATCTCCGGGAAACCCTTAATCCGTTATCAGGTGATCAGCAGTCGCCTGTCTATGAATAGCAATTTGTCTGAAGTCACACATGCTTACTTATCAAAACAACAAAGTTTGAATGATAGAACGGTGTAATTTCGTAAGTGACAACACTTTTTCTACTTCGATATATGTTGCCAACTTGAACAAGTTTTTGCTGTTCCCGTCCGTGCACTTTTCCATTTTCCAACTCGCAATTGTTTTCAGCTATGTTAGTGTGTGTTTCTTTATATTTTTGTTTCAGATTTTCATTTTATTTTTCATTTTATTTTCAACTTTGCTCAAAATAAATATGAATACCCCCCAGACTGCTTCTCCTTGTTTTTAATGTACTATAAAATAATAAATCTAAGTACATAATATTAGAATATAACTTTAATATAAGTGTCATTTATTGTTTTATTGAATAAAACATGAAAAAATAAGTTTTATTTGGCTGTGACCTAATTGAAGTGTGGTATAATTTCAGTTTTAACAGTACACACGATGTGTCCGTTTTACACGAAATGAATCAGTTTACATGGAAAATAAAGTCGGATGCGTACTAATTTTGCAAAATCAATAAAATTAAAACAGTCAGGGGCACCAGAATAGGGGCAGGCGGGTCACCAGAAACACAGGTCTTTTTTATTTTGGCGTTATGCAATTTGGCCAAACTTTCTGAAAAATGCCAAACAAAACCAGAAATGGCCAAAAAATTGACCTCTCGGTCAGCGTGAACCCTGCCAAACTCTTATAATCAAACTCGCATTGCACACAGAAACATATAATTAATGTTACCTCTTTTCCCACAGGACGCTGCTCATTGTTGTTGCTTCCATCCGGACGGTAACATGGTTGTCATAGGAACACAAGCTTCTCGGTGGATTGTCCTTGATCTGAGCACACATGAGATTGTTCATGTTCACACAGACGGCAACGAACAGATAGAAGTTGTAGAGTATTCTCCAGGTAAGTGCTAGGTTTATGTAACGAAGGAGTCTGTCACCACCAGGGTCCGCGCTGGACCAAAATTAACTTTTTCCAAATAATTTATCAACTGAAACTATTTTTTTGCCGAATTCTTTTCAAATTTGCCAAATGCTATCCCTGATAATTACATTTTCTGCAACCCTAATTGAGTCTTATGTTACGACATTTGCAGTTTGAACGATAGGTATCGATAGGAAAGCAGTTAGTTAATAATTATACTCACATCTTTATTGTTGTACACACAACCACCACACTAAATACGGGTAATCACTCCACCCATCATTACTAATAGCTATCAGATTAACTGCATCTTAATAGAGGTGTTAACTTTTCCTAAACCATATAAAACCCCACTAATATAATTATATTGTAAGAGTTTCCTGAAATGAATGGTATTTATTGACCAATATATTCCAACTGTCTTGAGGAATTAAAAAGCGACTTCTCAAAACTTTTGCCAAATGAAAATATTTTTCGCCAAATGTGAATTATTTTTGCCATTGGCAAATTTGGCAAGTGGCAGCGCGAACCCTGGTCACCACCCTCCCCACTGAATCCTGAATACCAGTTAACCCTTTACCCAACAAACCGGCCAAAACCGGCCAAATAAAGCTTCAACAGCCTAAAATATCTTCGGTCTGTCTCAATAGAACCATACAAATATGGATATCATTGGAACCGGCTCCTTGACCACATTGTGATAGTTACAGTTATGCCCTGTGCCAATGCATTCTCTTATATATGCGAGTCGACCATAGGTCGCCTCGCATATATAAGAGAATGCATTGGCCTAAAAAAAATCTTTTTTACCATTTTTTCTTACATTCTTTAACAATTTTATAATTTTTAATGTGTTAAGCCAATGCATTCTCTTATATATGCGAGGCGACCTATGGTCGACTCGCATATATAAGACAATGCATTGGCACAGGGTCGTTCTGTTGGGTAAAGGGTTAACAGAGAGGGGTGAATCCTGCTTACCAGTTCCATGACTGGAGCTTCCTGAAATTTAGCGAGAATCCTGTGCCAATGCATTCTCTTATATAGGCGAGTCTCCCATAGAGAGCCTCGTGTATATAAGAGAATGCATTGGCCTAACAATTTTTACCTTGAGGCTGTAAGCCACGGCATTCTTATATGTATGTGAGGCTCCACCAGCCAGCTCCAATCATGAAAGGGTTAACAGAGATGGGTGAATCCTGCATACCAGTTAACTGAAAGGGTCAAATCCTGCATACCAGTTAACTGAAAGGGACGAAATCCTGCATACCAGTTAAGAAAATGGAATACATACTTATAAGTTTCTAGAGAAATATATTCACTGGAATTTGATATTAACTGATTGAAATCATTGTCTCTCATAAGGTCTGCCTGTATTGCTAATATGTATAAACAGCGGGCGTGATAAGCGTTGCGACCTTCACCTCCATTCTAATAAACCGGAAGTACACCAAGTCACACGATCAAAAAAATATAGAGTTATAGATCCTGGAACATAGCGTGTGATTTTGGATTGGATGATATGTCTTTCTCAGAATTCATTTTAAGAAATAAACCATTTCATGAATACTTTTTAACACTGAAGTTTAAGATCACATTCACTGATATATCCCCTGAATTTACTTGTTATTTCTGCAAGTATTTTTTTTTTTATATATTGACCGATTTGACAGAAGTATCGGCTGGTTATTTTCCTGGGTTCTATAGTAATCGTTTCTATACGGTAGATCTAAAAACCGGAGCTATTGATTTAATTATTATCATATTGAGAATCACATTGGGACTTACAATCAACTCTTGATTGCATTGAATCATGGGGGCCCCTTTACCCACTTTTTTATACCCCCTTTTTAAAATAAAAGGGGGGTATACTGTTTTGCACCTGTCCGTCAATCGTGCCGTCCGTACGTCCGATGTCTGTTCATGTCATAACTTTAACAGTAGTGCTCGGATCTCAATGACATTAGGTATGGATGTTCACTATTATGAGGACATTAAATAGAGGGTTCCATCGTTTTGTTTGGATTTTCCATTCTAGAGTTATTCATCTTTGTTTATCTGGAAATAGTGGCTTTTTGGTCCATCTGGTGTCTGTTCATGTCGTAACTTCAACAGTTGTGCTGGGATCTCATCCAAATTTGGTGTGGATGTTCACAACTATGAGGACAATAAATAGAGGGTTCCATCGTTTTGCTCGGATTTTCCGTTCTAGAGTTATTCATCTTTGTTTATCTTGAAATGTTGGATTTTTGGTCCGTTTGGTGTCTGTTCATTTCATAACTTGAACAGTTGTGCTGGGATCTCAATGAAATTTGGTATGGATGTTCACTACTATGAGGACATTAAAAGGAGGGTTCCATCGTTTTGTTCGGATTTTCCATTCTAGAGTTATACATCTTTGTTCATCTGGAAATATTGGCTTTTTGTTTCGTCTGATGTCTGTTCATGTCATAACTTCAACAGTTGTACTGGGATCTCAATGGGATTTGGTATGGAAGTTCACTACTATGAGGACATCGAAAAGAGGGTTCCATCGTTTTGTTCCGCTTTTCCGTTCTAGAGTTATTCATCTTTGTTCATCTGGAAATGTCGGCTTTTTGGTCCGTCTGGTGTCTGTTCATGTCGTAACTTCAACAGTTGTGCTTGGATCTCAATGGAATTTGGTATGGATGTTCACTACTATGAGGACATTCAATAGGGGGTACATTGTTCTGTTCCGCTTTTCCATTCTAGAGTTATTCATCTTTGTTTATCTGGAAATGTTGGCCGTTTGGTCCATCCGATGTCTGTTCAGCTCATAACTTGAACAGTAATGCTCGGATCTCAATGAAATTTTGTATGGATGTTCACCACTATGAGGACATTTAATGGCACTTTCAAATGTTTGTTTTGGTTTTTTGTTCTATAGTTATTCATCTTTGTTTATATGAAAATGCTGATTTCTGGGTCCATATGTCTGAGTATAGCCATCATAAGTTATAGATGTGCCCACACTAGGCGGTATGCATCGAGGGGGTGTGCACCGGACGACAGTCCATCTCTTGTTTTATATGGCACCAAAAACCGGGTCCGTTTTTCTGAGCCTGTGCCACCCTAGCGGCAACCCCGAGTTCCCATAGGTCATTTTTATACTCCCTTATTTTTTTTAAAAGGGGGGTATACTGTTTTGCACCTGTCCGTCCGTCCGTCAGTTTAGCCGTGCGTTCGTCCATGCGTCCGTACGTCCGTCCGATGTCTGTTCATGTCATAACTTGAACAGTAGTGCTCGGATCTCAATGAAATTAGGTATGGATGTTCACTACTATGAGGACATTAAATAGAGGTTTCCATCGTTTTGTTCGGATTTTCCATTCTAGAGTTATTCATCTTTGTTTATCTGGAAATAGTGGCTTTTTGGTCTGTCTGGTGTCTGTTCATGTCGTAACTTCAACAGTTGTGCTGGGATCTCAACCAAATTTGGTGTGGATGTTCACAACTATGAGGACATTAAATAGAGGGTTCCATCGTTTTGTTCGGATTTTCCATTCTAGAGTTATTCATCTTTGTTTATCTTGAAATGTTGGATTTTTGGTCCGTCTGGTTTCTGTTCATGTCATAACTTGAACAGTAGTGCTCGTATCACAATGAAATTTGGTATGGATGTTCACTACTATGAGGACATTCAATAGAGGGTTCCATCGTTTTGTTTTGATTTTCCATTCTAGAGTTATTCATCTTGTTTATCTGGAAATGTTGGCTTTTTGGTCTGTCTGGTGTCTGTTCATGTCGTAATTTCAACAATTGTGCTGGGATCTCAATGGAATTTGGTACGGATGTTCACTGCTATGAGGAAATCAAAAAGAGGGTTCCATTGTTTTGCACCGCTCTTCCTTTCTAGAGTTATTCATCTTTGTTCATCTGGAAATGTTGGCTTTTAAGTCCGTCTGGTGTCTGTTCATGTTGTAACTTCAACAATTGTGCTGGGATCTCAATGGAATTTGGTATGGATGTTCACTGCTATGAGGACATTCAATAGGGGGTTCCATTGTTCTGTTCCGCTTTTCCATTCTAGAGTTATTCATCTTTATCTGGAAATGTTGGTTGTTTGGTCCATCCGATGTCTGTTCAGCTCATAACTTGAACAGTAATGCTCGGAACTCAATGAAATTTTGTATGGATATGCCCACACTAGGCGATATTCCACTAGGGGGTATGCACCGGACGACAGTCGATCTCTTGTTTTAGCTTATTTTCTGAACATTTCCTAAGGAAACTACCCGTTAATGAGAATTTGGTTCAGAAACTCTTTTGCTGTGCTTCTTTTATATAAAATTGTGGAGAAAATAATATGAAAGGTAGAACGAAGGGAATGTTTTTTTAATGGTATATAATATTGGCACCAATTTTTTTAAAGCCACATGGCAGTTTGCACTCCAGAATACACCTAATAATATTTGCTTTTTGCTATTTCCCGGTATCAGAATAGGTTGATAATTACTTGAACTACCTTTCTACAGTCATTATATGTCCCAGAAAGACTCATTGAAGTCTTAAAAAATACAACTTTGAACACAGTGTTTGGGTCCCAAACAAACAACAACGGCATTGAACAGAAAAGAGCGTTCTGTGTTAATCTATTCCTGATATGGTAGAAATAAAGAGCGTTTGTTTCACTTCTGTTTGAAAATGGCTGTGACCCATGGTGACTGTGGAAAGTATTTTTCAGAGAATCTGAAGCCTGTACATCAATATTTCATGTATTTATCAATCTATCTTATACCTCCTTCCAATTTACTGAACAAAATTTGGAAGCTCAAAGAGCCATCTCCATTTAATTAATACGAACCTCGTTGGTTTCATGGTTAAAGATGTGGTCTCTTCTTGGATATCCCTTTTATCAACAAAGTTTACATGAAACTCGTTTTTAAGACATGTTTGCCTTATCATTCCCGAAGACACATGAGAAATGTCTGATTCCACAAGAATTTGACTTGAAAAGTGACAGAGAGATTTCCATTTGAAAACACCAAAAATTAAAAAACTGCAATAATTCGTCTGAAAGACATATCTTGTTTTATATTGAATCTATCCATTTATTTCCTTAACCCTTTCATGACAGGAGCTGCGCTGGTGTTGTTTTTATTACATATCTATCAACGTAATTCGCATGATCGCACGACGTTCCAGGCGTGTGATAATTCTCAGAATCGCACTGGTGCAATCTGTCGACGGAACTATTTCATTCAGTGTTGTTAGACTGGCTCTCGCCGTTACTATTTTTACTTTTTCAACTTTTCAACGCAAGGGCGACAACCCACTTGTCGAAATCGCAACTAGCTGATTGGGTTATATTTTTGGAAAATCTGGGAAAACCCAATTAACACCTTTGCGCGGGTCAAGATGGGTCAAGTTCAATCGTGGATAGATGGGCTCCCTGTTTGATTGTTGCGTTAACCCTAAAATGCCGTTAAAACTCAATTAAATTCACATTTTATGTACCGGAGATGAACGATTGTGAGTCAACTTACTATGATACTGAGATATGTAATAAAAATAGAACCGCATGAGTGTCTGGATTTTGACGAATTATCGCACTCGATTTGTTGGCGGAACGCGATACCTCTCGTGTGGGACTGCGTCCCGCACTCGAGGTATCGCTCCGCCAACAAATCTCGTGCGATAATTTCGTCAAAATCCAGACACTCATGCGGTTCTATCTATTAAAGATCCTGTGCCAGTGCATTCTCTTATATATGCAAGTCTCCCATGGGGAGCCTCACATATATATGAGAATGCACTGGCTTAAATGGTCATGGTAAATATTGTTAGGCCAATGTATTCTCTTATATATGCAAGGTTCCCTATATAAGAAAATGCATTGGCACAGGGTTTTCGCAAAATTTCAGGAAGCTCCAGTCATGGAGGGGTTATTGTGACATAATCTTGAGTAAAAAATAGTCACTAGATATATAATTATTATATTCTTGTATTTTCAGATGGCAAATATTTGGCTGTTGGCAATCGAGATAACTTTGTATATATTCACCATGTCAGCGAGGGTGGGCATAAATACTCTAAAGCTGGAAGGTGTTCTGTAAGTACTACTGCCATATTTACATAACTCTGGGGTTGAACTATGTCTTGAAATCATGGAATTATATAATATTGTTTCCAGACCTGGTATAGTGATGGATATTAGCAATATTTGGGGCCTTGGTCATGGAATATGATCACACGGGGCAAGAATTTAGTTGTTATGTTTGAAGTTTAAATATCATATATATCCTTCTGGGTAATCCCTATATGATGTACGGGTAGTACAATGTCATAGTTTGTCATTCTTTATATCAGATTAAATTAGTTTATATTCATTACAAAGTTTTCCCTACATTTTCTGGACCTGCGAAGGTATAATAACCCATGCCTTATTGCTTACTATGACAGTCTATGGGCAGAAAATAATAAAAATAAAACCCTCACGCCTGCATTGATTTAAAAAAAAATTGCCTGAGAATCTTGGCGGTCTTGTATCACCAAATTCATCCTCTGGGTAACTCATTCTGCTTAGGCCTCAACTGCTATGGGAGACCTAGGATCAGATTAAAGTCTATCTTCAGCAAATTAGGGGATATCGAAACTTCCCAGAAGGGAAAGAGTAAATAAAATCAATGGTAATTTGAGACTATAGATACTTCCCAGAAGAAGAGGCCTAAGCAGAATGAGGTCACCAGAGGGTAAATTTGCTGATGCTAGCCCACTGTGCGGGATAGCATCATTAAATTCACCCTCTGGGGACCTCATTCTGAAAATTACAGACACACTATTTGCAGACTTGAATACTAATGTTGGCACATATCAGACTTTCAATCTGGGCATATTCTCTTTCAGACTAATATTTTTACCATTAATTTATTTTATCTGAAAGAATTTCTTTCTTTTTTTTCAGGGACATTCTAGCTACATCACACATTTAGACTGGTCATCTGATAGCGAATATTTATGTACCAACTCTGGCGACTATGAAGTCCTGTATTGTAAGTTTTCAAGCATATCTATTAATATATTGTGATTATAATCTCTTTGGGAAAATTAGCTTATTCCAAGCTAGTACTAGTAGTGGGACCATGCAAATTCAATTTCCCATTTCTAAGGCCAAAATATTTGAAAAGCAATCAAGCGCGCAGTTTTTAATTTAATTTTTATTTCTGGGACACACAACGAAGCATTCCACCCCTGGATCGGCGAGCTCTGGGTTTAATATCAGTTGCCCGTGGCAATTATTACTCAAACAGATGTCCACAAAAGTTACAGTAATGCCATAAATAATCGACTCCTTAACCACAGCAGAATTATGGGTAATTTTTCAGGATTTAGTCTGAGAGCTTTCCGATGAATGGCAACAAGCCATATTTCTGACTAAATCCTGAAAAATTACCCATAATTCTGCTGTGGTTAAGGAGTCGATTATTTAGGTCATTACTGTAGTTGATAGACTCCATTTGATTTATTTCACCCAAATAAAGTATCATTGACACATTTTTAATGAGTTTGCAGATGCAATTCATCACGACAGTCGTGTATTTTCGACATCTACATGCAAATAAAAAGGTTGCACACGCTGGGTTTCGGGACCAAACTTGCTGGCCTGAGAAACGGTAAACTTACTTTGCGTGGCCTAACAATAACATCTATTTTATTCTATCACACACCATCTTCTTTGATCCAAATGAATTTGTCAACGTATTCCTATGGTATTTCCCACTCATTTCTAAAAGTATGCATTGGAATGGTCTATTATTCTTCATTTGATGGAATGTTCTCATAATATATTCCGACAGGTAGAGAAGCATCATATCCAGCCCAATAAACATCATATCCAGCCCAATTCACTTGTTTGTAATGATGTTTGGATAATATGTTCAACAATCGGTCTAAGGCTATCATTGATGTTTGTGGGGGGGGGGGGGGGGGGGGGGGGGGCTAACTTAACACTTCCATGACTGGAGCTTCCAGAAAGTTTGCAAAAACCCTGTGCCAATACATTCTCGTATATATGCGAGTCTCCCATAAGGAGCCTTGCATGTTTAAGAGAATGCATTAGCCTAACAATTTTTGCCTTGACTTTGTAAGCCAGTGCATTCTCTTATATATTTGAGGCTCCCTGTGGGAGACTTGTATATATATAACAGAATGCACAGCTCGCATCATGAAAGGGTTAACATAAGCCTTTCGGCTTGTTTGATGCCCAATTTCCATTTATTTAATTTTTTTTTATATGTATTTGTGTTAACACTTTCTATACTAAATACTCATTGAAATGTTCATATAATAAGTTCAACCTTAGATCATTTGTTGAACTTATTATCTGACATTCCCACCAATTAATAGGAATCATTCTACACTTGTATTGTCTGTTGTCTGCTTCAAATTCATGAACATTCCTCCAGAATAATAGACCATTCCCATGTATACTTTTATAACTGAATGGGGTGGAAAATAAAGTACATAATGTTTTAAAGTGATGTGAAATGCTCCGTTTGGGTGACTAAACAGAAACGAAGAATAATCTTGCTCAAAGTTGTTATTTCTACGAATATTAATCCAAATTGACAACACACACTTCCATTCTTATATATTAATTATATGCATTGACTCTCAATGTCTAAATCATTTGTGTTGGTTTATCGCCGATAGTTGCATCCCAAATCATGATGTAAATATTTACAATTGAGCGTAGTTCAGACGATGTTTTCTAGGGAGTGGCATGGTCGATATCTTTGAAATTTTCGGCGATATTAGTAGAATGCTACATTCCCCACATTGGCATAGCGCGTGAGTACTAACTTCTCAGTTTCATGAACTCAAACAAGTCCATAGTATGTCTTTAGTTAAATATGCTTGATTAGAAATAAATTTTTCCAATTATTTTCATTAGATTTATTCATGGATCACATGTTTAATTCATGGCTTCTTGAATTGTATCCATTCTTTGCTTTGATTTTGCAGGGGGAACAAATGGAAAACAGGTAACAGCTCCAAATGTGATAAAAGATGTCAAGTGGGCCACACAGAACTGTACTCTTAACTTCAACACTGCTGGTGAGTGTCAGTATGGCTGAGATTAGGGATAACCCTGTCATGACATGAGCTGCACTGGTGCAGCATTAAAGATCATGTGCCAGTACATTCTATTATATATGAACTTGAAGTCTCCGATGTGAGACTGGCATATATAAGAGAATGCATTGGCAACACGGTTTTCACAAAATTTCAGGAAGCTCCGGTCATGGAAGGGTTAATTATTCATAGGTTTATTTGCATGTGTATATAGTACTAGCAGGTTAGCCCGCCACTGGCGTGGTTCGTCTCATGGCTTTGTTCGAAAAAGCAATTGCAACAACTTCCGAGACACGTGTGCTGCACCTAGGTGTAAAATTTCGTCGAAATCCGCCAGTTTTACCCGATTTGACCTTGAATTGATCATTTTCAAGGTCAGGTAGGGGTCACAATTTGACCCATTCATGACACTTCCCGCACAAAAGTATCCCTAGGTAGCAAGTTTGAGCTCAATCGGTTTGAGTCTATAAAGGACACACACATATATATCATTTGTGGGTACCCGTTTCAAGATCAAGGTCACCTCACGCGGAAAAACTGACCCGATGAAAATTTCCCCCGTTCCTTGGAACCCCTAAGTAAGAAATAAGTACGAAATTTATACTCGTTGTGTATATAGACGCTCTTTATCAACGACACTGCGGATACGAACGCTCTTTAACTATCAACTCGATTAACCCCACAGTGCCAATGACGGTGACTGGCAGTGTAGAAGGAGTGCTTGGACGTTCTCAGAAGCTGTGCTATGCACTGTCCCTGGGTTTTTAACCTTAGACAGGAAGTTTGGTCTCAATCGGTCCAGCCGTTTTCGATTCTATAAAGGATATATATATGGATATACGTAGTTCTCAAAATATATAGTAGACTATGTATTTGCATGAATAAATCCTTTGGCACGGGCTACAAGTCATACCTTTGGTCGGATCATTATGAAATATGTCATGGCTGTTGATATTGACATGTAGATGGGTACAAGTCATTTTGGGGTCATTCCGCAAAAAAATTATTGATTTCAAAATTCAATCATTAGCACGGGCTACAAGCCGGAGTGTTCGTCTGATCATTATGAAATTTGTCATTGATGTTAATATTGACATGTAGATGGGAACAAGTCATTTTGGGGTCATTCGGCTATAAAACATTGGCACAGGCTACAGGTCGTACCTTTACTCGGATCATCATGAAATTTGCCATGGATGTTAACATAGACATGTGGATGGGAATGAGACATTTTGGGGTAATTCAGCCATATAACATCACTGTCGGATACCCGTTTAGGTTCGGACATTCCAAGATGGCGGCGCCAACTAAAGCAGATAAACGGTAAGTGTATATATTGTCTCCAAGCAGCAATCAACGACATCTTTCGGTGATACACCTTGAACCAGTTATGTAGGAATTTGTATGCCCAACACATACGTAACACGCCTTTCGCATGACAGGCATGTGAATTGTTGTATTTGGCGTGTCAAGTTGTCATAATTTTTCGAAATTTTATCGAGGCGGCGAAATTTCTGCTTTTTCGTATTTTTGGGCCCTGGGCTCATGCATCCGCAAATTTATGTATTGTTGTGGGTAGATTAGGTCACCACACATCGTCGAAATGCAAAACCGGCGATATTTTTATTGTCGAACTCCGAAAAACGACCTTTGAAAATTAAAAAATGTTCAGGTTCGGATTCGCAACATTCGCGATGATTTTGTTCAGGTTCAGACATAATTTTCGTTCAGCTTCGGACAAATTTGGTTCAGGTTCGGACAATTTTAGTTCAGGTTCGGACGCATCAAAACCTTACCTATAAATGACATGCCGAGGTGCAGTTGCGATCTTATTGTGCGTGTTATTAACGAACATGCATTGTTAATTTGTTATATCTAAATATGTCAGCTGAAATTGATTGTAACCTAGAATTGTAAGTATCCCGGTGTTCTTGTTCGACATAATTATGTTAACTAAACAGGAAACAATTATATCGTTTAACCTGCACAAAATTGTCGTCGCAAAATACTTTTTTTTGTTTTGTTTTTTTGGCCTGGGACTATTGCGGACCAGTCTTATCGGCTGGAGCACCCCGAAAGAGGTGACCCACCCTTACGAGATGGTCAAATTGCCTGTCGGGGTCTGTCCCCGCTAGAAGCGGAAATTCGTCAGACAGTCATGACCACTCGTCCTCCTCAGGCTGCGAACCCACACCATGGAAGTCCCGTCCGATGGGGTGACCATCGTCGGGGACGTATCTCACAGCATCGAGGCACGTGCTATCAAAACAATAACCGTCGCTATATACAAGGGTAAAAACAATCTCTTACGCCCTTGTGAAACAGAAATTAGCCCGCAAAAAATTGAACGTCCGAAAGTTAAAGCAACTTAAACTCGTCCAACTTAAACTCTGGTGTGCTGGTTATCGTGTTATGCATGCCTCATTTACTCAGGATGTCCGACTTATTTGTCATTATTTTTGTGAAATATATTGCCCAATTTTATATCCACTAACAGATATTTTTATTAAAGTGAGCGAGGCCAGCAAGTATTTATGGGCAAATTGTGGGAACAGCTATATAATCACATTCATCGTATAAGCAGTCTAACAAAATAGAGTTACTGTTCGTGGCTCGTTTCTGCGCTTTATGTCTGGGAATATATTGTTAATAGAGACTGGGGGTAAATACATCATTACACGGCTTGTTGAGGGGGGGGGGGGTCGCCTCGGGGGACACGAGCCTCTATCGGGGCATACCACACAGTATCCCCCATCAAAAAGCCGTGTAACTTATATTATGGACAGTTATCTGCTCATCTACATGCGGAGACCTTCGTGGCATCGTATGTGGATGTGGAGGGGAATCACGTGATCGCATACATCTCACACGCATAAAATAAGAAAGTCCACCCAAATTTACGAGTGGGCTAAAACCATTTATCGTTTCTTTTACGAATGGAAGATAACCAAATGCACAAAAACGCAATAAGAACGCGACTGTACCTCGGCGTGTCATTTTTATGCAAAGTTTTTGATGCGTCTGAACCAAATTTGTCCGAACCTGAACGAAAATTGTGTCTGAACCTGAACAAAATCATCGCGAATGTTGGGAATCCGAACCTGAACATTTTGAAATTTTCAAAGGTCGTTTTTCGGAGTTAGACAATAAAAATATCGCCGGTTTTGCATTCCGAAGATGTGTGGTGACCTAATCTACCCACAACAATACATAAATTTGCGGATGCATGAGCCCAGGGCCAAAAAAATACGAAAAAGCGGAAATCTCGCCGCCTCGATGAAATTTCGAAAAATTATGACGACTTGACACGCCAAATACAACAATTCACATGCCTGTCATGCGAAAGGCGTGTTACGTATGTGTTGGGCATACAAATTCCTACACAACTGGTTCAATGTGTATCACCGAAAGATGTCGTTGATTGCTGCTTGGAGACAATATATACACTTACCGTTTATATGCTTTAGTGGGCGCCGCCATCTTGGAATGTCCGAACGTAAACGGGTATCCGACAGTGAACATGGCTGCCGGCAGCCGTCTTGGATTTTATTCTTTGCATGAGTAAATCCTTGGGAACAACCTACAGACCACATCCCTCATCTGATCATCACCAAACTTCATATGGATCATCGGGTTGACCATCAAAGTTTTCCAAATTTAGTTGAAAAACATGGCCGCGAGTTGAATTTTAATCTTTGTATGACTAAATCCTTTGAAACATCCTACAGATGACACCCTACTTGTCCAATCGTCACTAAACTTCACATGAATCTTCAGGATGACCACGAGATGGGAGTAATTTTTCTGAATTTTTTTTTAAAACATGCCACCGGCAGCCATTTCGGATTTTACTCTTTGCATGACTAAATCCTTTAGCACGCCCTACAGTCCACTTCCCTCATCCGATCATCACTAAACTTCATATTGATCTTCATATTGATCTACTAGATTGGAGCTATCAATTGTATTTGAAATTCATTGGAAAACATGGCCGCCATTTTACTTTATATATATCTCTTCATGTTGATATCTAGTATTACTTAGACATTTCAACTTACCGCATTCCTAATCGCTCCATTGACTGTAACACATGAAATATTCCCCTCTCCATGTTTAGCTAAAGTGTCATTGACACTTTCATTGTTATTTCGTTGTGTTCTGTGTTGTTTACAAGTTACAAGGTAGGATAACTTCAATGTTGTTCAGCTATATTTTCAACAATTTTATAGTCAAATCATTCTACATCATAAATGATTTCCAGAACTGTTTTCATTAACCACAGCCCTTCAAAAATTTGTTCTCTCATTTTTAATAGGAATCTGGCCAGAGGGTGCTGACGGAACAGATGTGAATAATTGTGCTAAATCTCACAAAGAAAACATTATAGTCAGCGCTGATGACTTCGGCAAGGTGAACCTCTACAAGTACCCGTGCTGCCAACCCAAGGTGAGACAATCCCAGATTACGTTTTACACCCTTGTTCCTAGAATTACAGGGCTCTTGCTGTGTCATATTTACAAATCTGTATATCATCCACTTGATGACTGGATAGATAAATAGTTCATCCCTTTCATGACAGGAGCTGTGCTGGTGCAGCATTAAATATTCTGTGCCAGTGCATTCTTTTATATATGCGAATCTCCAGTAGGGAGCCTTGCATATATACAAGAATGCACTGGCTTACAATGACAAGGTAAATATTGTTAGGCCAATGTATATGCGAGGCTCCATATGGGAGACTCGCATATATAAGAGAATGCATTGGCACAGGGTTTTTGCAAAATTTTAGGAAGGTCCAGTCATGGAAGAGTTATTGTCAGAATTGAATACAGAGTTAAAAAAAAAAATATTTATCGAAATCTGCCGAAGTTGACGTAGTCTTGGGTTTGGGCTGATTTCCTGTCATTTTAAAGGCGATGTATGTATAACTATACAATTTTGATGGAACACATTATATGTTTTGTAACTTTTATATGCCCGTTTTAAAAAACCAGAGTTATGGCCCTTTTTGTTGGAATTTGCACTCAATTTTCGTTTACGGATGATAACTATAGTAAGTCTGAACTGAATGGAATGAAATTTGTTATATGAGTTTACTAGCCCAAGATACAGGTCAGGTTCGAATTTGGGATTTGGAATTACCACATGCATATTTTGTCACGTCCTAGTGATGCTCTTGTTAGGTTATTAACCCTTCCATGACTGGAGCTTCCTGAAATTTTATGAAAACCCTGTGCAAATGCATTCTCTTCTTATATATGTGAGTCTCTCATAGGAATGCGTTGACCTAACAACATATACCTTGACCTTGTAAGCCAGTGCATTCTCTAAAATATGCGAGGCTTCCCATGACACAGGATCTTTAATGCTGCACCAGCGCAGCTCCTGTCATGAAAGGGTTAAAATCAGATAAAAACTGTAATTGGATGCATATTTCGTTATGGGAGCTTGAAGTGGTCACATTTGCATTATTATTCTAGCTATATCCATCTTTAACTAGCTATACCCATATTTAACTACCTTTACCCCTATTTAACTAGCTATACCCAACTTTAACTACATATAGCCATCTTTAACTAGCTATACCCATATATAACTAGCTAAACCCATCTTTATCTAACTAGACCCATATTTAACTACCTATACCCATCTTGAACTACCTATACCCATATTTAACTAGCTATACCCAACTGTAACTACATATAGCCATCTTTAACTAGCTATACCCATATATAACTACCTATACCCATATTTAACTAGCTATACCCAACTTTAACTAACTATACCCATATTTAACTACCTATACCCATTTTTAACTACATATACCAATCTTTAACTACCTATACCCATTGTTAACTACCTATACCAATCTTTAACTATCTATACCCATATTTAACTAGCTATACCCATATTTAACACCTGCTATACCCATATTAAACTAGCTATACCCAAATATAATTACCTATACCCATCCTTAACTACCTATACCCATCTTTATCTACCTATACCGATATTTAACTACATACACCCATATTTATCTAGCTATTCCCATCTTTAACTACATGTACATATACCCATATTTAACTCCATATACCCATCTTTAACTACATATACCCATATTTAACTACCTATACCCATCTTTAACTACCTATAACCATCTTTCAATGCAAGGCTGATTTTCTGATTTCTCTATATTTTCAGTCAAACGCTAAATCCTATGGTGGACACAGCAGTCATGTAACGAATGTTTCTTTCCTGTTTGACGATTCCCGATTGATATCGACCGGTGGAAAAGATACGGGAGTATTACAATGGGAGATTGTGTAACCTATATAATGTGATTCTCACAAGGTCAAGGTCACAGCTGTTATATAACCCTTTCTTTACTGAATGGATTCTCTCATTCAATTATATAAGTATACCTTGGAACCGGGTTTGAAATCTCTGCTCCAAAAGTTAACTTTGAGGCGCTTTGCCTTCGCAAAAATCGCAAATTTTTCCTCATAACATCTGGGTGTTGAAGAAAGTTTTATTGAATCGTTTAATGGCAGGTGCATATATTACAAGCCCAAATGGGCTTACTTATATATAAATGCGCGCAATACTATTTTCATGCACATAAATGTGAAGGAATTTAAAACCGAGTAAAAAAAAAACTAATATTTGAATTTTTAAATGCCAATTCCATGGGAAAATGAAGAGTTTATGGTTTGGGATAGTGTCAGGGAATTTCATATTGGACAACTTTCACCTCTGGCTCAATGCTATTTGAATCAAAATTATTATACTTGGCTACACGCTTCTGACGACCTTTGACCTTGGCATGTCATTCTGAATTATGCAATACCAATCTGATGTAATTTTATTTATATTCATTGTACATTTATTGTCAAAAGACAGTTTTTCTAGAAAAGCAATTTTTTTTTCTGTCACTGAAAAATTTACTGATACTGAGAGTGCAGGTTACCTATTATAAAATATGCCACTAATATCTGCTAATACTCATTTCTATTATGTACAACACACATTTTAATCAAGAAATTGTCATCGAACAAGTTATTGTAAATTTTTTGACGGTTTATCTGTATGAATTAATTAACTCATTATGTTAGTACCGACCAGATTGACCAAATAATTGTCAAGTTGAATGGTTAGATTTTAAAATGTGGCACAATGGTCAGATTTAGGGAAAATATTGATTCTAAATTTCCAGCAAAATCTCATGTTGACAAATATTTGTGATGCATAACAGGAGACATTCTGTGTTTTGACCTAAATTTTCTTTTTATATTTCTTAGAAGGGATTTCTAGAATTCTTGAATAAATACTCTTTGGAGTTCCTCATGTTAGTTTGGTATGCAAAACTTGTACCCTGTTTTTGTCGAAAACTTTCTAGTTTCTCTACAATAAAATTGTTAGTTTTCTGCTGAAAATTGTTATGCAAATTTTCTAATAAGCGCAGCTATTAAAGCAAAAATATTTTTTAAATTGACGGTGGTCTTTTGAAATAAATCCTATAGAGTTCAAAAGCAATAACTTAGATAAAAGCAACAGTCAGCATTTGAAAATCTGTTGCCATACAGTTCACATGCTACATGAGTACAAGTTTTGCTTGCTCAAGTTCCATATTAATTGATCGTTTTTATAATCTGTTATTTGATGTTTATTTTTCTATATATTTTCTTCATATACCAAATATACGACATTTTGTTCATTTTCCTCTCTGTTTTCTTGCCTTTGTATATAATAGACAATAATAAAGTAATGCCCTAAATAATCGACTCCTTAACCACAGCAGAATTATGGGTAATTTTTCAGGATTTAGTCGGAAATATGGCTTGTTGCCATTCATCGGAACGTTCTCACTGAGAGCTTTCCGATGAATGGCAACAAGCCATATTTCTGACTAAATCCTGAAAAGTTACCCATAATTCTGATGTGGTTAAGGAGTCAATTATTTAGGGCATTACTGTATGTATACAATTGATGTTGTTCATTAAACCATTTAAAGATAACACTTCAGTGCAAAATAGTTGCTGTGGGGAAATTGAAATTTCTTGTATCATTAACCCTTCCATGATTGGAGCTTCCTGAAGTTTTGCAAAAAACCATGTGCCAATGCATTCTCTTATATATGCGAGTCTCCCATAGGGAGCCTCGCATATATTAGAGAATACTTTAGCCTGACAATATTTGCCTTGACCTTGTAAGGCAGTGCATTCTCTTATACTTGTGAGCTCCCTATGGGAGACTCCCATATATAAGAGAATGCACTGGCACAGGATCTTGAATACTGCACCAGCACAGCTCCCATCATAAAAGGATTAACATGACTTGCAAAATGGTATATTAGGCAATTTTTTATAATCAGGAAGTATATTATTTCATAAATAATAAATTGACCTAATTATTACAAAAGAAGGATACTACAAATGTGTTTGATCAAATTAATAGAGATAATAATCTTTGAGCAACTCTATTCAGCACATACATGTCCACAATATGACATACTAGTGTTTTACAGATAACAAATAAGTGTTTAAATTAAGACATTTAATAATCTGCATAGCATAAGTGAATGAATCTCCAAAAAATATTCCTGTGATTTTATTTACAATTCAATACCACCATTCTGTATATCTACAATATTTACTGGTCCTTTTATCACTTAAAAGTCCCCATACATTTCAGATGAGTATATGATTATGAGATATATTCATAAAGCATTTGTCCTTAAACATATTTCGGCATAATGTTCTAATTTGGCATTGTGTGCAGTGCATTTACTCAGCAGCTTTCACAACAAAGGAGACTGACAAAGATACCATAAATGGGTTGATCCTGTTAACCCTTTCAGTGCCAAGTCCGATTTTTGTATCAACCCATATTTCCCTGATCATTTTTCAAATTTATTGATTATAATAATGTGATACATTGATGGCAAGAGCTCTAAGGAAATATGGGTTGATACAAAAATCGGACTTGGCACTGAAAGGGTTAAAGTTATTTAGATAAATAGTATGTTTCCTTCAGTGTTCTTCTGAGTATAAGTTTTAGCATTTAAATACAGTATGCATTTATTCAATAAGACGAAAAAACAGGAGACTCAAAGTATGATGTAAGTAAGTGACGCTTGTGATGCCAATTCACTAATTTGGTTTGACATGATACATGCAATGCTCTGGGAACTGTCAGAAACCTTTCATGACGGGAGCTGCGCTGATGCACCATTAAAGATCCTATGCCAGTGCAATCTCTTGTATATGTGATTCTCCCATATGGAGCCTCACATATATAAAAGAATGGACTGGCTTACAAAGTGTTTTCACAAAATTTCAGGAAGCTCCAGTCATGGAAGGGTTAATGAATATTTCCTATTATTACTTTATTCTGAAATGAAATTGGGACTTTGTTTGATTTTGTTTAATTGTGTTCATAACTCTGTTAATATATTAGCTTTTGGCATTTCCATATGTCAGAAACCCTAGCTGAAGTGCTCCTTTTTGCCCTGTGGGGAAACAAATCTTTTGATATCTTAAAATTGATATATTTTAAACTATTTCTTGATAATCCTGGAATCTCTTGTATTAGTTTATGCTTATCATTTCATATATTATAATTAAAAAATAACTCATGTTTCTAGTAAGTTTAGAAGGTTGTATCTGCAAAGTTTGAAGACAAATAATCGTGTAATAGTGAATTTTCTTTAAACTTTGTGATTATAAGTTCATGAATTTCAAAAAAGCATGAGTTATTTCATATAATTTAATCGCTAGGTTACCAAATTCTACTTTTTTTTTCTCAATAACAAGAACGATCGGATAATTACCAATTTGTGTTTTCCATTGGAACACCTACTGCACCTGACTTGAATGGGAAGAAATTCTCGTATTTCATGTGATTTCCCCCCCCCCCCCCTCCCATATCATGTAGCATCAGCAGAACTTGATTTTCATTGGTTGACACAATTCTAGAAGTAACGATTCATTCCACCAATGTTCGACTGCTGATTTGCTAAAACTGTGTCATCCACATGTACTTTCGCATGACCTTAACGTGCCAACCTCAATTGGCAGCGGTTAATTTATTGGGTTATATTCAACCTCGCCAATTAAGCAGCAACCAGCTGTGTTTCAATATCTCATGAATTGGTACAGAAATGCCCTAAATAATCGACTCCTTAACCACAGCAGAATTATTGGTAACTTTTCAGGATTTAGTCTGAAATATGGCTTGTTGTCATTCATCGGAAAGCTCTCACTGAGAGCTTTCCAATGAATGGCAACAAGCCATATTTCCGACTTAATCCTGAAAAGTTACCCATAATTCTGCTGTGGTTAAGGAGTCGATTATTTAGGGCATTACTGTAGCTTATGATTAAATTATAGAGCATGTGTGTAAATGGGATAAAAAAATATTTCATGTAATTTGGGTTCCAGAATTTCTTTGTATCAGACTGTCTGGATGTGTGATATGAATGAATGTTTCCACGGATACGATCTGAGTCATTTGATTGCTATTGTTTTGGCATGCTTGCACACAATAAATGACGATTACGAATCATTTGGAACTGTTGTGAGTTATTTCTCCCATAAGGTTGGTTATTAGTTCACTGAGAGCTATAGTCACCACTCCTGATCTGTCCATCCATATGTCCATCCGTCTGTCAACATCTCCGGAACTGCAAGTCAGAATAAGGTCATATTTAGTGTTGAGGGTCCTTGGGTGACTGGGATTCAGATTTGTTAAAATAGGTTAGGGGTACTTTTTCTGTCCAATGAAATCGCTGATACATGTATATAAACTCATAAAAACATATTCTTCTCTGGAACCACCTGACTGCGTAATCTGACATTTGTCTATGTCTACATATTACTGTGACACCTTCAATTTACTGAAGATTTTGCAGAGGTGCATGTGCTACCACGGCTGAGTAACTTTATAACCCTGTGGTGACTCCAGTAGCTTTCTTTAACATGCACACACCAAGGTGTGTACATGGGTCAGCCATTAATGTCCATGCCCGATCAGACAGTCTACTGTACCCATGACAACAAACGTGGACAAATGTAATGGGGGGAAGTTGGCATTTTGCATTCGGATCTTTGTCAAGTGATCTCGAATGAGACTTTTCAGCCTGACAAACTTGGCATCTGACCAAGTTCTGATTTTTGTCACAATACCCTGATTTAGTGCGTAGGGTCCATGGCTAGTTAGGATTCAAATATGTTTAAATGGGGTCGGCCAGAAAAAAAGGGGGGCATGTCAGGTTGGAATTTTCCAACAGTTTGGAAGGCTTGAGGTATCACTTGTAAAATTCCAACCTATGGGGGGATGTGTAAAGTAATGTTACAAACTTATGAGTTTGCTCCAGTTTGGAGGTGTGTGCAGTTGGAAATTTCTAGCTACGTTCCTGTTTGGAACTACTTGTTTTTAAGTGATTTTGAGAAGTACTGACTTGTGGTCTTCAGAGTCTCAGTCCTTACAATCACGTCGGTGTCTCAACAGTCATTGACTGTCTTGTATTTAAAAACTCCAGCGCTTGTATTCACCAATTGGGTTTATAAATAGTCCAGGTGGTTTATACCCATGCTATGAATATAAAGGTAGCCATAACAATAATAACAATTTCCTTTCGAAAGTAAGATATAGTAATGCCCTAAATAATCGACTCCTTAACCACAGCAGAATTATGGGTAATTTTTAAGGATTTAGTCAGAAATATGGCTTGTTGCCATTCATCTGAAAGCTCTCGGTGAGCTTTCCGGTGAATGGCAACATGCCATATTTCTGACTAAATCCTGAAAAGTTACCCATAATTATGCTGTGGTTAAAGAGTCGAGTATTTCGTGCATTACTGTATCTCTACTAAAATGAGTGACCAATCTCATAACTGCAGGTGCACTGTATATCATTTTGGGTTAATATATCGGCCAAGTTTCAAATTAACTGACCAAATACTGAATAATAAGCTCCAAAAAATATGTATGTTGATAAAAATAATTTTAAGTCACTAATTTCTAAGTTGATAACTTCTCTAGAAGTCAACTAATCTCATATCCACAGGTGTTTAGGACCAATAGAGCACAGAGACATGTCATTAAAACGAGTGAAAATATAAATTTAAAAATATGGGAGACTCGCATATATAACAGAATGCATTGGCACAGGGTTTTCGCAAAATTTCAGGAAGATCCAGTCATGTGAGGCTTTAATAAAAATAATGATTGTTTGCAGTCACCCCTCAAAAGACACCAACCCAAATTATTTTTTCAGTCTTTTCAAGAAATTTTAGTGCTTGATGTTAACCTATGTATTGCAACACAACTGGCATGTTTACAAATAATTGCACTTACAGTAATGCTCTAAGTAATCGACTTCTTAACCACAGCAGAATTATGGTTAACTTTTCAGGATTTAATCGGAAATATCGGGGAGAGCTTTCTGATGAATGGCAACAAGCCATATTTCCGACTAAATCCTGAAAAGTTACCCATAATTCTGCTGTGGTTAAGAAGTTGATTACTTAGAGCATTACTGTATACAAATAATTGCACTTACCTGCATTTTGATTTCGCCAGTGGCAAAGTGCTGGTATGAGCTAAAATGTACCTATTAAACCTTCCATGACTAGAACTTCCCGAAATTTTGTGAAAACCTAGACCAAATCTGCAGACTTGGACTAGCGAAAACTCTGTGCCAATGCATTTGTCTTCCATAGGTTGCCTCGCATATAAGAGAATACATTGACCTAACAATATTTACCTTTACCTTGTAAGGCAGTGCATTCTCTTATATAAGTGAGACTCGCATATATAAGAGAATGCACTGGCACAGGATCCTTTATATATATAATGCTACACCAGCAGAGCTCCCGTCATGAAAGGTTTAAAACCCCCAAAATTTGTCCCTCACCATCAGGTTACAGACACCCTGATAAAGTCTGCAATGACACTTCAAACCTATAGGCTGGTCTGCATATACAGAATTTCTAACAAAAAATATCCTGCCTACATACCAACGTAGATAAATGTGAGTAGGGTCAAGCCTGAGTTTAGTGTGTCTGTCATTTGCAGAATGAGGTCCCTAGAGGGTAAATTTAGTTGCGCTATCCAGCATAGTGTGCTAGCATCACTAAATTCTCCCTCTGGGGACCTCATTCTGCTTAGGCCTCATCTTCTCTGGAATGTTTCTTTATTATAAAATTTCTATAGAAACTTCTTCACATAGATTCTATTTCTATTTCTTTTTTATTTAGTTTCTCTATATCCCCAAATTGGCAGACGACACATTGCCTAATCGAGGTTACCAATGGGTGTACATCACAATATTCACCATTTGGGAACTTCAATCTGAGTCTATGTCTCCCATAGCAGATGAGGCCATGCAGAATGAGGTCCCCATAGGGTGAATTTGGTGATGCTAGCCCACTGTGTGGGATAGCATCACTAAATTCACCCCCTGGGGACCTCATTCTGCAAATGACAGGCACATTAAACTCAGGCTTGAGTAGGCTCACAGCAAACATAGATATATTTAATAGTGGCCTGACAAGAAATTGAAGGAATAAAAGACAATTTTGCATCCAGAGGCTGACATGAGCAAGCTGATTCAAGTATGAACCACATGGACTCAATGTAGTTCATAGGTTTATGAACACATTTAATCAAAGGGCGTTTTTATAGTAATTCTATGGGAAAATCGGAAGCAAAATTAAGTTTTATGTAAATATATTATGGTACCCCTGTAACATTTGCTGTTCATTTCTGTCCAGTTCCATAATTGAGCAATAGCCAATCAGGCAACTGACAGGAATCTATATTATAATAAATAGATAACAGATACAATAATGGCAGCAGGATTTGGAAGAATATATTGGACTCTGCATTTCTAAGGATCCCATTTCTCTTGATATAATATCCAATTAGAATCTTGTCAGATCAGGAATTTGGTATCTGTATTAATCTGGACAGGCGTCCTCCAACCCTGGATATAGCTACTAGTGTGTCTGACATTTGCAGAATGAGGTCCCCAGAGGGTGAATTTAGTGATGATACACCCCACAGCTTCCTAGCACCACAACGTTCACCCTCTGTGGACCCCATTCTACTTAGGCCTCATCTTCTGGGAAGTATATATAGTCTCAAATTAACATTGTTTTCAGTTAATTTTTCTCGTTTGTTCAGTTTCTATATCACTAATTTTCAGAAGATAAAATGCATAATCAAGGTGACTAATTGGTGAACATCACCAACTTCAACTGGGGAACTTCAATCTAATGTTTTTAACATTATTTATCACATATACATGTAACATGATGTATCATTTTTCAACATGATTTATCACCCAAAAACAACATGTTAATTGTTTTTTTTTTAATAAAATTTTATAATATTTAAGACATAAAACCACGTTTTAACAGGAATTTTCACCCAAAACAACTTGTCAATTAACATGTTAAATTTTTATTAGGGAAGGACTGTGGATACTAAAATTTTGGGAGTTACCGGATAAATATTACTGTCTAGTATAATTTACATTTTTTAATAATCGGATATTATATTTGAAATAAATTAGCTTGCTAATGATAAAAAAGTTATTAAATTTCAAACAATCAAACTGAGATTTCCCTTTTGATATAAAATCCAGTTGCACTTGGATAGTATTTTTTAAATTAAATTAAATTTGTTAGCACCTAAATTGAAACAAAATTGTTATTGTATCAGAGTTTGACTTTTTTTCAGAAGGGGGGGGGGGGGTCAAATTATTGCTCACCTTTAGAATCAGAAAAATCAGCTAGTTAGAATTAGTGCAGAATCACATCATTAAAAATATGCAGATAGAGTTATGCCTCTTTGACACACGTCTAACGATGGCATGTCATAGTCTTGATTGACAGCCGTCTTGTTCCAGCCTAAAGTGTATGCTTGGCGTCAGGTAAGCCCTGGTTAGGCATGTCAGTGATGTGGGCGATAACTGAATGATAAGGTCTTAAAAATAATAATAACTGAAGGAAGCCTTTATTCAGCATGGAGTGGGGGGGGGGGGGTACATAACCAAATACAGTGAGGGAACACCGTTTGGCCAACGTTCACAGTTCAAAATCCAGTTTAGCTCGAGTCTTCATATGGATCAGTTCAGCAGATTAACCGAACGCAATTTAACTCATTTATAATGAAGTTTGTCGGATTTAGGTCGTGCAAATGACTTGTAGTCGATGGACCATAAACAAATACAGAGAAGGAACTCCATCTGACCGACATCCACCCCGGTTCAACGGTGTCAGACCGGTTTTCCGAAGACCTATTACTACGAAGGCCCACAACTCCGAAGACCCGATTCTCCGACGGCCCACAATTCCGAAGACCCGATTCTCCGAAGACCCGATTCTCCAACGGCCCATAACTCCGAAGATCCGATTCTCCGAAAGCCCATAACTCCGAAGGGCCGATTCTCCGAAGACCTATAACTCCGAAGGCCCGATTTTCCGACGGCCCATAACTCCGAAGGTCCGATTCTCCGAAGATTTTGTTTTATCGGGGTATTATCGTTTACTAAATAGTGTACAGTCCAGTGGCGAAGCCAAGGGGTCCCAAAATTCCCACTGCCCCCATTAAACCTCTACTTGCTAGTTCAGACAATATGGGCCCCTACCAAAACATGTCCAATGTCATGTAAACGCCCGGAAATCGTTCATGGGGCATCAAAATATTCAAACTTTCCTACTGCCCCCACCTAAATGGGAATCCTTGCCGCCACTGACTATACACCAGATACTATAACGTTACGTTGGCCCATGAGATGCCAGAGTAAAATGTACAGGGGTGAACGGGGAAGAACTTGTCGCCCCTGTGCATGTTAGGCTACTCTGACATTCTTGCAGCGTTTCGTTATAATATACCCGGTGCACACCAGTGGCGGAGCCAGGGTTCCCATTTAGGGGTGCACATTAATTAGCATATGTGGTGGATATAACATGCATATGATATGCCGAAAGCATATCACGAAGGCCTGATTTGGGGAGCGCATACATGGGAGTGGTCGCCCCCAATCGTTGGTCCGGGGGCTCCCCTGGGCAGGAACACTGTGAATATTTGAATGCCTAGGAGGGATTTCCTGACGTTTACATGACATTTGACACGTTTTTTTGGGGCGGTCTTCCCTAGGGCCCCATTGACCCCGCCACTGGACTGTACACTATTTAATAAGCGATAAAACATAGATCTTCGGAGAATCGGACCTTCGGAGAATCGGCCCTTCGGAGTTATAGACTTTCGGAGTTATGGGCGTTCGGAGTTATAGGCCTTCGGAGTTATGGGCTTTCGGAGTTATGGGTCTTCGGAGTTATGGGATTTCGGAGAATCGGTACTTCGGAGTTATGGGCTTTCGGAGAATCGGGGCGTCGGAGAATCTGACCTTCGGAGAATCGGAACTTCGGAGTTATGGGTCTTCGGAAAAACGCTACGTAACCGGTTCAACAGTTCAAAATTCAGTTCAGCAGATTCACACGAATGCAGTTTTACCGAATTTTAACGAAGATAGTCGGGTATATGTTATGCAAATGACTTGTAATCGATGGACCTTAACCAAATACAGGGAGTAAACACCATTTGGTAGACCTCCACCCCAGTTCAACGGTTCAAAATCCCTTTCAGCACTTCATATGGAGAGGTTCAGCAGATTCCCCGAACGCAGTTTTACTCAATTATAAATACGTTAGTCAGTTTAACCTACTTTTAACGAAGAGTGTCGGGTATATTATTTGTTATGCAAATAACTTGTAATCGATTTGACCGACGTCCACCCACGTTCAACATTTTAAAATCCAGCACTTCATATGGAGCAGTTCAGCAAATACTCCGAATGCATACATTTGTAGCTTAACTCAGTTATAATCAAGTTAGTCAGGTATAGGTTGTGTATATGACTTGTAGTCGATGGGCCATAGACAGATACAGGGACGGAACACCATTTGACCAACTAGCACCCCGGTTCAACAGTTCAAAATTTCGCACTTTATCGAACACCTTTCAGAAGATACCCCCGAACGCAGTTTAAGCCACTTTTAACTAAGATAGTCGGCTATATGTTATGCAAATGACTTGTAATCGATGGTCCATATATAACCAAATACATATGCGGGACACCATTTGGTCTACCTCCACCCTAGTTCAACAGTTAAAAATCCCGTTCAGCACTTTGAACATATGGAGCAGTGAACAGCAGATTCCCCGAAATCATTTATAATGAGGTTAGTCGGACATAGGTTATGCAAATGACTTGTAATCGATGGGTCATAACCAAATACGGGGATGGACCACCATTTGACCGACGTCCACCACATGCATAGTTCAACCGTTCAAAATCCATTTCTGCACTATGCGCTTTAACTGGAGCAGTTCAGCAGATTCCCCCAAATTCAGTTTAACTGATTTTTAACGAAGATAGTCCGGTGTATGTTATGCAAAGGGCTTGTAATCGATGGGCCTTCACAAAATACAGGGATGCCGGACCACCATTTGACCGACGTCCATCCCAGTTGCAAGAGTTCAAAACCCCGTTCAGAACTTTAACTGGAACAGTTTGAACAGCAGATTCACCCGAACTCAAGAGTTTAACCGACTTAAATTAACGAAGATAGTTGGACACGTATATTTTATGCAAATGACTTTGTATCGATGAGACATAACCAAATACATGGATGGAACACCATTTTACCCACCTCCACCCAGTTCAACAGTTCAATATCCCGTGAACTCAGCTCTTATCCTGCATGGAGCTCAGTTCAGCAGATTCTTTCAAACTCAGTAGGCTAACTGAGTTTTAACGAAGATAGTCTGGTATATCCGAGTCGGTGTTATGCAAATGGTGTATAATTTAAAACTAAGACAGTCAAGAAATTTCCAACTGTTGAAAATTTTAACTATTTACCGCCGGCCTCCCCTCCCAGCTAGCAACCCCCCTGTCGCCACATCCCTGACAAAACCTCGTCATTCTCCGTGGCGATATGCACCCATGCATTTGGCATCACATGACTGGTACCACCCAGACAAAAAAAATTGACCCTACGCCTTCGGGGCCCACACAAAACGCTATGGGATTAATATTATTGGGGTATATGGGAGGCCAAATTCACATTTAGCCTATTAATAATTGCGCTGTTCAAAGCGCAATCCAATTGCACTGAAGCGCAATCCAGCTTAATTGATTCATATGAATAGATAGGTTATTCCATTAATTAACTGGGGGTTCCCATATATGGGAAAATAATTGCGCTGAAGCGCAATTAATTTATTATCTATTGGATTTATTCATTAATTAACTGGGGGGTTTAATAGCAATATATATATAATCTGGGACTAATATAACACCTATATTAGTCCCAGATATAATTAATTGCGCTTCAGCGCAATTAAATTGCGCTTCAATTGCGCTTCAGCATAATTTATTAATATATGTGAATTTGGCCTCCCATAGGGGTATACATGTAAGGTGAATTTTTGTTAAAGGGGACCTGTATTCCGCATATATATACCTTGTTTTATTTTGCCGGAACATATTTTCTCTGCACCGGTAACACCGTTTTGTTTTGGTTGAGATTTTCAGGTATGTTTTCTTCATTTAACGTCATGTTTAGTCATAAAGCTGCTATTATTTGCCATATAATCAGCCAGACTGCACGTATGCAAAGACTTTGGTTTGAATTATAGTAGTAAGCACTAGGCCTAATGTCAATTGACTATTTTTGTATTTTGATCCGAAACATGTTGTGGAAATAATTCAAAATTTCCACGCGGGAGAAATTATCATGAAAATGAATCGAAAAGGTATGTCCTTCATATAAGAATACACTAACCTTAACTCTAGAACTAACACTAGCCCTAACCCTAATCCTAACCCTAACCCTAGCCCTAACCCTAACACTAGCGCCCTTGACCCTAACTCTAACACATATGGAGAAATCGGAGGGGGTTCGTCGTTTCGTGTATTCTTACTAGTCGAAAATCTACGGGATAATAAAGATATACATTCAAATCAATGTATAGTCAATTTTGGACTAGTATTCTTACATGAAGGATATACCATCGAAACGACCCGAAAGGGAAGTCGGTAGCCGAGAGGTAGCGTACTGGTCTCTCGTGCTATCGGACCGGGGATCGCAACCTGGTCAGGGTATTCTGACAAAAATCAGAACTCGGTCAGATACCGTAAACCGGGGTAACTTGAGACACCGGGGTGACTTGAGACAATACAGGATGGAGCCATATTTCAGGCACTATAATCATTCCCTATTGTTCTTACATTCAAATATTAAAGTCTTATTTATTCTGATGACATCATGACAGATATATTTATTTGATAATAATCTATAAATAATGAGATGCAATTGAATAAAAATGGAGCAACTGGTCTGAGAATTTCATTGATTTGTTTTCGCAAAAATTTGACCACTTGCAAACTTTCACTGCACCACATACACCATGTGGACTATATGGAGATGAATATGACCAAGACTCCAGAAATATATATCTGATGAGTCAACAGATTGTCATTTTATGTATGTAGTTACATATTTTATGCTTTCTAAGAAAAACATGATTTTCGACATACTTGAGACATACTTGAGACAGTCACCCCGGATATGACCCATACATGCTCTATATGGCTACATGTGCTATTTAGTTGCTAACTACTACAGTAATCTCAGTTAATGCACATGATAAGTTGCACAAGTAAAATTGAATGATAATCTACATGTAGCTGACTGACTGCAAGTACTACGATAACATGTTTAGGGTTAGGGCTCATGTTGAATTAGGGTTGGAGCACCCTTTAGGGTCAAAGCCCACCCCCTCGATCACAGGTTTAGGGTTAGGGCTCATCTTTTATCGGCAAAGCGTATCCCCTCGATCACAGGATTAGGATATAACAGATACGAGTCTTGCATTGAGCCATGGATCCATAACGGAGATACGTGTCATGGAGCCAAGGTGCTATAAAGCCACGAAGCAACAGCTACACGGATACATACATCACCATTATGGCGCCATTACATAAACTTTCGTATGGCTCCAAGACTCGTATCTTCATAATGGAGCCATGGCTCTGAGACTCGTGGCTCCGATATGGCTCCATAGGTCCATAACGAAGAATCGAGTCTTTGAGCCATGGCTCCATAACGAAGATACAAGTCTTGTATCAGTGGAGCCATGGCTCCATAAAGGAGCACTTAGGATTAACATTTGACAATCAAGCGAAATGGGGGTGACCACATAGATGATATTACTGATAGAGCTTGGAAGAAAATTAATATAATGCGAATGCATAGATTTTCGCTGAATAGAAAAACCCTTAAAAAAATATATTTCTCTTACATTCGTCCAATCATAGAATATGCTGCACCAGTATGGGACAATTGTACATGTGAATTGAGCACACGACTTGAAAAAATTCAATTTGAAGCAGCAAGGATTGTTTCAGGAGCTACGCGTAGCACTAACAATAGCGACCTTCTGTCTGAACTTGGGTGGGAAACATTAGCAGAAAGGAGAAAAAAATTTAAACTACATCAGTTTTATAAAATGTTTGTTAGATCATCACCATCCTATTTATACAACATGATCAACACCGATACCCCGGGTTCCCAGAGATATAATTTTAGGAGAAACGACTTAAGACCTCCGCAAGCTGACAACTCGGCATATATGAACACCTTCCTTCCATCTGCTACTCGCCTGTGGAATGATTTTACACCCGAAAATAAAAGCGCAAAGTCTTTAGAGATATTCAAGTCACGACTAGATATAGAAAAACGGAGAAATTCATTGAAAGTTCAACATTTTGATTATTGTTTAAATCGCGAAACCCAAATATTGCATGCCCGCTTAAGACTCAAGTGTAGTAATCTAAATCGTGACCTTCGTGAAAACCATTTACGCGATTGTGACAAATGTGTATGCGGGGATGTAGAAAGCGCTGAACACTTTCTATTATTCTGTCAAAGATATACTCAACTCAGGTCTGACTCATTCTCAAATATTGACCCGACTTTCTTAACTACCAAGATCCTACTCAAAGGCATACCATTGCTATCATCTGAAATAAATAATGAAATATTCAGAGCTATGCAATACTGCATTCAAAAAAGCGGTCGTTTCAAACAATACACTAACAATTCAACGGCATAGCAACGATAACCCATGGAGTTTTCATATTTAGTTTTGTTTCCACATTTATTTTCATATATATCTCTGTCTCGTATTCCTTGTGAATACACCCCTCTCTTTATTATCCACATAAGCTTATTTATCATTTCAACACTTATTGTAAACTCGTCTGTACATCATAATATTAATATACCATCACTTCTTAAACCTATTGTTTCTCTAACTCGGCCACTTGCCATTCGCTCGATCTTTCTTGATTTCTACAATTTTTCTACTTGTCTGAGGAGATAGCTCAACAAAAGCACATATCTGCTTGCTGCTAAATCCTCTTCCCCTTTTCTATTCTACTCATGTTTCCATCATCTAAATGTTGTTCATCACAAATGTAATATTGGGGCAAATAAATATTGTTTAAATCAAGGAGATACAAGTCTTGGAGCCATCTCTCCATAACGAAGATATGATTCTTGGAGCCATGGCTCCATAACGGAGATACAATTCTTGGAGCCATGGCTCCATAACGAAGATCTCGTTTGGAGCCATGACATACACTTAGGCTACATGGCTCATAGACTCGTATCTTCATTATATCGGAGACACAAGTCTTCGAGTCGTGGAGCCATGGCTCCATAACAAGTCTTGGAGTCATGTAGCCATAACGAAGATATGAGGTTTGGAACCATGACATACTTTCGTATGGCTCCATGGCTCAGAGACTTGTATCTTCGTTATGTAGCCATGGGTCCATGGCTCCAAGACTCGTATCTCCGATAACCCTAACCCTAACCATGTGATTGAGGTGATGGGCATTGACCCTAAAGGGTGCCCTAACCCAAAAGGAAACCCTAAGCCTTTACCTAGTTCAAGATGAGCCCTAAACCTAAACCTGTGATCGAGGGGATACGCTTTGACCATAAAGGATGAGCCATAGCCTGTAATCGAGGGGTGGAATTTGCCCATAAGGGGTGAACCCTAAACCTGTGATCGAGGGGATGGGATTTGACCCTAAAGGGTGACCTAACCCTAAAGCAAACCCTAACCCTTTCACTAGATCAACATGAGCCCTAACCATAAACCAGTGATCGAGGGGATAGGCTTTGCCCATAAAGGATGAGCACCTTTCCCTAAACCTGTGATTGCGCGGGTGGTATTTGCCCTTAAAGTGTGAGCTCTAACCATAAATCTGTGATCGAGGTGATACGCTTTGTCCATAAAGGATGAATCCTAACCCGGGATCTAAACCTGTGATCGAGGGGGTGAGATTTGACCCTAAAGGGTGCCCTAACCTAAAGAACACCATAACCCTTTCACTAGTTCAACATGAGCCCTATATTATAACCCTAAGCCTAAATTATTTGATGTAGCAATATGGAATTCATGAATATTTAAACGAATGCTACTCCAGACAGAACTTTGACCCGTAGCACTGAATGCACGGAACGGGCTGGATGGATCTTGATGGATCTGGATGGTGACTTGAGACACTTGTTCGGGCCACAATTTTTGCTACCTACAATGCTACAACAGGTTAGAACTATTAGAAATCAATAGCTGAGAGGTTGTTTGAGAAGTGTCAAGTGATGTGGCTAGGGTCCAAAACATTTATTTCAAGTTAGCTTTAAAATACCTTAAAAACTGTCTCAAGTTACCCCGGTTTACGGTACCAAGTTTGTCAGGCTGAAAAGTCTCATTCGAGATCACTGAATAAAGATTCGAATGCAAAATGCCGACTTCCTCCCATTGCGACACTTGTCCAGGTATGTTGTTGTGGGTGCAGTACGGTGTCCAATCGGGCGCCGACATTAATGGCTGACCCGTGTACACGACTCGGTGTGTGCACCTGGACCTCCACATAATCCTCAGCACATTGAGGGCGATGGAGTATCAAGTAGATGTAAATGTAGATGAGGTTGGCAGAATTATGGGTAATATTTCCGGATTAAGTCAGAAATATGGCTTGTTGCCATTCATCGGAAAGCTCTCAGGCGATTATTTAGGGCATTATTGTACGTTAATATAAGTAGATCAAGTCAAGGAGTCATAAATTTGTGGGTTTTTTTGGACAATTTGAAGGGTTAATGTAAGGATGTATAAACATTGAAATTGTATAGGTACCGTATCAGGGCTTATATTTCATATGATTTTGCGAGAATCCATACATATTTTTCATAAGAATCCAGGGTAGTTTGTGAGAATATTTCCGAGAATCTAGGTTTGGATTCTCACCGAATTAAAGCCGTGCATAAACTTTGCGTAGATACGCATGTGTTGTGGATATTAATCTGTTGATCGGGGAGAAGAATATATCAGAAGGGAAATTTAGGTGAAGGGAAAGGGACCCTAAAAGGGTTCCGCTGCCCCTATACATGTAGCTGAAACCGTGTAGTATGGTCATGATTTAACCCTTTGGAGAGTATCTGTAACGTCATATACATGACGTCATGAGTAAATTTAACGTCAATGTCATAGCAATAATTATTAACAAGTTTGGGTCAAAAGGGTTCAATAATTCGATTTAATTTATGTGCATTTTTTTTAACGTGCGTTATCAAAATTGATTTCACTTATACATTTGGGACATTACTGTAATGCCCAAATTAATCGACTCCATAACCACAGCCGAATTATGGGTAACTTTTCAGGATTTAGTCGGAAATATGGCTTGTTGCCATTCACCTGTGATTGTATTATTTTTTTGTTCATTATAAATAGTGCTTTGTGCTACATGTATATTATCAACACTGTTGTTGTTTGTGAGCTTAACTGAACATTTTTTTTATAATGTTTTCTTTAACCCTTTCATGAATGGAGCTTCCTGAATTTTTGCGAAAACCCTATGCCAATGCATTCTCTTATATATGCGAGTCGACCATAGGTTGCCTCACATATATAAGAGAATGCATTGGCTTAAAAAAAATTTTATTATTTTTTATAATTGTTAAAGAATGTAAAAAAATATATAAAACAAATTATAAAAAATTCTTTAAGAAATAATATAAGAAATAATGATAAAAAATTATAAAAATTGCCCTTCGAAAATGACAGGTATATAAATTCAAAAACAAATTCTCATTTCTATTAGAAATGGAATGGCCATGCCCCTCTGTTTTGTCACTGGAGGTGTGTGCACTCTTTATTTTTCTAGATTTATGGAGGTATAAATCACATGGCAGGCTAGCATCACCAAATTCACCCTCTGGTGACCTCATTCTGCTTAGGCCTCATCTTCTGGGAAGTATCTATAGTCTCTAAAACTTGATTGTTTTAGTTACTTTTTCCCTTTTTGTTTAGTTTCTATATCCCCTAATTTGCAGAAGATAAAATGCATATCGAGGTGACTAATGGGTGAACATCACCAACTTCAACTGCTGAACTCCAATCTGATCCTATGTCTCCCATAGCAGTTGAGGCCTAAGCAGAATGATGTTCCCAGAGGGTGAATTTGGTAACACTAGCCTGCAGTTTGGGATAGCGTCACTAAATTCACCCTCTGGGAACCTCATTCTTCAAATGTCAGACACACTATATCCAGGCTTGGATCTTGCAATTAAAGGCACTTATGGCCTTCGCGGTGGGTATTGCTGATAAAATAATCACACCCATAAACAGAAAGAATATTAAAAAGTGGACAGATTTTGTTCTTATACCAATTATAAATATCGCGTAAATAATAAAAAAGTGGACAAATGAGTACATACACGTACAGTGTAAATATTCATTACATAAGGGCGTGCCTCTGATGAAGACTTACCCTTCATAGAACTAAATGCCAATTCCATGTAAATAGAGTTGAAACATTGCGGAAAAAACATTGTTTAAACCAACAAACAGCGAATGGTGATGTGCTTATATTCCACGCATTGTAAGGCGCTACATACATCGACTAAAACCTCTGAAGGAAACTGAGGTGTTGAGTATATAATCACATTTTCACTATACAAACTAAATATTATGCTGTTGTCATATTTGTATGCTGTGTTATGTAAACAAGAGCCAAAAATGTTACAGAACCTGGCTTTTGTTTACATATAAACACAGCATCAGACACACTATATCCTGTCTTGGACCTTCCACGTAAACCATCAACAAGAACAATGGATATCAGAAGCTGGTTCATCTCGATGGAAACTTCACTATAGTAATGCCCTAATTAATCGAATTCTGCTGTGGTTATGGAGTCGATTAATTAGGGCATTACTGTACAACCCCACATGTGATCAAGTCTGCAAATACCAGTAGTGTGTCTGTCATTTGCAGAATGAGGTCCCCAGCTAAGGTCACCAAATTCACCCTCTGGGGACCTTATTCTACTTAGGTTTCACCCGCTATGGGAGACCTACGATCAGATTGAAGTTCCCCAGTTGAAGTTGGTAACGTTCACCGATTAGTCACCTCGATTATGCATTTTATCTTCTGCAAATTAGGGGATATAGAAACTGAAGAGAAGGGAAAAAGTTTATTTGAGACTATAGATACTTCCCAGAAGATTAGGCCTCAGAAGAATGTGGTCCCCAGATGGTACATTTGGTGATGCTAGCCCACTGTGTGGGAATAGCATCAATAAATTCATCCTCTGGGGGACCTCATTCTGCAAATGACAGACACTATTTTCATGCTTGCATGTGATTATCTTAATATGTACTTCAAACATTCTTGTTAGAGAAGTGCGCACTCATGGTCAATTCCTCTTGTTTTCAAACATCCCTTGCTTAAGGCTTGCTTTTCATCAAGTGATTCAAAAATCCAGATGTAGCACAGATGTTTTAAGGCCTAAAACAAAATATTGATGTTTCCGGTAACCCACTCACCCCTAGTTGAGACCTCCGCCTCTAATAATTTTATTGACCATCCTAAAAACATTTAAAAAATGTGCTAATAACCAAGCTCTAATTTCTTGTCACATTATTTTATCTAGTGTTGAAACGATTTGTCGATTAGTTGTTCACCAAAAGTCGACTCCAGAATCCCAAGTCGATTAGTTGCATTTTATATACCAGTATGAAACTGAGCAATGGTACAATACAATATCCAACAATGGCAAGGACAGTGTTTAAAGTTAAAACAAAAGCCATTCTATTTAGTAGAATTACTTACACAAAAGCCAGTTATGAAATCGACAATGTTGCTAATAAATAAACATTGTTGCGTGATGGCCGATCAAAGATAACTGCATCCGCATCCTTTGATGTTCTTTCAATTTGTGTTGTGTCATGTCAGTTTAATTGAGTACAATAATTATACCAATACAGTTATTGTGTATTCTCTGTCACTAGTCACTATGTTTGTAATTAATTCCGTATGAGTATGGATTAATGTGTCCGGATATGGCATGATGAAGTGTCATAATACAACGTTAAAATGAAAAACCTATACACTATGAAGCCCATTGAAGACAACTTGGAAAAGACACCCAGTTTTAATTAGCTGGATGGATACAAATGTAGTAGCACTGGCCACCTGTTTGTAGCCCCAGCCACCTTTTTCCGTCTTCTGGTTGTAATACCCATGAAAAATGGGAACCCCTCATAGTAAATTGGAAGTTGTCCATGGGAATGGGGGTTGTCGATTAGTCGACTTTGACTCAATTTTTGACTGTCGATTAGTCGACTATGAAAAACCTAGCTAGTCATTTCATCACTAATTTATCTCTGTTTAATTAAGTCCCAAATTGTATACATATTAGCAAATTTCTTTCACTTTCATCTTTATATACTCTGATATGCATATAAAATAGACCCCATATTTCCTATTATTGTTGATGAGCTTGGAATAGCTTGGTATTTTTGGAGGACAATTTCATTTTTGGTTTTAGTTTATTTTTAGTGTGTAAATTGATATTCAGAGAAGCACCTAGGCTATAGGGTAACTTCTGACCAATTTTCAAAACTAATTATCTAGAATTCTCCGTCTATCAAACCTTTAGAAGAACCAAGTTATATGTCTGTAAAAATACTTTCTGTATGAGCTTAACCTAGTAGTGTCTAAGAAAATGTAAAAAGACACAAATGGATTACAAAATAAATTGCCTTCTGACATTATCCTTTTAACTCTTTCATCTCTGAACATACAGATATACAGTAAAGCTCTAAATAATCAACTCCTAAATAACAACAGCAGAATTACCCATAATTCTGCTGTGGTTAAGGAGTCGATTATTTAGAGCATTACTGTAGATGTCTCAGAACCCTGGATTATCAGCTTGCCTCAGTAAAATTATGTTTCCCTGATGTTTTGTTGCAACACTACCTTTAGAGTGATGTCGGGTATGGCAAACTGCATGTTTTATGATCGTTAACAAGTGACTTTCAATTTGTGTTATATACCAGTTGGGGGCGTTACATCTAAATGATATCTCAGGTGCAGTGTGCAGGTGAGAACCGAGAAGGGACATTGAAACCCAATATATACTATGGTCGCATATATCACCTCTAATTAGGATATCCTTCTTCACATAACAATGTTTTCCACAAATACATACATGTACTTGTCAATTCTTTGCAAGTGTGGTGGATAAACGTGCTTGTGATGACACCCTGCATGGTTTCAAATGTTTTACCAATCGGTTCATTGAACATAATTGCTTTATATTTACACACTAAGTGTTGTCATCACTAAATCCAGCATTCTGATTGGTCGGCGCCCACGTGGCTAGTTGCAGTTATGTCTCGGTGAATGCGCAACGCCTCATAACACCAAGCTCATAACACCATCGATACGTCATTGGGTTTGGAAAGACGAACGCGTAATGTTTTGGGCGCATTTGGACTCGCGCAGGATTGACTTAATACATCATCGGGTTTCAATATGAAGAGAAATTGTTCCTATTAACTTTTGCCAAGGGTGCTATTGGGTATTTTGGGCTGATCTTGTCATGATACACTTTTCGATTTAAATACATTTACAAAAGTGGCTTTTTCGCTAAATGTATATAAATATAAGGATTAACTGTCATGTGGACTATTTTTATGGAGATGTAACCGTGAGGTAAGTGGTCATAACTTGTATGTAAAACCCTTCGGGTTTTACACAAGTTATGTCCACTTACCTCACGGTTACATCTCCATAAAAACAGTCCACATGACAGTTAATCCTTACATCAAAGGCAAGAGCAGACTGGTACTAACCTAACTAGTATGCCCAAAAGACGCTATTTGATTTTGACCGAAATAGACATATACTCCCACATTTAGCAATTTTAGACCCACAGGGATTTACTTGTTAGTATGCTGAGGAATTGTGAGTAATATTCCAAATAAAACAACTGCCAATGTCCAGATCGGATTCCCAAAATGATTATGAATGTCGATGTCATGTTTATAATATGCATGTGCAGCTATTATTATTAAAGTCGCGCCGTTGTGCGGCATGGTGATTTTCAAAACATTGCGTCGAAAATAGGAGACATTAGATGGATACCACAAATAAAACATTTATTTCATAAACGTAAAAGTAATGTTATCGGTATGTTTTTGTGATAAACAATTAACCAAAATTGAAATGTGACTCAAAACACCACACCTGTCGTCAGTATTGCGTCAACGGTTTTTAGGAAACCCCAAAATAGTAATCGTGACGTCATACAGGATTGTCTATAATTAGGCACGGAAATTCTCTTAATAGCGTACATGCTAGGTATTCCTATGCACAAATAAATTAGTATTGATACGGAATAGCACCCTAAGGATATACAAGTCGCTAACCAATAAATCATTTGTATATCTCTGGAAATATTGTGTTCTGCCTGCTACAGCGGGCTGCCGGGATGAACGTAAATGATGTTGTGCCCACTTTAGAGGGCTGCCGGGTTGAAAGAGTTGAAGCGGGACTGTACACCAAATCCAGCCATTTATGGGACCGAATTTAGTGTACAGTCCCCCTTTAAATGCCTACAATAATGTGCTATTTGTCTTTTGTGTAATGCTATAGGCATATATATTCAGAATAATTCTATCCCATATAGATGCTTCAAAAATAAAAAATAAATAAAAATAAAATTAATTTCATCCACCCCGCCCTTAATTTTTCTTGTTTCATTACTCGAAACAAACATATATCTTTTTTAGGCCTAATCGATAAATCGCATCATTGTTACTTGACATGAATTGGTCTTGAGAAGTGAAGATATCACTTGAAGAAATTCACCACAATTTGTGTCAGTTAAATCAATAAACACGGCATTGATCTCTGAATGCCTGCAAACTGCTACCAGAAATTAAATTTCTGCATCCGCCTACTCAAATTGATTTGATTACAGCCGCGTATTATTGAAAATCATCCATTATCTTTTCAAGAGCTGTATTCAAAGGTTTTGTTATACGTGCATTTCTGCAATATTCATCTCAACAGATTGGCATTTTTATAATAAAATTTATCAACAATAGTTTTTACGCCACATGAACAATTGCAATCAGAAAAGATCGTTGGTTTAATTCAATCGGGGCCAGTTTCATAACGCACACTGACTAATGTAATGGGGCAGATTTCCCTGATTTCTCATTTGTCCGCATGTTTTTTTTAACCCATTCTTTGCTAAAACTCGTTTGTGAGTAATTTCCTTTGGTAGCAGTACAGCTCTAGAGCAGTACATGGTTTATCGGGTTATAGGGGGGGGGGTCTGAAAAATAGAAAATTAGGCATCTGAGGAGCATATAAACAGCCATCATGTGACATTACTGGTTTAATTATTTTACAAAACTGGGAAAGTTCAGTTTTTATACGCTCGTTTGAAAAAACGGTCATACATGTATTATGTAAATGGGTTGTCCGTCCGTCTGTCGTCCATCTGTCTGTCCGCTTTTGGTTTCCGGATGATAACTTTAGATTGAATCGAGTGAACTGAACCAAATTTGGTATACTAGTTTACCACCCCAAAATACAGATCAAGTTCGAATATGGGCTTCGTCCACATGATTTTGACTGAGTTATGGCCCTTTTTCGACTTAGATTTTACTTGATATGTGGTTTCCAGATGATAACTATAGATTGAATCGAGTGAACTGAACCAAATTTGATATACAGACCAAGTTCAAATATGGGTTCTGTCTACATGCCCCACTCTACTCCAGAAACGGACATATTATGCCCGATGGCGTGCTCTTGTTTCTATTTCAAATATTTCTCAGCTTTATATATAATGATATTCGCTCTGTCATGTCTGTTTTTGTGTAGAAAATGGAAAATTTTAGTAAAAAAATGGGTGAAATTAAGCATTTTGTGTGTGTGCAAACCAAGGGGCATAACTCTTGACAAATTGTGTGAAGAAGCTATAGTACAGACATTTGATTACAACTAACATTTCTGTCGAAAATAAAACATGTTTGATGCGACATATGCCAAAGATAATGGCTCAGCATAGATTTGAAGTACAGGTTGGCCAAAATTGGACGAAATTGTATATTGCTACCTTTGGAAATGTTCAGATATTAAATGAGTTTGTTGAAATTATTATCTGAATATTTCCTACCATTTAAAATCCTTCTGCACTCGTGTTGTCTTTTTAACTCTGTTGTCTGCCTATATATATTATACTTTTATAACAGATGGGAGAATCCATTTCATTAAGAAAGGGATAACAAACACTAAACATTTAGTGTCAGGGTCGACTCAGGTGAACATGGGGTGGAGGAGGCAACTCCCCTTCTACCTTCCTTAACCCTTTCTTGACTGGATCTGCTCTGGTGCCGCATTAAAGATGCTGTGCCAGTGTATTCTCTTATATATGAAAATGCGCTGACTTACAAGTTGAAGGTAAATATAGTTAGGCCAATATATTCACTTATACTAGTATATGCGAGGCTCTAGACCCCGAAGCCACGACAAATAGTTTTCATGGCTGGCTCAACCGATTTTCGTGGCTGGTTAACTAGCTAAGCCGGCTCAGTCACGACGTTCGTGGCTGACGAAATATGGCGGCTCAGCCGGCTGAGATGTTATCATTCAGCGTATTTTCGTTTCCGAAATGTTCCTAATCCCCTGTTACCGGTTATAGACGCCGTTTTTTTAGCGTTTGTGGTGAACCCGTATAATTCCAGACCACACGTAATCTTTTGATGTTGGGCTTTTCCATTATGGCGAAAATTCACGAAGGATTGGCATGGATATAGGCCTACTATCTAATCGGTATAAGTAGTTACATTGGGACTTCTGACTGCTATCACCACTGCCATCTTGCGATATATGCATGCATCATTGAATGATGAACCCGATAGTAATGATATATAATATTTCAAACTATTTTCTATTCTTATGTGTATATATTGACAAATGCCAGTGATGTCTTAGACTGGGTGTTGTCGATATAAACAATTTATATTTTAACCCTTTCAATACCGAATGGATGCGCCCATTCAGTTATATGAAAGCATGCATTGGGATAGTCTATTCCACATTAAGGAGCCATGTGTTCTGATAATATAACAACCATGCTATGTCCATGCGAGTATACCAATATTAGGCAATGCGGTTTAGTTCTTTGCGATTCACAGAACAGTTGTGCTTGACATATAAGCCCATGCACACGGCTCAGCCATTTTACAATTCCGGCGGCGGAGATTTTTAAATGTGGCTGGCGTTAGAAATAATATGGCTGGCGGCGGCTTGTAGCCAATATGGCTGGCGGCGGCGGCGTACGATGGCGGCTTCGGGCTCTACGAGGCTCCCTATGTGAGAGAATGCATTGCAGTGTTTTCGCAAAATTTCAGGAAGCTCAAGTCATGGAAGGTTAAAGACTCATTATGGACTTACATCATTGAATAAAACCGATAAGTTAATATCCAAACGCTCTCTCCACTGGAAGAATGTAGCAATCAACGAAGGATCGTCGAAAATGCCGAACATTGACTTTCCCCATTTCAGAGAACACAATGTTTGAACTAAGCACAAATGTAAAAATTTGCTACCTTATTTGGGACGAATTATCGGGCATAAACATTACGGCAATGATTCTGCCATTATAGTGTGTCTGACATTTGCAGAATGAGGTCCACAGAAGGTGAATTTAGTGACACTATCTCGTACAGTGGGCCAGCATACCAAAATTATCTTCTGGAGATCTCATTCTGCTTAGGCCTCTGGGAAGTATCTATAGTCTCAAATTAACATTGTTTTTAGTTACTTTTTCCCTTCTGTTCAGTTTCTATTTGCAGAGGATAAAATGCATAATCGATGTGACTAATGGGTGAACATCACCAACTTCAACTGGGGAACTAGGTCAGGTATAACAGGCCTATTAAAGCAGAATGATGTACCCAGAGAGTGAATTTGGTGATGCGACCCCACCAAGCGGGATAGTGTCACAAAATTCACACTCTGGGGACCTATTCTGCAAATGACAGATACACAATATTAAGGCTTGCACTCAACTAACACTGATCCAATTATGTTGGAGCCACTCAACCCAACATGCTGGTCATCCTATAATAACCGCTGCGAGCAAATATTGAGTAAACCCCGTTGCGGGCACGAGTGAAGATACATGTAGGTTTGTTTTGAGGGAAATTTTGATTAGTTGTTTTTCTTTGGACACAAATCGGGATCCACTAGGTGCTTGATGAACCCATCTTCAGCGAAATGTCAACAGTTCGATGAATAAAGCTCCATAAAGTGACAAAATGCTCGATGAATTGTGAGAAATAGCTTAAATTTTTCAAATTTGTATGTTTTCAGCTCCAAGTGCGTGGTGATAAATTTGGACATCGTTGTCAACGTTACATTGTTATTGATAGTTTACGAAACTAAATTTCCATTTAAGTAAGAAAATATTGACAATTGCATGTGCTACTGCACGGTGTCGGAGTAAACCCCGAAGCAGGCATGATTTTGCCCGCATCGCTGTTTACTCCTGCCCTCATTACGTTTTACTTTGTCGATGCGCGGTGTTTGGAAAGATGTCTGTATTCGAGTTACTGGAAAGGGATTTGGGTTTTTTAATATAAAAACAAGTCACGGATAGAGTGTCCCTAATATTTACCCTGAAATTCTGAATGCGCTCAACTGAGATTGTGTTTTTCTCCAGTACTGATATCTGAATTTTATCTGAACTCCTGTCACAGCATAAATATAGTCCAGGCGCTTGGTGCATGAAAATGTAAGAATTGCACAAATTATGATAAAAGCATGAAACTTGGCACATATGTTCGTTGGACCATACTGATCATTTTCAGATATTGACCCCAACGAGATTTGGCCATGCTTAGCAACGGTTGCTAGGCAACTACCCGAAAGTATAAAATGTTCATATAAGGATGGTTTACAGTATTTGATTCAACTTTAGCTGTTGTGAATTACATATTTGAGGTCTAGTTGTGACATAGGATAAATTACGAAGACTTGTGACCCTTTTTCCTATCAAATTGTCTATAACAACCGTTGCTATGCAGCTACCCGAACAGCAAAATGTGTCTTTGGTACTCTTGTCGATGAGATTTTGGGACCAAAATTGATGGTAGATTAGTCTGAAATACATTTGACATATGCTAATACATCACATAGTGTATATTATATAAGGATGGATAGGTTCTATGGATGGAAGGTGTCATTCCATCGTTATTAAGAAACCTACCCGTATTTTTGGTTTAATTTCAAAAGAAACACAGATCATGGCATGAAATTGTTGGTGAAAATAGTGTAGTCATACACTGGATATAATATGTTCATTATTCAGTAGTGAGACATGATCCAACTTTGTCTCCAGTATGAAAGGGTTAATACAAATTATGATCATAGAGATATGCAAACTAATTGACAATATCGGTATTGCCTATCATATACGTCTTCCATTGGTTGGTACAACTTGTAATTGAATACTTTTAACTGATAAGACTAGCCCTGGTATGAAAAACTCTAGCTGTTATAGTCCGATGTGAGGTTTACTGATGCCTGCACCTGGGTTTACTGTCCGCAGCGGGGATTATAGGATGACCAGCGTGCCCAATTCTTGATAAAAACTTCTTATCAGAACAATCCCTGCAAATTTTATTTATTATTATGACTAGATTGTTCACGTCACATACAGTAATGCTCTAAGTTATTGACTTCTTAACCACAGCAGAATTTTGGGTAACTTTTCAGGATTTAGTCGGAAATATGGCTTGTTGCCATTCATCGGAAAGCTCTCGGGGAGAGCTTTCCGATGAATGGCAACAAGCCATATTTCCGAATAAATCCTGAAAAGTTACCCATAATTCTGCTGTGGTTAAGAAGTCAATTACTTTGAGCATTATTGTAATTTAAAAACACACTTGCCAAATATTTTCTGAATTTTCTTTTTGGTAAATTTGGCAGGTGGCAGCACAAACCATGTGGAAGGGTCAAGTCAAACACTCTTCCAACTTTAATCTTTCTTACTAGTAGCTCCTTCATGGTTAAAGCTAAATATAACCTTTGTCCCACTGATCCAATTCTGTTGGGTCCCAGACACTCAAGCCAATTCTATTCCCGGAGAAAGGTAATCATCGAATAACAATTTGATATCCGACTCCATGATGTCAAGTGGGCCATGATCAAGTAGACCCTACAACTAATTCAATCCCTTAGAATAATTCACTTTCCAGAAGGTTGTTACCGTAATGCCCCAAATAATCGACTCCTTAACCACAGCAGAATTATGGATAATTTTTCAGGATTTAGTCGGAAATATGGCTTGTTGCCATTCATCGGAAAGCTCTCACTGAGAGCATTCTGTTGAATGGCAACAAGCCATATTTCCGACTAAATCCTGAAAAATACCCATAATTCTGCTGTGGTTATTAAGGAGTCGATTATTTGGGGCATTACTGTAGATCCTGGTTTGTTCCTGAGATCTGTTTTTGACTGATTGATTGTGTGCATGGTTAACCAAACATTAATTACAATCGTCTACTGGCAAGTCTTCAAATAGAGTGTCTGTCATTTGCAGAATGATGTTCCCAGAGGGGTGAATTTAGTGATGCTACCCCACACAGTGGGCTTGCATCACTATACTCACCCTCTGGGGACCTCATTCTACTTGAAATACCCCTCTGAATGGTGATTCCAATATATATAGAGAATTCATTAACCCTTCCCCTAACCCTTTCATGACGGGAGATGTGCTGGTGCAGCATTAAATTTCCTGTGCCAGTGCATTCTCTTATATATGCGAGTCTTCCATAGGGAGCCTCGCATATATAAGAGAATGCACTGGCTTACATGGTCAAGGTAAATATAGTTAGGCCAGTGTATTCTTGTATATATGTGAGGCTCCCTATGGGAGACACGCATATATATACAGTGGCCATCTTGGATTTCAAAATCCAATTCATTAGCATGGGCTACAGGCCGGAGTGTTTGTCTGATCATCATGAAATTTGTCGTGGAAGTTAATATTGACATGTAGATGGGAGCGAGTCATTTTGGGGCCATTCCACCATAAAACATGGCCACTGGCTGCCATCTTGGATTTTACTCTTTGTATGACTAAATCCTTTGACACAGGCTACAGGTTGTACCTTTGGTCGGATCATCATGAAATCTGTCATGGAAGTTAACATTGACATGCAAATGGGAGCGAGTAATTTTGGGGGTCGATCATTCAGCATTCTCGGATTTCAAAATGCAATCCATTAGCACGTGCTACAGGTCGTACTCTTCGTCTGATCATCATTTTAATTTGTCACGAATGTTAATATTGACATGTAGATGGGAACAAGTCATTTTGGGGTCATTCGGCCATAAAACATGGCCGCCGGCAGCCATCATGGATTTTACTCTTTGCACGACTAATTCCTTGGCACGGGCTACAGGTCGTACCTTTGGCCGGATCATCATGAAATTTGTCATGGATGTTGACATTCATATCTAGATGGGATTGAGTCATTTTGGCGTCATTCAGCATAAAAACATGGCTGCCAGTGGCCATCTTGGATTTCAAAATTCAATCCATTAACACGGGCTAGACACCGGAGTTTTCGTCTGATCATCATGAAATTTGTCGTGGAGGTTAATATTGACATGCAGATGGGAACATTTCATTTTGGGGTCATTCCGACTCATTCGGCCATAAAACATGTCTGCTGGCAGCCATCTTGGAATTTACTCTTTGCATGACTAAATCCTTTGGCATGTATTGCAGGTCATGTCGTACCTTTGGTCGTATCATCATGAAATTTGTCATGGCTGTTAACATTGACATGTAGATGGGAAAGAGTCATTTTGGGGTCATTCGGCCATAAATCATGTCTGCTGACAGCCATCTTGGATTTTATTCTTTGCATGACTAAATCCTTTGACACCAGGGTTCGCGCTGTCGGTAGCCAAATTAGCCAATGGCCAATCTTTTTCGAATTTGGCTAATAAAAATTTCATTTGGCTAAACTTTTTTTTATCCCAAATGGAGACGGAAAGCATGGAGTCGGAAAGCTAACTAAAAAAGCGCTGAATAGATCGACATTCAAGACGTACAAAGACAGCAAAAGGTAACCTCTAATATTTAACCAGCCTAATCGTCAAAACACTTAAGCTATATACTGGTTATGTAATTTTGTGTTGATTAGGCAGTCTGTAAGATAAATTACCTAAATGCTTTGTTCCTTACAGACGATCAGTTCTTAACTCAATGGTTACGTAATGTGTCATAAACTGCGTCCCGTCTAATAACCTGGCTTCACACCATAAAAGGTTTGAAGACAATAGATATAACAGTTATCACCTTACTATAATAGGCAATAGTTAGCGACTGTCATGGTGTCATCGACATAAGAGTTATTACAATTGGTTTAGCGGATTTGTGTGATTATAATTATATAAAATTTTGTTTCAATTTTGCGAATATCGTAATATTGTTTTTAAAGTTGTTTTTGTTGTTTTAATTATGTTTTTATTCTGAGTAACAAATAAAGTTTAAAACAAATATTTTAGTCATTAATTGTGAACTGCCCAGAAAATGAGGATTTAATTTGGCCAAAGTTGTTTTTAATTTGGCCAAAGTATTTTTCATTTGGCTAATAAAATTTTCATTTGGCTAAACTTTTGGCCACAAGATTTTTCGGTCCAGCGCGAACACTGTTTGGCACACTCTACAGTCCACTTCCCTCATCCGATCATCACCAAACTTCACAATAATCTTGATATTGATCTACTAGATGGAAGCTATCAAATGTTTTTGAATTTCATTAGAAAACATAGCCGCCAGCAACCATCTTGGATTTCACTTTATATGTATTTTTTCATGTTGATAATCTATTATTACTTGGACCTTTTAACTTTCCGCATTCCTAATCACTCCATTGACTGTAACATATGAAATTATTCCCTTTCAAAGTTGAGCTAAAGTGTCATTAACACTTTCATTTTAAAAATCTGTTTGCACACCATACAGGCCACATCCCTCATCCGGTCATCACAAACTTCATATTGATCATTGGGGTGACCTCTAGAATACATAGACATACCAACTTTTCGCATTCCTTATCGTCCATTAACTGTAACATTTAACATTAACCCCTCTCCAAGTTGAGCTTTAGTGTCATTGACTCTTTCATTAATATACAGGTCTGTAAACTATTGCGGTCAATAACACTGACATAATCCATAAGTCATAAGCATTTACAGAATCCATGTCATAAACACTAACATACAATTACCAGTGTATTAAAACGTCTGCAAACTCAAAAACACCCCAGGGTCAATCACATTGTGTGTGATTATTTCATCTGACAATAGAACTTGTACTTTTAAAGCCACATGGCGGTTTGCGCTGCAAAATACACCTAATAATATTCACCTTTTAATTTTTCCTTGTATCGAAATAGGTGGATAAACACTTGAACTACATTTCTATGTGCATTACATGTTCCGGAAAGATGCTTTGAAGTCATAAAAAAAAACAATTTGAAGCACATAATGTAATGCCCTAAATAATCGACTCCTTAACTACAGCAGAATTATGGAAATTTTTCAGGATTTAGTCGGAAATATGGCTGTTGCCATTCATCAGAAAGCTCTCAGTGAGAGCTTTCCAATGAATGGCAACAAGCCATATTTCCGACTAAATCCTGAAAAGTTACCCATAATTCTGCTGTGGTTATAGGGAGTCGATTATTTAAAGCATTACTGTAATATTCGACGTCCGAACTCTCGTTACACCATATGAATTCATTGAAATCCCGAAATTAGAAATGGAATAATGAACGACTGTCCGAGAAAGGTATGTTGCGTTGTGATACTATTTAAAAACTTCACGTGCAGCTTTCTCTTCGGTTTAGTCATTCAAATAATTTAGTGCAGTAATGCCTTAAATAATCGACTACTTAACCACAGCAGAATTATGGGTAATTTTTCAGGATTTAGTCGGAAATATGGCTTGTTGCCATTCATCGGAAAGCTCTTCAATGGAAGGGGAATAACTATATTTCTTAGTTTTGAATTCTGTTGCATTCTGTGAGCGAAGCGGACAAAATGTTTCTAGGATTTCAACTATTTTCTATTTAATACACTATGCATGGACACCTTCTGAGACATAGACATTCCAAATGTAATGAATTATAGTATTTTAATCATATTTTATGTCATAGATTGTATTAAAACCATCTATCAAGGAACTATAACAAAATAATCGGTGACTCGAAAATTAAATGGGTCTTTAAATTCTGATGAAGGCCTTGAGGCAGAAAGCTTCAGGATAATAGAAACCTGTTGATTTTAGAATCGAGTCCTAGCTCTACTCTTGGAATACTTACATGTCAGCCGATATTGGTATGGCTGATATTGATTGTTTTAGCTAAACAAAGCCCATGTGCGAAACAAAAAATAATTGAGTCTGTTAAAGAATATAAGAATAAATTATTAAAATTGTAAAAAAAAAAAAAAAAAAAAAAAAAAAAAAATTGTTAGGCCAATACATTCTCTTATATATGCGAGGCGACCTATGGTCGACTCGCATATATAAGAGAATGCATTGGCACAGGGTATATGGGTTGATACAAAAATCGACCTGGCACTCAAAGGGTTAAGTTGAACAGTCATTAAAAATACCAAACTCTATGTATGCCTTTAAATATATTCTACTTGCATGTCAAAGGTTATCAAGTATGTCACAAGTTTCGCTCTTCCATGTCCTGGATTGACAATGCTGCAAATAGTGTGTCTGTCATTTGCGGAATGAGGTCCTTGAGTGTGAATTTTGTGACGGTATTGGCTAACATCACCAAATTCACCCTCTGGGAACCTAGTTCTGCTTTAATAGGCCTCAACTGCTATGGGAGACCTAGGATCAGATTGAATTTCTCAAGTTCAAATTTGTGATGTTTATCCATTAGTCACCTCGATTGTGCCTTTTATCTTCTACAAATTAAGGGATATAGAAAACTTCCCAGAAGGGAAAAACTAAAACAATGTTAATTTCAGACTATAGATACTTCCCAGAAGTTGCGTCCCAAGCAGAATGTGGTTCCCAGAGGGCGAATTTTATGATTTGCAGGATGAAAAGATGTGATGAAATTGATTAGCCTCAATGAACATTTATTTGAACACTAGGGTATAGAATCCTGATAATTGCATGACCCAGATAATAGCTCAAGGACTGCCACCAGAGCTTTTGATGAGATTTGCTCTGCACTGAGTTTTC
>CP136066.1:157547249-157820262 GCA_032622095.1 Siphonodentalium dalli | reverse complement strand
GCCAGACCCGAGCAAATTTCATGTCTACAAGTTTTGGAGTGATGTGGGCACTCACTATCCCATGCAGATTGACAGTTGCAACAACAGGTTTAATGACCTACGTTTGCAGTTTGAAGCATTTCGAGTAATTTTTTACATTTTCCAATATAAGTTCGCCTCGGAAGTGTTCTGATAATAAGTTTTATTATATGCTTGCCTATAAAAACGCGGAAAATTACCGAAAAGTATATCGTCATACTATATATGTATCTATTAGAAGTATATCGTCATACTATATATGTATCTCTTAAAAGTATATCGTCATACTATATATGTATCTATTAGAAGTATATCGTCATACCATATATGTATCTCTTAAAAGTATATCGTCATACTATATATGTATCTCTTAAAAGTATATCCTCATACTATATATGTATCTCTTAGAAGTATAACGTCATACTATATATGTATCTCTTAGAAGTATATCGTCATACTATATATGTATCTCTTAGAAGTATATCCTCATACTATATATGTATCTCTTAAAAGTATATCCTCATACTATATATGTATCTCTTAGAAGTATATCGTCATACTATATATGTATCTCTTAGAAGTATATCGTCATACTATATATGTATCTCTTAGAAGTATATCGTCATACTATATATGTATCTCTTAAAAGTGTATCGTCATACTATATATGTATCTCTTAGAAGTATATCGTCATGCTATATATGTATCTCTTAAAAGTATATCGTCATACTATATATGTATCTCTTAAAAGTATATCGTCATACTATATATGTATCTCTTAGAAGTATATCGTCATACTATATATGTATCTCTTAGAAGCCAGAGAGGAATACGATTTCGTTATTTCACTGTAGCTTGTCGGCAACCAGTTGTTTCTCTTCGAGTATTGTTCAAATTGCTGTACTATTTAAATGTGATAATGCATAATTTAGCAACTTTGAGCATAAATAAGGCTGCATCAAATCATTCGTGTCTGGAAAGAAAAATTGAATTTTCAGTCGCGGCGGCTTGCAGTCGCTCGAGAAAATTCGATTTCTTTCCAGACACTCAGAGACACCCATGAGATATTTCGGTATTCAAACAAAAACTGTAAGTATTCTCTCAAACTGTTTTTCAGAACATTCCCACCAATGAACATAAATCCTAATGCAATTGTTCTATCTGATCATCTATCTGTCGTCTGCTTACATTTCGTGAACACCCATCCGGATAAATAGACCATTCCAACATATACTTCTAGAACTATGCGAAATTTCAAATAGCCATTGGGTCCATGTTTATTATATTATTTTAAAGTGTCTCTTTGCTCATTCTCTGATCGACATTAATATTATCTGTATCGTAATTCATACTCTGCATTAAACAGGGGGGATTTTCCGGGCACGTATGCCGGGGTGGGTGGGTGGTCGATGGGACCAACAAACATTTTTTTCCGCAACTCAAAAATATTTTTCCTGCAAGACTTTTTGACTGTTTTTGCAATGAGTTTGGCTTAAAACACATCTATATGTCAATATTAACATAAATTGCATGTTTTTTTGGGCCGAATGACCTCAAAATGACTCGTTCTTATTTACATGTCAACGTTAACATCCATGACTAATAGTATGCACATAAATTCATATACAGATGTTTACAATGAATTTCGCCCAGCAAATCTCTGTTTTAGTGTTAAAAGGGGGTGGGTGTCCAAAAATGTTCGGAAAAAACTGCCGAAAACGGAAATTTTTTTTGGACGCGGGGGTAGGTGGATGGATCCCAAGAAGGGCCGAAAGTAAAAAATAAGCATACGTGCCTGAACATTTTTCCGACCCCCCCCCCCCACCTGCATTAAATGGAAGAAAATTAAGATATAATATATAGAGAGTCACCTGTGGATAATTGTATGAAATGTGCCAGCAAGCATGGGGGTGTATCTGACATTTGAAGAATGAGGTTCCCAGAGTGTGAATTTAGTGATGCTATCCCGCATTGCGGACTAGCATCATAAAACTCACCCTCTTGGGATCCCATTCTGCTTATGCCTCATATTCTGGGAAGTATACCTATAGTCTCAAATTGACAGTTTATTTGGTGACTATTTCCTTTCGGTACAGTTTCTATACCCCCTAATTCGCAGGAGATAAAATTCATAATCGAGGTGACTATAATGGGTGAATATCACCGACTTCAACTGGGGAACTTCAATCTGATGCAAGGTCTCCATTGCAGTCGAGGCCTAAGCAGAATGAAGTTCCCAGATACGGTGACGCGCAAGCAAATTTGTCAGATTCACTATTTCCTCACTAGTTTTCAGGGTAATTTTGCGAACCGTGTGAACGTATACAACCAAAAATATTGAAAAATACTGGACGAATTAATCATTTCTTTACTATAAATTGATTCTCCCATTCAGTTATAAAAGTATATACCTAGATAGCCTCAACTCAGACCCAGTTATTCTTTACAAAATCCGTTAGCAAGGACAGTCATAACTACCACAACGAGATACCAGGTCTGCTACTTGGTATTGACTTCATCGAAATGGTCATATCTAGAGGAGTTAGGAAGAATAGGAACAGCTACATCATTCAGGGGGGGGGGGGTGAAAACAAATTTCCGGCACGTATGCCGGGGTGGGTGGGTGGTCAAAGCCACCAACAAGCAATATTTTCCGCAACTAAAAAAAACAATTCTGCTTGTTTTTTTTAGTGTTTGGCAATGAGTTGGGCTTCAAAACCACTTTGAATGAGAGAAATAATGTAATTCTATCTGGTAAACTGACTGCAGGCAGTTATCGTGTTGTATTTTGTTGCAAATTTTGAAATCCAAGATGGCCGCTGGCAGCCATGTTTTTTGGCCGAATGACCTCAAAATGACTCATTCCTATTTACATGTCCATGTTAACATCCATGATAAATAGTATGCACAGAAATTCATATACAGCTGTTTACAGTGAATTTCCCCCCGCAAATCTCTGTTTTAGTGTTAAAAGGGGGGTGGGTGTCAAAAAATGGTCGGAAAAAACTGCCGTAAACGGAAAAAAAATTTGGCGGTGGGGGTGGGTGGGTACAAAAAATGATCGAAAGGGAAAAAATGCCATACGTGCCTGAATTTTTTTTCCGACCCCCCCCCCCCCTGCATCATTAAGCAATTATTTCATGTGTCTTTTGGGAACAGTCAAAATTGTTGTACCGAGGTATCAGTCATTCCTGATACCGATGGACAACAATTTTGTCTGTTCCCAAAAAGACACATGAAATAATTGCTTTGTTATCCAATACATTTACTTGTATATAATCAGATCATTGCTAATTAATCACACTCTTTAATAGTGTTATTTCGAATTATGAGAACTAACTGGAATACACCGCCATGCAGTTCGTTCGGGCCAGTCAACAGTTCGCTCGGAGCCAGCCAACAGTTCGCTCGGGTCGGGCAACAGGTCACTCGTCGACGTCACGGAAGCTGACCGTGATTGCAAACCGGGCAACAGTTCATTCAGGGCGGGCAACAGTTCGTTGTGGCGTTACGAACGCGAATTGGGGTTAACCAGTTAATTCTAAATCCCAATGATTTACGAAGTAAAACTCTACTATTGGGTAACAAATGTTATTGTCAATCAGCTATAGAAACAGTGACTGGTAACAAGCTTCCTGACAAAACTTCCAAACCATTACAGGGTGCCGCAGGAAACTCAACACAAGCAACAGTGTGTAATGAGATATATCCATTTTACTCACGAAAAACGACGCCGATTTACAGGTGCCGCAACTCGATGGTTTGGCCCCAGAGCGCAGCGGGAGTCAATTTGGACTAAATTTACCCCCTATATATCGCCAATTTCTAGGGTCATGTATGTATTATATATACTACCAGTATATATATGTGTATTTTCCTGATTCTATGTTAATTGACATATCTTGTTTATGTAATGTATTGTATCTGTGTTATAATTACACATGTGTTAAGTGACAATTTGGCCACGATGGGCATATATCATTACAATTTATCAGCAGTGGAGCAGAGGAACACATTAAATGGGTTGAGGCCATATCAGTACCAAGGGAAATGATGTAGCTGATGGTGGGACCAAATAGCAACACATGCATCTGAGACGATGCACTCAGATTTAAAAGATAACAACACTATATCAGATTTGAAGAAGGCCATGCAGAAAAATATAATGATGAAATGGCAGTTGTTTCTTTGGTACAATCTACAACGGGCACGTTCCAGTGGAAGAGCTATTAATTCCCCAATTGTCCAATTACAACTGATTTCAAAACATCCACAACCCATATCAGCGACGATGGGCAAATACAACACAAGATGAACAGATTGAGATCAGGTCACTCCAGCTTAAAAGGTTCATCAATGAAACCAACCACAACTAGCTGTGTATGCGGTAGCAAGGAAACAGTATGCCATACTCAAGAGGGACGAAATGATAAATGAGATCGAGCTGAGGTTCGTGCAGACTGGCGAAGAGGCTGATCAAAGAATCATCAATGTCATACCACTGATTGGAATATTGGATAAATATGACTATCCAGAAGGCAGTTCATGGAAATCAGACTGTTCCGTTATGAAGTAGAAAGTATTAGTACTTGTAGTTACTGTACATGAGGGGATAAAGCACATGAATCCGTATTCAACAGAGAGTTAACAGTGGATTTCAACAACAACAACATTAAAGTATACATTGGAAGGAATTAGTATTCTTTTTGGAGAGATGTTCAGGAAAAATAAGCAGACGGTAATGCAGAGTTCATAAGGATTCATATTCATTTGTGGCCTATCTGTGGACAAGCCTTGAAATAGTGTGCCTGTCATTTGCAGAATGAGGTCCCCAGATGGTGAATTTGGTGATGCTAGCCCCCTATGCGGGGTAGCATCACTAAATTCACCCTCTGGTGACCTCATTCTGCAAATGACAGACACCCTATTTCAAGGCTTGTCTGTGGACGCATGTTGAACTTATTATGTGAAAATTTTAAGGGAACTTTTCATTTCATGAAGAAAGGGTTAAAGTAATAATGTATACTAGCCAGGAACGAAAATGGTACCAATTTGGTGGGCAAATTCTGTCAACAATTTTCCGAAAGCTTACAATCTGAAATGTATCTCAGTATTGGGGCTCACTGGGGCAGTGTAGCTTAGTGTCAAACATTGTGTTTCCATGGCAACGGAGTGTGTTTTTGACCGGTATAAAAAATATGCCTATAATGGTTTATAACTAGAAAGTTTAAAGCAGAACGTATACCTTTGCATCGATACGGGGTGCTACTCTTGGTGGGCTTTCTTTTGTCACCGGAGATTTCACCTCAAGAAGTCAAGGTCATGTATAAAGGTCAAGGTCATTGACCAAAATAATAGCATTTTTCATATCGATTCATACGTTTTCTACCCACAGAGTTTATATATCAGTTCTGATTACGTTATCTTTGCTCAGAAATAATCTATAGCATATAGGCTACATGGAGAACTGCGTTGTTATTGAAACCGGAAGACTGTCATGAGATATAGTCCTTTAAACTTGGTGACCATTTTCCAAAATGGGTAAAAATCTGTTATTTCACAAGCTATCGTACTTCTGTGTAAAGTATAGATTAAATACTTATAGTGTGGTCCCTTAAGGGTTGAATCGTGATTTTAGTGACTAAAGCATGAGACTTCAAATATATGTTGCTTATTTATAAGAAAAACTTTTTTTGGAAGGGTGCTTGGGTTGGGGGGTCATGTGATAAAATCAGGTTTCCATGGCAACGACATATAATATTTGAAGAAATATTTAAAAGGCCAACGAACCTGTGGTTACAGAAATTATGTTAACTCATATCTGACTCATTTATGGTCCACCAAGCGGACTGGGCCACCAGGGCATATAGGTTCAAGGTAAATTACCAAGGTCATTGGGGGAAAATGTATTATTTTGGTCTATTTGTTACTAATTGTCTCATTATTTCTGTTCATCTTGTGCCAAGTGATTCGAGGACAATAATCACATTATCAACCCACGACTTTGTATATTGTTGTTATATTTACATGAACTATACATATTCTTCTCCAAACTGGAGGTCCACAATAAATATATATATAAGTGCATTAGTCATAACAGCAATCCCCATCACAATACAGAATAGTTAGGGCGCCGTCACCACGCTGAATTTGATATATGCCACACTTGATATAAGACGATGAGTGACAATGTCACAACATTTAGTTCATATATAATCACTGTTTTAAGTATTACTTTTTATGGTATCTGTGGCGATACATAAGTCACGATGCATTGCCCTATAGAGATCATCAGGCCAAAATAAACAGGAAGGGTCAAAGTCAACTGTTACGGCCAAGGTCAATCACTCTTATTTGTCAGCCAGTTTTATAAATAGTCCAGTATACCGCTCCCAGAAAATAAACTTTTCATTTGTTTTACATTCAGTACCTCACAGTGCGCCAGTATCCTTTTCACCAAATCATAGGGTCATATACCACCATATTGCGTACTTCCTGATATCAGAGCAGATTTGCCACACACTACTATCTTTTTTAGTGGCAGATCCCACCTGTCCATGATTTGGTTTGTTCGGGTTTATAAATTGGACACAAAATCTTGAAAAACATGCAAAAATATGGTTGTTCAAGTTATTTGCCAGACGGGTTTTGTAACTGGTCCATGCTGTCTGCGTAAAGAGTTCAATATATCACAGATTTAAATTATAAAAGATCAAATGATAAAAGTGTAAGGGGTTACGTATACTGTCACTCTACCAGTATGCCAAGTTCCATACGTTAGACTCTAAAATCGAGATGCAATCCTTAAGGGACCCAGTTATATGTAAGGAATAGGAATGTGCATAGATCCCATAATATGAGAACAGAATATACATGTAAGTGGTATTATAATTTCTCTCCGTAATATTGACTCTGTGTGGAGACATATATCCTACATTGGCTCCAAAAAATGCCATTTCACCTTCAGTGACCGTGTCATATATGGACTGTGATGATTGGCTGATAAAAACTGCTTTGTGTGACCCACATGCATGGGTAAATGGGGATTCCCAATGAAACTTGATTCTGCGACATTTCGATGGCTCCAGTCAAGTGCATGGTCACCAGACCGTATGGAGTTTGGTGACGATCGGAAGAAGAATGTGATATGTGGGGTGTGACAAAGGATTTAGTCATAGAAAGAGTACAATCAAAGATGGCTGCCAGTGACCATGTTTTTCATCGAAAATCGTTAAAATATGATAGCTCCCATTTTAGTGGTGATCCTAAAGAAGCCTGTGAATATTCAAAACAATTCTTCTCCAATGAGTTTATGTCATTCCCATGGAAACCATATTTTACCCGGATACATGACCCTTCTTCCAGGCATTCCCTTCTAAAAATTTCCGCTATAATGATTAAGAAACATATATATATATATATATAGAGAGAGAGAGAGTACCATGCTTTAGTTACTAACGTCCCAAATAGTGCTTATTTGGTGTGATGGTATCTCAAGGGTAATGTATCGAGAGTTATGTATTTACACAAATATATCAATTTGAACGTGGTGATGTATACCAAGTCGTCTCTGACCACAACATCATTTAACTATACTTGGAATATCGTTTGGAATGATGCTGTGTTGGACCGAGTCCCGCTCAGTTGCTCTTCTATAACGGACTTTCATTCAAAATACGTAATACATGTACACGTTGAGCCTAGTTGGGCATTCGCGTAAACCCCTGAATGTGATTAATCATCTGATATGTCCGCGATTAATATGTTTTCATGATATATCACTTATCGTGATAGAAAAGGGTAAAGTGCTGATACGATCGTTTAATGTATTGTTTACATGCATTTCTTATAGCATAGTTGTTTTGGCATTTAGCAGACCTCAGATATATGCATGTTTGATATCATCATGCTTGGTAAAGGCTGTCTATGTTCATATACACAAAGCTTCCATATGACCTAATCCGAAGACATACAATCAAGATACCCCCACGATTCTGGGCGTACAGTCCGTTAAAGAAGATAAACGGGATGTGACTTGGTCCAAAAAAGCATAAATCCAACCAATATTTCAAGCTGTTGTGGACCATACAGTCTTGGTTTAGTGGCGAGGTGCTCTAATTATTAAGCATCATAATGGTGATTGCTTGTATGACTAACATACTAGGGTAGTGGAATATGAGACAATTTATAGAAATAGATCAATATTACCATTTTCCAATAACCTTGACAGTATCAATTGGCCTTGTCCTTATGTGTCCTGTGGCACAGTCCGTTGGTGGATCTTAATCGCAATAATTAGGTTCAACGGGTTGCCAACAGTTTTCGGTTAGCTTTTTAACTTTTCTACAAATAGTTGATGCCATTGCCATGGAAACCAGATTTATACTGACACATGACCTCTCACCTGGGTAACCCTCCAAAAAGTTTCCATTATTACTACGCAACATGTATGTGAAGTTTCATGCTTTAGTTCCGAAAGTCACAAAATTGTAGTTGTTTTGGACTTGATGGTAATAGTACTGGCCCCACCATAGACCCCCATAGGATTATCATGTGGAGAACTGACTATATGTGGACTTCGATCAGTAGGTTATATGCTTTCAAGTTGGGTAGACATAACAGAACGTTGCTCGGTTGCTATGGCAACGACTTAAACATGAATGCCAATTATTGAAGTTTCCGACAATTGGGGCAGTATTCACAAAGTTTGTTTATTTTATAAACCAGGTACTTTATATTTGGTAGCGACTGAACGCACAAGGTATCTTCGCACAAGGTATCTAACGACACACGCTATCGGTGATGTGATTGGAAATTTCCAACCTGACACCCAAATAAGGTCGGTAAATTTCCAACTGGTGGCCTTCTCAGTCAATCATTTTTACCAAAAAGTAGGAGAATATATGCACATGCTGGTCTAAAAACAACAAATTTCCTAGTAATAAATTGTTGGAAATTCAAACTATGAGAACAATTTCAACATATTGTTGGTGTGAAATGTCCTAATGTTGTGTCAGGTTATGAAATTTCTAACTGTTGAACATTTGACAAATGTTGGAGGGGTGTGAGATACCCACCCTCCCCCAAAACAAAACCCCTGTTGCCACATCCCTGAGAATAATATGATGAGTGGAGGTTTGTTGCACGCTTTAGAAATTAAGCACAATCCAAATACTGCACATGGTCTATTCGGTCTATACCATTTCCGAAGAAATTGCTTTCCGGCACTGGTGGATGGTTCCGGTCTCTTTATTTTCAAGGATTTTGATGTTTGAATGCACTATGCTCAAAAAGTGTTGCGTTCGTCGGTTGTGTACCCCTTCCTTTCCACCGGTTACTCAAAATTGAACTGAACCAAACATACTGCTAGTCTGCTATGCGCAGCATGTTTTTATGTACGTAACTGGTAGTCTCTATGATTTCTCCCAATCACCTTGATTGGATAATCCTATACTGCGCAGCGATATCTTCCCGTCAACTTCACCGAAAGGTTCGCATTGAGCACAGCCTCGGATAAACTTCCTGGGGCCTGTTTCATGAAGCAATGTCATAAGATTTTCTTAAGATGGACTTAATCTAAGATCTAAGGTGGATCTTATGATGTAACTTTTCCGTTTCAAGAACGCGTTTCACAAAACAAGATTAAGTCCTACTTAAGTAGTAATTTAAGTTCGCGCGCTTTTAGACTGGCTCTCGACAATTTATTACAGCTATGCACAGAAAATGTTGGTTATGTGTGTGTTATATGCCTAGGTACAGTGTCTGGTGACAGATACTAGGGCGTGTCTAAGAATAATTATGATATTTTAATGCAAGGGCGATAATCAGTATAATGACTGGTGCATACTTAACTGCACGAGCGCGCTTTTTAACTGTGTTTTCGCGTCAGACCCCATCCACACATAGCTGCATGCTTCCAATGCCTATTTTATACAAACGTATCGAGCTCAAATATATTATTTCAGTTATTAAAGGGACTTATACATCCTCACTCAGAATGTGAACCTTCACCCATATAACATGCCATTAAAGCGACGCGAGACATATGTTCGCTCCTTTCAATGCTGATATTAGGTTCTAATACATTATACGTCTTTGAAGCATCTATAATACCAGGAAACCGAATATGTCACCAACACGGCATACACATACAATACACCACAATGGAAGCACTGAGCTAAACGCTCTTTATTGATTGCCAACATTCATGGAATACTAACACAAAACGCTCTTTATTTATATTGATATAATGTGAATAGGACTTCATATCGTGCTCCAAATAGACTTATTTCCAATCTGAGACATACTTGTAGAAGCCATATACAAATGATGTTAGTGCCATTTGCTCTGGTTCTGTTCACAAATGTGCTAACGCCTGTTATAATTAACAAACTGCGTATGAACTTCGAAAGTACGTTACGTTGAACGACATTCTGTATATATGTTTTAATAAAAACCAAATCAACTACTTCTAATAAAGAGCGTTTATAATTAACAACACGTGAACAGACGGCCGGTTCACAGGCCCCTGGGGGAAATTACTAAATACCAATATAGACTATACCACTGGTATATTGGTATTTTAGTAATTCCCCCCAGGGGGTCTGCGGGCCAGTTCACAGTGATATTATATGTTCTTTCATGGATCCCGGTGTGCCCGCGCGGTCCGTATACTATATACATGCTATATATCTTTTTATTTCATAGTTAATAGATTATGATAATATACATAATAATAATAAAATAACACATATTATGTATTATTATCTTGTTGATATATATACGGGGTACATATACAATACATTTTTACAATCAAATTATAGCATAATAATATAGAAAGGCAAGTAAATAATAATAATAATAATAATAATAATAGCTGACATAAGCATTTATAAAAAAAACTGAGTATAAATCATTCACTATTATCCTCGATGTGAAAATGTTCGGACTAATTGTCTCAACATGATTATTGTCTACAGTGCGATTGGGTGATTTGAATCGCAAATGATGTTCAACTCTATGTAAATATATTATTTTTGTAACAGCAATTAGAAATGTATATATAGTCCGGTCTTGGCGGTTTACAGTTAGTAGCGGACACCTGCCAATCTTGCAACCACTGGCCACGTCATTGCTATATCTTACCAGTTGGTTATTAATTACTACCATTTCTGAAACACCCCTCCGTGCTAGCAAGGTGTTATTCAGTTAAATGTGTTTATAATAATATATACATGAACTAGATCCCATCCACATTTCGGACCAACTGCGGATCACAACGTAGGTCTTAACTTTAAGATTATCTTATGACACCTCACACCAGTCTTAAAGTTAAGACCGAAGTTAAGACCATCTTAGGTTAAGACTTTGTTCGTGAAACGCACTTATGACTGAAGTTTGAACTTATGACCATCTTAAGTCCCAACTATGTCCTAAGTTGCCTTCATGAAACAGGGCCCTGGACTATAAATAAACCCAGCTGGTGAATACGACCCCTGGAGTTTTTATTATTCATTAAAACTGCGTGCGAATTTATTGGTCAAGACCCTTAGATACGCTTGTTAGCAACACTTTCTATCAGATTTCGTAAATGCGTCCATGCATAATTTGATAATTATATAATTACTCTACCGCGAAAATGAAATTAATGAATAAGACTGATCAGTTAATCTATGAAATGTGATACTTAATTAGTCGTGGATAAAGGAATATGTTACATAACTATACCACAATAAGCAATAACACTTCCAGCTTCGTGCCAGTATATACTAATATGACATGACAGTGATCAGGAGAGCATAAAATGTGACAATTATATCTTTTCTTTACAATTCTAGTTTGTCATCTGAGACGTACTCAAATTATGTGGGGAAGTTCGGGAACACCGCTTCGGAATTTCTATTGGCTCTGAGTGTATTGGTGACAATACATAGATGTTCAAATATCATTTGAAATAAGTGCATTTTTTTTTAAATCAAGTACAGTTTAACAGTTTACGGGTCTTGCTTTTGTGTAGTTTATCGTTGGAGACCGAGATCGAATTGTGTGTATTTTATGAACTTCCGGTCGGTCGCCCAATTTATTCTCGACCCAATTTCGGCTAAACCACCAGATGAAGTCCAGACATAAGTATAACTTTGGTAGTTTTACTATTTTGCTGTTTTTAATATAGTTTCTTCATAAAACTAGTTTATTAATCACCAATTAATTTATCCGGATTGTCGTAATTACAAGCAATCAATGTTGTTTTCGACACATCTGTCGGCGTATAGAATTGTCGGTATCTGGAGAAGTCGGCCCCGCGCGAAGTCGGCCCCATATGAAGACGGCCCCATGCACGCGAAGACGGCCCCAGAGAAGTCGGCCCCATTAATTAGAAGGGATTAAATCGGCTTAATTTTATTGAGATAATGTTTATGTTGGCTAATTTTGAAGTCAGCAACTTAATTTGATTGAGTTAGTGTAGTGTTAGATAATGCGATAGCCCAAGTAGAGCCGTTAGTGACATATTAGTCCAAAATTGACTATACATATATTTAAAGTTTCATGCTTTAGTCAATAAATCACAATTCAGCCATTAACTCATTCAGTGTCAGGTTTCCTGGGGAAAACCATATTTTTGTTCCAGGTTTCCTGGGGGAAAGCCATCATTTACAGTAACTAGATACTTAGTTTGAATATTCAATATTGGATATAATAAAAATTTACCTGTTGGTATTGCCAGTATAGGCCCTACTCATTAACTGCTTTCAAGCACCATGTCCCCGAGTTGATAGTAATCGCCCTTTACGCAATCAAAATCGGTTTTCCAATTAACAGATATGTATGCTGTAAGCATTGACCTCTCTGAGAGTTTGAACTCTGCAAGTCACGCCCACAAAGCACATCAATTTTCACTACGTATATTCAGACGGCTGTATCTCCTAGACGTTTCAATGTGTGGAGCTTCCCGATACATCGTTTGAACGGGGACAAAGTTCATCTAATACAGCGATTGCACGCTTATCAGATCCCCCCATGATAATTACAGACAAGTTTCTCAAAATTTAACTTGTAATCCGCAGTATTCTACGCATGTGCACCAATATTATATATATGTATATATCCGTCTCCGGCACTGAATGAGTTAAAGGATCCTACTATAAATATCTAACTATAACATACACAAAAACACGATATCTTGGGAAATAACTGATTTTGACCCAGTTTTGAAAATGGCCACAATGTTTAAAGACTTATATCTCACGACTTGCCGGTTGCAATAATAACGCAGTTCTCCATGTAGCATATATGTTGTAGATTATTTCTGAGCAAAGATAATGTATTCAGAACTGATATATAAACTCAGTTGGTAGAAACTATGACCCGATATGAAATCTCCAGCGTCAACAGAAAGTACATCAATGGCCAAAACCCCATACCATTGCAAAGATAGACTTACTGCATTAAACGAAATATTAGACAATCGATAAAATATAGACCAAAATAATACATTTTCCCCAATGACCGTGACCCTGGTAATTGACCTTGACCCAATATGCCATGGTGACCAGGTCCGCTTGGTGGACCATTAATGAGAGCTATATGAGTTAACATAATTTGTTTAAACCCAAGATTCGTTGAATCTCAAAAGTGGCTTTTTAAATATTTCTTTAAATATTGTATGCCGTTGCCATGGAAACCTGATTTTATCATAATAGATGACCCCCCACCCCCCCCCCCCCCCAACCCGAGCACTCTTCAAAAAAAAATTCCTTATACCCAAGCAACATATTGTTGAAGTTTCATGCTTTAGTCACTAAAATCACGATTCAACCCTTAAGGGATCCCACTATAAGTATCTAATCGATACTATTACACAGAAGGACGATATGTTTTGAAATAACTTATTTTGACCCATTATGGAAAATGGTCACCAAGTTTAAAGACTATATCTCATGAGGGACTTCTCGGTTTCAATAACAACGCAGTTGTCCATGTAGCCTATATGCTATATATTATTTCTGAGCAAAGATAACGTATTCAGATCTGATATATAAACTCAGTGGGTAGAATATGTATGACCCGTTATGAAAAATGCTATTATTTTGGTCGATGACCTTGACCTTTATATATGACCTTGACCTCTTGAGGGGAAAGCCCAACAATGGTAGCACCCCATACCGATGCACAGGTAGACGTACTGCCTTAAACTTTCTAGTTATAAACCATTATATGCATAATTTGTATACGGGCCAAAAACACCCTCCGTTGCCATGGAAACACAAATTTTGCACAGCTACACTGCCCCAGTGTGCCCCAGCACTGAGATAAACTTCAGGTTATAGGCATTCAGAAAAATGTTGATAGAATTTGCCCACCAAATTGGTACCATTTTCCATTTTTGGGGAGCCTGGCTCATGGACTATACCGAAACCATGAAGTCTACTCACATTTGCATGGAGATGTTCCTCGTTCAATCTCTTCAGAGCTGGAATGAGAAGACCCATTCTCCACATGGTAATCTTCCCTATGTCCCATAGCTGCGCCATTGTGTGATAATTTCTTATCGGCTCCCGGCATCTTGAGTTGCCGCCGAAGCGGTAGCAGTGGTGTTGTTGTTTTACTTGGAATATATCCCGTCAGTTTGCGCTTGCCTTGGGACTTATCAGAAAAATTTGGCCTCGGTCCTGGTGGTGGCTTTGGTACCAATTCGGGTCTTGCACCAGGGCATATGTTTGATATTTTCGAAATTCCAGACTTGTTCTTCTTCGATCCGTCGTCTTCACAACCAGGTGTGTTGATGCTTTGTACGCTGTGTCTCCTAGCAATTCCAACCGTCCCATCCTCGGATGGGAGAACTAGCTTAATAAAACTGGTTGCTCGCTTCATCGGTTCCAACTTCTCGTCGCTGGGTTGTGGTGAAGTCTCTTTCGGCGACTCTTCTCTCCTGCGTGACAGTCGGCCGTCGATACTAGGTCGGCTTTGGTCGATTGTCGTTCCTGACTGGTCTTCAGTCAAGTTGGCCAGTAGTTCATCCCATTCACTGTTGTTTCCCCCAATGTCCGAAGCGTCCTCATTTTCTGACAGATTTTCTCGTTCGCCACTGTTATCTTTGCCTACAAAGGGTTTATAATTAACTACATGTATAGTATATACAGGGATAGTTATGTCCCAGCGTCAGTCGTATTTCTAACACACCATTCCACATAAAATGCACATTGTAGCCTCAATCCCGGCAGATCAATGTCACATTAATTAATTTAATTTTAGAAGTGAATGCACATTCTATACAAGCCTGATTATAGTGTGCCTGTAATTTTCATAGCGGGTTAGCATCACCAAATTCACCCTCTGTGAACCTCATTCTGCATGGCCTTATCTGCTATGGCAGACATAAACTCAGATTTGAAGTTTCCCAAATGGTGAATATTATGATGTACACCCATTGGGAACCTCGATTATGCAATGTGTCGTCTGCCAATTTGGAGAGATAGAGAAACGATACTAAAAAAGAAATAGAATATATGTGAAGAAGTTTCTATAGAAATTTGATAATAAAGAAACTGTCCAGAGAAGATGGGGCCTAAGCTTCACTAAATTCACCACCTGGGGACCTCATTCTGCAAATGAAGGCACACTAAACTCAGGCTTGATCCTATATAGTCGCCGATGTGTCCTAACACTGTATATACTTAAGCATCGTTGATGAGTAGTTATCCCATAGGTATTTTAAATGTTCAGATAATAAGTTCAACATTAATTCATTTATTTATCCGTCGTCTGATTTTGTCACCTTAACACCCCTCCAAATGAATAATAGATCATTATAATGTATACCTGTATAACTGAATGGCGTAATCTATTTAGTATAGAAAGGGTTAAAGGTGCAAAATCCGAATGAATGCTCCCAAATTACTACTTCTTTGGCTTCGGGGGTAAAACATAATTGATTCGAGTCGATGAACCCACCCATCAAAGCTCAGAGTGGTCAGATATCGATTTTTGAAATTTGTTATTTCCCGGGATATGTAATTTTTGGCGGCATGGCAAATATTCGTCAAGCCGACGGTCTCGGACCAAATTGCGGATTAAGATGGATAATTCTAAAATCAAGTGGCTTTGGGTGTTAGATATTGACAATCCGGCCAAATTTCGTTGAACAAAATGTTAATAAATAATACGTTTTGGGCAATTTTATAGATATAGTTGACTGCGGTTCGCATTATTTTTGGGCAATTAATCGATTCTGATAACTGAAGCGGCATTTAATTTTTTTTATTGTTGTTGGAATCTTGATGATATGGGACCATCGAATCAGATTGAGTACCTTCAAATTCCAAGAGCAGCATAAAATTTTGTCAATACTCAAGAGTAAATTATTTTTTTTCAGCAAATCTCAGCCCAAACATGTCGACTAGTTAGAAATAATGAAAAATTTAAACGCACCAAAATATTACATTTTATTGCCAAAAACAACATGTTCACAGTTTATTGCACCTGGTAATTTGATAATGCAATGTTTTGAAGCTTCCTCTTTCAAATGGTATATAATATGGCATATATTTTATTAGCGCGCGCCGCGTGTATACTGTTCTGCAAATTCTTGAAAGCTGTGGTCCGATGGGAATTTTATTTATAGATAATTGGTATTTCCGGTTTAAAAGTCGAACTTCGCGACCAAGAGGCAGAATCCGGTAAAAGGTGTAGTTGGGAATTTCAATTTCGTTTATTGTCCTTTACATTATTAAGTCAATAATGTTGATTTTTGGTTTGTAACAAGCTATGTCAATTACCAATAAAAGAAATTTAAAAGATAATTTGTAAGTCTTATATTTCAACTTTTATAGATATGTTTCGTTCTGCAGCCCACTGATGGTTGTGGTCGGAGACGGCCGAGTCGGCCGCCGGTTCGTTAATTAGGTGCTGGTTGTTATTGTTATTTTAACGGACTTCTGAGTTGGTCATTCGCGAAACCAATATATTTTATATTCTATAATTACAAGCATGGGTATATAATATGTGATCTTGAGCACGTTACCATTTCTGACTATGTTTTTCTTGTACAATGTGATCTTGTGGTTCGAAAATTAAGTGGGCCTGTAATATACACATGCTCCTTTTTGTGATTTTGTGTACTACAGAACAGTTTTACAAATGAAATGTGAGATGAAAGTCTTGTCTGATCATATTTAGCTGTTGGGGCGTTTTTTCTTGTCACCACATCCAATAAATCTTAGGATAGGATAGGATAATTTATTTAAATACACACATGAATAATACAATGAGAGTATCACATAACGAGGTAATGTTGTACAGTAATACCCTACATAATCGACTCCTTAACCACAGCAGAATTATGGGTAATTTTTCAGGATTTAGTCGGAAATATGGCTTGTTGCCATTCAACGGAGCTTTGAACAAGCCATATTTCGGACTAACTCCTGAAAAATTACCCATAATTCTGCTGTGGTTAAGGAGTCGATTATTTAGGGCATTACTGTATATTGATGGGATAACATAGCCCTGCCGCCAGTCTGCCGGGCTGTCTTCCTGCTTCCCCTAAAACAATATTATCACTATATATAAATAAATGATTAGATTACATGTATTTCATATCCACCCACACGTACAGACTAATTGTATATAAAGACTATCTAGAACATAATGTTAAAGGTACTATATCCCATTCGATGGTCCCCATATCATCAGATACCAACAACAACGTTTTTTTTAAATGCCGCTCCATTTATCAGAATCGATTAATTGCCCAAAAATATTGCAAACCAGTGCAGTCAACTTTATTATAAAAATGCACAAAAACCTGTTATATATCAACATTTTTTTCAACGACATTTTTTCCGGTTTGTCAAATACCTAACACAAAAAAGCCACTTGGTTTTAGAGTTATCCATCTTCATCCGCAATTTGGTCAGAGACCGTGTTCTCGTTGACCATTTACTGGGCCACCTAAATTATGGGTGGTGAAAAATAATAGATTTTAAAAATCGGTATCTGATCACTCAAGAGCTTTGATGGGTGGGTTCCTCGACTCGAATCAATTATATTTTTTTTACCGCAGACTGTTGTTCTTGTGTAGGGTAAAATGGGGTATATCACGTGGTTCGCGTCAGAGCTTTGATTTATGAATATAGTATACGTGGGAATAGACTATATCTCATCTGGTGAGTTCCCATAATATCAGCAGACGCAATGGAGAGAAACACACAATGTGTGAACTTCTAGCTATTACGTCTTATCTAAGGAGTCGGATAATGAATTTCGGTATATTTGATATTTATTACATGCATGTATAAGATTTTGTAACAAGACTTTTGGAATGTAGCGTAGAACCGACCATGCATTTCTCGAAGAATATCCTACACAGATGGCTCGTTTCGGTGGCATACGAAAGCTTGATATTCACTCCAACCGAATATATTAAAGAAACGGGCGGCATTCGTTGCAGAAATATTCATATTTGTTCAAATCGCCATCAACAGAAGGAATATTATAATATATATATTTGTGTTCATATACCAAACATAATCAGCGCGTAAATAGTATATTGTCGCCAAGACGTACGATGGTGTACGTAAACAAGAGCCTGCTCGTGTTACAGATGTTGTGCTTCTGTTTACATAACACAGCGCAATTCTATTGGTTGATCACACAAAAAATATATAAACGCTCTTTATTATTTCCATATCAGGAAAACAGCAACAAATAACGCTCTTTATGTTTACCATATCCGGATCTATAGGCCAGGTAACGTAACGTGTTTTGCTTTTGTTTACATAACAAAGGAAAAACAATTGACAATAACATACTCTTTATATATGCCATATTTCTTATTGGTAGAAGAACAAAGTCTGTCTATATTTTACTATGCTTTCTGTTTATGGCGGTTTTGACGCAGGTGAATATTTAAACAGCATACCCTCCGCCAATGCCGCCCGTATATTTAACGCTCTAACAAAGCTGAAGATCAAGTTCAAACAGCAGGGACGTACTTACAAGCTTAGAGGCCCACTTAATGTTCGAACCCCCGGATCACATTATATACAACATATTCTATATTATAGGAATCTCCAAAACATTGTATTATCAACTAATCCGGTCAAATAAACTGTGAACATGTTTGTTTGTCGAGGTACCGACGTGTTTTCTGAGTTGTTCTGTTCTTAATTTTGATCTGAACTGTACTACCTGTCTTCGATGGAAGGAGAATAACTCTATCTCATAGTTTTGAATTTTTAAGCATTTTGGGTAAATAAAGTGGGAAGTCTTGGGGGTGAATCTGATAATCTCTATCACTTGGTGGACAATCCTTAGCCACTGCTGTTCTGTATCCTGGTCCAATGAATATATATTTTTATTGTATTTCATGCCAACAATATTATAATCTGTACCAACGCTGACTCTGTATAGCAATGGTCGGGGACTAAAACATTGAGTGGGCTCTCCAATCTCTACCAGAGCGCACCAGGATGCATGCTTCCTTACCGAGTCACCAAGGGAGGTAAACCCTGCAAGGAGTGTGTGGGCTTTCATGTGGTAACTTTAGCCAACATTACATCATAGACGAAACGGTTTAATTTCTCTCATGAATCGCGGCGATCAGTACTCTCAACATTGCGGCGATGAGTCCCCTCAACACATCGACGATTCGCCGCAAATAGCTGACATCGGGACATCGTCCCGCCGGGATTGTGAGCGGAGAAGATTAAAAGGACCATTTAATATTCGAGTCGCCGATTATTTTTTATAGTGCCTTGATATACGGTTTTAATAACAATGTATGACATAAAATATGATTAAAATACCATAATTCATCACCATTTGGAACGTCTGTGTCTCAGAAGGTGCCCATAGTCTGCATAGACTAATAGAAAATAGCTGACATCATGAAACATTTCCAGAATGCAACATAATTCAAACTAAGGTAAAGAGTTATTCCCTTTCCATTGACTTTTCTAGATGAAACATAAGCACAAAAACACGTCGGTAACTCAACAAAAACAACACGTTGATAGTTTATTACATCGGATAAGTTGATAATACAATGTTTTGGAGCTTTTCTCTTTCAAATGGTATATAATATGTCATATGTTTTTTATAATGTGATCTGGGGATTCAAAAAAGTAAGTGGGCCTTTAATATTCAATACACATAACTCTTGTTTATCTCGACGAATCACGGTTTTCGCAGCGAAATACAATAGTCGTTGCGACAACGTTATCATTCTTGTTGTGTAGTATAGTAGTACGATTGATATATACATGTAAACTAAATGCGGACGTGCATGTTTATGCCTTCCCGAGCACATAACAATGACCAAGCAGCTTCCGGGCCACGTACCAACCCTTGTAATGTTTATAAGACCTATTGACATTTTGCGCTAAAAAGTCAGTAGTCGATATTTAGCATTGTATGAACAAGGGCCATTATTCTTTAACGAGATAGCAATCTCTTGATACTGTTGTCGCAACAAACGGGGTGTATATATAGGGCACATCACACACATTGTTCCCCCACACCTCGACCACACGCAAACTCAGCCAATAGTTTAGTACGGCTACGGAGATGCTACAGATGTACCCGCATTAAGTTTCTATTGACCGTTTATGCATGATGGCGAAGCTGTACGATATGAGTGAACGATTTTTTTTATAATCCTATTGTTTCGTTTCCATTTCAATATATAGATATTTACCCGATTAACATTATATCGGCGAAATTCATAGATACGGCCCATTTGTGTTGAAACTGAATCAGCTGATTGAGAATATAAACATCGTATTGCTACAATTCCATATAGTTTCGAGTTTTATCCTGAACAATTATAGCTAAGACTATAATAGGGTTATCCCTTGAACGATACCAGGTTTAAGTGTGAAAGGTACCAATATATTAACCGTTCGATAACCAGTATCTTGCTGTTCAGCTAAGGGAATATTCCTATCGTTTCTCTTTCATCTTGTAGTAACCATTTCTTTCTCGAGTTTAGTAGGCCTACGTTGGTCCGCTATCAACTGTTAAAGTATTGTGAAACACTCGATCCAGTATAGGGTTTCAAATAGAAATGGAGAATACTCTTGCTCAAAGTAGTTACATGTTGCTTTACAAATATTGTATTCAAATTGACAACACACACCGTCATTCTTATTAGCGCGCGCCGCGTGTATACTGTTCTGCAAATTCTTGAAATATGTGGTCCGATGGGAATTTTATTTATAGATAATTGTTTTTTCCGGTTTAAAAGTCGAACTGCGCGACTAGGAGGCCGAGTCCGGTAAAAGGTGTAGTTGGGAATTTCAATTTCGTTTATTGTCCTTTACATTATTAAGTCAATAATGTTGATTTTTGGTTTGTGACAATCTATGTCAATTAGGCCTACCAATAAAAGAAATTTAATAGATAATTTGTAAGTCTTATATTTCAACTTTTATAGATATGTTTCGTTCTGCAGCCCACTGATGGTTGTGGTCGGAGACGGCCGAGTCGGCCGCCGGTTCGTTAATTAAGTGCTGGTTGTTATTGTTATTTTAACGGAATTCTGAGTTGGTCATTCGCGAAACCAATATATTTTATATTATATAATTACAAGCATGGGTATATATAATACATGATCTTGAGCGCGTTACCATTTCTGACTATAGTTTTCTTGTATATTAATTGAATACATTGACTCTCGATGACGATACCGTTTGCGTTAGTTTATCGCCGATTGTTGCGTCCCGAATCGAGAAGTAAATATTCACAATTGAGTGCAGTTCAAACGATGTTTTCTATGTAGTGGTACAGTCGATTCGTTTGGAATTGTCGGCGATGTCAGTAGAATGCTATATTCGTCCATTTGGCATAGCGCCTGCGTACTAACTTATCAGTTTCACGTGCCCGTACAAGTGATTTGAAGTGCATAATATGTCTTTAACTAATATATACACGTTGCCAATTACAACAACAATTAATTGTTCGATATCGAGTCAATAAAAATTACAGTAAGCAGTACAATTCAGAATTAGATCTCAACTCTTCCATGACTGGAGCTTCATGATTTTTTTGCGAAAAACTTGTGCCAATGCTGTCTGTTATATATGCGAGTCTCCCAAAAGAGAGCCTCGCATATATAAGAGAATACATTGGCCTAACAATATTTACATTGACCTATAGTAAGCCAGTGCATTCTCTTATATAGGCTAGTCTCCCATAGGGAGCTGGCCCAGGGTCTGTAATACTGCACCAGCGCAGCTCCAGTCATGAAAGCTTAATGTCAATCTACGTGATAACGCGGATTACGATGATTGCCTGTTAATGTATTGACTGGAATGGCATTTGGTGATAAATGGCTTCACCGCATACACTATCACACACCGCAAAAGTCGCCACGACAAGACGCGCGCGCGACTGCAGATGGGAACAGACCCTAATGTGCACAAGAATACTAATGTTCAAGAGCATTTTCAAGATCATTATATAAGCATTGTTTCTAAGTCGCGGCCATATTGGATCCATCCAGCCCCGATCCGCACAGTCAGCCCTACAGCACATGCAAGGGTCTGGTGGTGTATTCCATATATGGAGCTTATGAATATATGGAATTCATGAATATTTTACCTGTAGCACTGAACGCGCGGACCATGCAGGGCTAAATGGATCCAATGTGGCCGCGACTTTGAAATAAGACTTTTTGCCGAAGATTGTAATTAAAATTAGGCCAATATACTCTTGGACAAAATATATGTGAAGGAAATAAGGTCAGCGTAATTAAAGGCCCACTTAATTTTCGAACCCCCAGATTACATAATATAAAATATATGCCATATTATATACCATTTGAAAGAGGAAGCTCCAAAACATTGCATTATCAACTTATCCGGTGTAATAAACAGAGGACATATTGTTTTTGTTGAGTCGCCAACTCGTTTTGTCATCTAGATTGCAGTAAAAAGCAGTACTATTTCCAATGCAGGGGGAATAACTCTATATATTAAAGATAGTGTTCTTCCCCTTCCATTGAAAAAGTTTGAATTCTGTTGCATTCTGTGATTCAAAGGGAGGAAGTCATTCTATGATTTCAGCAGTTTTCTATTTCTCTGTGGGCATCTTCTGAGACACAGATGTTTCAAGTAGTGATGAATTATAGTATTTTAATCATATTTGATGGCATAGATTGTTATTAAAACCGTATATCAAGTCACTATATAAAAAAAAATCGGCGACTCGAAAATTAAGTGGGCTTTTAAGTCAACTGCAATCCGTAATTATGTCGATTACTTTGGATTGGAATAATAGTTAACACAAGATAAACTGATACCATTGGAGTCTAGGTCGCGAACACGTATGTTCGGATAGCAGAAATTCGGTGCCATTCAATGATTGACTCGAACGTGGCGTATACGTGCTTTATCTGGTCGAGATGGACCTGGCCGCAATTGCATTGGCCGTCTTTATTGTTCACGTTTCGGACAACCAAACGTTCGCTAGTTAACGTTATTTTTTGACAAAAATGCAAAAGAACCGTTTGTACTTTATCCTAGTCCCACCCTTTAAAAAAACAGGCGACTACGTCCCTGAAATATAGACCTGGTTATCATGTTTGGCTTAGTGTAACCTTCCTTGAAAATATGAATTCCCGAGATACTTATTTCTTGAGATATCGCCCAGGAATCGTTCACACTCCTCCTATAGCGCCAACATTTAAACAAGCATATATACCTCCTTGAAATTTAAAGACATATTATGCACTTCAAATCACTTGTACGGGTGCGTGAAACTGGTAAGTTAGTACTCAGGCGCTATGCCAACTGGGTGAATGTAGCATTCAACTAAAATCGCCGAAAATTTCAAACAAATCGACCGTACCAATACATATATAGAAAACATCATTTGAAATGCACTCAATTGTAAATATTTACTTCTCGATTCGGGATCCAACTATCGACAGTACACTAACGCAAACGATTTCGCCATCGAACATTGCTGCGTGTATTTATTGTAAGTGATGTGAAACACTCCGGCAGGGTGATCAAACAGAAATGGAGAATACTCTTGCTGTTGTAGTTATGTTTACGAATATTAATTCAAATTGACATCACACACAACGTCATTCTGATATAATAATTAAATGCAATGACTCTCGATGGCGAAATTATTTGTGTCTGTTTATCGCCGATAGTTGCGTCCCAACTCCGGATGTAAATATTTACAATTGGACATAGTTCAGACGACGATTTCTATGGAGTGGTATGGTCGATTTCTTTGAAATTTTCGGCGACATTAGTAGAATGCTACATTCTCCAGGTTGTCATAACTCCTGAGTATCAACTTAACAGTTTCACGCACTCGAACAAGTCCATAATGTGTCTTTAATATATAACAATGACGGTATGTATTGTCAATTTGGATAAAATATTTGTAAAAATAACTACTTTGAGCGAGAATACTCTCAATTTCTACTGGAGTGTTTCACATCACATGAAGAATAATCTTCATCTTAGTGAACGAAACATGTCGTGGATAGTTGAGGTATCTACATATACCTATTATTTCTTGCCTATTTGTTCATTTGTACCTGAAGAAGGCTGTTTGCCGAACACTCGCAAAGAATAGAGATTATATATAGGTCGTCAAAGGCGTTACATTTAATCTATTGTTTCCCTATTATTTCTTGATATATTTATTATTGCACAAGAATTGTTTCCACCCCACACTACATGTATAGATAGAAATAACAATTGTTTAGATGGTCCATCCGATATTGACACCAAGTGTGATAGAAACAATTGAACTCAGACTTAAGACTAAGAGCCGTTCGGTTCGATCTAAATGTCGCTGCGACCTGGGGTCAATACTATGAACAATTTTATACCTGTAAATACAAATTGTATTTATTAATTTGTAATTACAAATTTGTGTTAACTATCACAGTGGTTTCATAGTACAGGGAAAATTTAGCCGTATTATTGTAATACCTTAGACTGGACGAGAGGTGAAACCCTAAAAGGCAGCTGTAAAACTTAGAAAAAAATAACTCCCCACTCTGCTCCCATGCACCTGTTATCAGTGTTATCTGAATACCAGTTCAAATTAGACGGACGTGCATATAGAGCTAAAATAACTGACAACAATTTATATGGGGAAGTTACAATGCGTGCTATCATATTGTGATTATCACTAACGCCGGTACTATGAAACGATGAGCTAACAAAATCTCGCAAATTTCACAAAGATCTACTGCTGATTATTGTAGATTGCTTACGGACAAACCTTTGCTTGTGAGTGATTCACAATATATTGAATCACGGCGGGCCAGAGTTACAAAAGAAATAACCAATCATAAGTTGAGAGGTGATCGCTTATCAGAGCTGTCCAATCGGTTCACGGATTGCTAAGTTGATGACCACTTGTCTGCGCAAGTTAACAATTAAACGGTTCGTTTGTAGTATGTGTTTGTAAGTACAAGTCAGTGTAATAACGAGTACTACAAACAATTTGGTATCATTGTTTTTACAAATTACAAATTTACAATCATTCAGTTTGTGAAAATAAAATATTATTTTGATGGTATAGCATTATATATATTGTGACCATCCTATTATTTCAAACTGATCCGCTACTCTTATCATAACACATCGAGGCAGTAACGTGGCTCCATTTTATCGGGAGGGGGGTGTATCGAAACAGGGACGTGCTAATGGTCTCGGTTATAGGAGTGGTGCGGGGGCCCCGGGGTCCAGTCGGTAGTGCCAGGTGCATTACACCGTCACAGGCCGTCCATCGCTGACGAAGCTGGTCCAACCCCGTCATATGGAGGGTGACCGGAATCGTGTATCTGGGCAAGTTTGTCAGTTGCTTTCCGGGGGTAGGTGGTTTCTACACGCAGTGGGACGATTTCTCGGTGAAATCAAGCCTCTGCATGGTCTTTCCTCCACCCGTAAAATTCACAACGTCGTGTGTGGCCTAGCGGTAAACGATAGTGAACACGGGAATCATGCACACTGCCAGGTAAGCGTGTACTGGCGAAATAAATGTACAGGTCTGGACCACAAACAATTGCACAGTTAATGGAATGGACATGGTGCCTATTCACATAACTCCGTTCGTCGACAGCAGGGGGGATAACTCTGATGTGTGAACCGTCTACCAATCCACACACTCCCGGAATACCGCTGATGTCGAAAAAGTTCTCTGCAATTTGAACTGGGTTCCTTGGCTAGCGAATAACATCCGGTGCTAAATCCACTACGAGTGGTGCCACCTTATGCACAACTCGTTTCACGGTGTCTCTTCCAATGCCATGGCAGTCTTTCACCATATGGTAAAAACCATTCGTTCCCAAAAAATGAAGGAAAACTAAGATCTGCTGCCGTGGTGTCAGTGGTCTGCTACGACCGGTCATTGGCAATAGATAATCGCCAATCTTCTCCACCAATAACTCCACCACACTTTCGGGCACCCTGTACCTCTCCCGGAATTCGTACAGCAATGAAGTTTCGAACCTTCTTTCTAAAAAGATACGTTCTCGTCTAGGAGGACGCCCGCCAATAACCACCAAATCGATATCCTCATCGGAAGAATACGCCATTGTAAATGAATAGTTCAAAACAGCTAAATGCAGTATATATATACCCGGCGTAAAAATAAATAGGACAAACTTCACTCACCGTTAACATTCTTGGATATATCATTGATTATGGAAATACATGTTACATGATAATGTTGGCTATAATCCGCAAGTATCACTCACTATTTGTATTAATCAAAAACTTTTGTCAGAGATGTTGTGACTCATACGATTTGGCGGCTACTCGCCCCTTCCTATTCTGAACAGCTGTAATGTGCCAGGCATCGTGTTCCCAAGACCACTATCGCATGTCCCTGTTTATGAGATTTCCATTGATAACACATTTTCATAAGGGGGGGGGGGCTACATACCTGCGAATCAGATGGTTATATATGCTCTGGTTTAAGGATGTGAAAATCGACAATTTATGTTTGACACCCTATATAGACATTCTACACAAGTTCTTTAACGTTGTAACTTTCAATAAATTGGGTAATTTCAGTAGTTACAAGGAACACATACTGCTACCTCACATCCAAGCTGACACCCCATAAGGTTTGACAATTTATAAATATAGGCCATTTCAATCCAAACTTTTGACCAAAGGAGGTAAATATGCAAATGTTGGTCTAAAACAAAACATACCCCTTTATAAATTGTTGGAAAAAACAAAATAACAGAACAAGTTCATCCTATTGTTGTTGTAAAATTTCCAATTCATGTTGTTTCAGGTATCAAATTTCCAGCTGTTGAACGTGTTGATAAAATGTTTGGAGCGAGAAACATAACCCAACCCCCTTGTCGCGACGTCCCTGTGCGTTGTACTTGTGATTTCCAGCTGACAAAATATTTTCACGAGGAGGTGAATCGACCCCTTGTCGCCACGTCCCTGCGTATCATAGATATATATATTATCCGGGTTAAGGGTGCGAAAACTGAAAAAATATGTTTCATAGTACTCGAACATTCTTTGTGATTGGAGATATTTGTAAATACAAAGAACACGTACTATTTGTGATTTATGTTTGTAATCGTAGGTTCATAGTATTGGCGGAATGATAAATTGTTATTTCTTACAAACAATTGTAGATTCTTACAAAGAAAAAGTTTCATAGTATTGACCCCTGGGGCACGCGCTACATAATTTAGATTTATATATTTATCATAATACATGTTTACAAAACAAGTTTACAAACATATTTTGGTCAATGGGATCGGATGACAAGTGCAGCGCTCACGTACATGTAGGCCTGATGTGCCTCCTTTTCAGATTGCCATAATTACAACACGTCAACACACATAAATTAATATACAAATGAATTGGTCAAACAACAAGGGCGCAAAAATATACCCGAGGGTTTACACGCCTGGCAAATTTTCATGAAATTCTTCATTGATGGCTATATCTACTTTACATTTTAATATTGTCAGATAACTTTGCCAGCATGTGCATGTACCCTTTTGTCCTAACACTTACTGGTAAATGTTATAAATCTGCTGCCATCCAAGTTAAATGTCACATCTTCGAATCCCAGTCCTCTTCTTATCGGCAGCTGGGCGTCCAGGAATTTGTTCACCGAGTTCATTCGTTCCCGTTCGCGACGCCTGGATGCCGATGAACATACTTTGCAATTGAAGTCGTTCCTTCTGAACTGCGGAGCAAATTCGCGACATGTTCGACAAAAAGTGTGCCTGTTACACAGAAGTGATTTCACCTTAACATTCCTTTGTTTACATATATCGCAATTTCCCCTACAGAATGGAATAGAATCGACTTTGAGAGCGATGTTGGGCAACCAGCTCATGTTGGTTCCATCTTCGTCTTGCCGACATGTTTGTATGACGTCACACCTTTGTGACGTGTATCTTGAACACGCAGGTTACCAGTCTGTTGCTGCTTTTCAAATTGTATTCAGCGTTATTTTTTGTATATATATCCAGGCATTCAGACAACAACACGGTCCATACGCCACTTGTAAAATACACTTATAGTCGATTTTAGGGATTGCTCTTTAGTCATACCATATTATAACAGGTAAAATCTAACAAGGAACGCTGATTATTATTCCATGGCCATGCCGAAGAAACCCCGATTTTTTTCTTTCTCTAGATTCTATGAAATGAATAAAATTTCCCGCGCCTTATAAGTCTGTTTATACCGGTGGGTCGCGTAAACATTCCAGGATACAAGGTCCGGTGGTATACACGTGGTTGGGTCTGAGTCCCTATTCCCGTTTCTGCCATTTCAAAGAATACATGTATTTTGTCTGTGTGTTCTTCAATATTCTGCTTGTTATTGGTTATTGCATATGGAATAGAATTAAAACAGAGACTGCATGGGCGATCATTTGGTAATCTAGTCGAGGCTTTTGATATTAGCCACTACCGGGCGGATGGATTATGGATAGTAATAATGGGGAATTGTTGACCAGTTTTTACATATATTACGAGCAACCAGCTGATCTGGTTGGTAGCGGTTTTGACAACAAATAAGAGGGTGTTGGTTTTTTTCAAACCTGCAAAATGTCCGGGGTTACATGCATATATCATCCTTTGTATGTAATTATGTTATATGACTATTGTATATAATTATCTATTTCTCAATATGCGTTACATGTAATTGTCATGTGTCTATATTTGGATGAGAGAATAAAGCATACACGCTAGCTAGTCACCTTTTATGACAAGTTTAAGTAGCCGACGAGTGTTGGGTGATATTCTGGTGCTTTTCATTAAAACTATTTAACTTTTTTATTTATCGGCCTATGTCCATCCTGTGAACCGGACGGGGTGTAACAAATGCTACAATCATTATTAAATACAATTTAGGTTCAAACCACCACGTACCCAATATTTGTTCGGTTATAACACGAAATCACGGGGGTGGTCTATATGGCTTCTGATGTCAGGATTTTCGCCCATCTTGATCGACATCATCGTCTAGCCCAGACTGATATAAATATTATGGCACACACGATATAGCCAACATATTATGTTGGCTACGGGGACCATAGGCCCATGGGGAAAATAACTAAAATACCAATACAGACTATATCAGTATATTCTATATTGGTATTTTAGTAATTTCCCCAGGCGCCTGTGGGCTCGAAGTGTGACACAGCAGAAAGGTTTCTACTGTTATCAGAACATCATATTGTTATGTGTGGTATGGAGAGAAAAAAATTTAAGCCCGAGATACATGTATAGTATTGCCACCTTCTCTGGTATCCAGTATATATACCTCATTATAATTATTTTATTTTTGTCAACCCGATTTTGTGGAACCGGTACCCAGTCCCGACCCACGAAAAGTGGTAAAAAAAACATACTGCAAATGCTGCACTCAAACTTAAAATAAACCTAATAATATTCGTTTTTGAATTTTTCCCGGTATCGATATATATGACCATCAATATTTGAACTATCATTCTACAGTATATATGTCACAGAAAGAAGCATTGACATCATACAAAATACAACTTTGAAGACGGTGGACAAACAACAACCATGCATGCGTGCACGGCATGGAAATAAAGAGCATCTGTTTCATTTAAAATTTTAAAAAGCTGGAAACTGGCTGTGGCCATGGCAAATATTTTTCAGAGCATATGACAACGGTATGTCAATATTTCGTGTATTTAATTGCGAGCCTATCTTATACATCTTTCCAAATTACATAGAAAAAATGGAGGCTCGAATAAGCTATGTCCGACTAAAACAGTCAGTACTTGTCAAAATGACAGTAGTTCTAAACAGGGACATAGCCGGAGGATCTTCGTTGAACAGGGGTCTTCACCTTGAATTTTATAATTGCACACTGCAAGACAACCAGACCATAGCCCTTGTTAGAAGTTCACAAAATTCCCTTTGCACATCCCTTCTAAAGTTGGAATTTTACAACTGGTACTTCAATCTCTCAAACGTTTGGAAATTATCAACCTGACATCCCTCACAACGTTTTTTTGTGGCCAACCTGAAAATCCCCCATATAGTTAAATAAAAAACGTTTTAATGTCAATGACATTGTAGCTCAACCTGGGAAGGAGTTTATTTTTTGCTCAGAAATGAATAGAATGATAAATAAGAAAGGATGCCAAAAGAGTTACAGCAAAAGCCTTAAGTTCTTGTATTGTGTACATGAAATTATTTTTATTTGAAACATTTCACCCATAAATGTGGGGGCTGCAGAGTGTGTAGATGGATTCAAATTTGTAATCCAAGATGACTGCTGGCAGCCACGTTTTATAACAAATCGAATGGTCCAATCTAGAGGTCACCTAGAATATACATATGAAGTTTGGTGACGATTGGATGAGGGGTGTGGCCTGTAGGGTGTGCCAAATGATTTAGTCAGACAAGGAGTAAAATCCAAGATGGCCGTTGGCAGCCTTGTTTTTAACGAGTTTTGGAAATAATCGATGGCTCTCATCTGGAAGTCACCCCGAGGATCCATATGGAGTTTAATGACGATATAATGAGGGATGTGGCCTGAAGGGTGTGCCGAAATCCAAGATGGACACTGGCAGCAATGTTTGTTTTTTTTACGAATTTCGGGGGGAAAAATGATGGCTCCCATCTAGAAGTCACCATGAATGTCCATATCAAGTTTGGTGATGATCGGATGAGGGGTGTGGTCTGTATATATAGGCCAGGCAAATATGGACATAGATGTCGCCTGGAGAGGGAATTTATGAGACCTACATTTTTAGTTAGCGTAAATACTAAACTTTCGGAATCTGTATATTGTATTTGTCAGATAGGCGGACTTTTTTCTCACCGCGTGGTTTTCTTGAGACACCCGATGAAAAAATCGGTCATTTTTTAAATAAAGCCGACATTTTTGACAGAGTATTTTCACACATTTTTAGAAGAAATATTCGTCCAATTTTGATACCTGAGAGTGGCGCGATAACCAGAGTAGTGTAATACATGTAACCATTGAATCTCGGAATTGCAGTCATGACGTCATATGACGTAAAATAATATTTTGGGTGAGACAAATATGACGATTCACGCAAAGCATTGTCTTTAGTTTCTTTTAAATCATAAAATAAGACGGGTATGCCGCATTGTTTTATACCATGGGAAACTACTGCCAATTGGCTATATTTTGATATATAACTTATCGCTGCAGGCCGCACTATTATCAGAGGCAGAAAAATCAACCCTCACCATAAAGTTAAGATGCGCCATGCTGTGGTATAAGGCACACATAACTCACGGTTACATGTCAATAGGCTTAAATTAACACAAATTCTGCTAAAGAATGTAATAGTATATAACTTTCTGTCTACAAACTCGAACATTAAAGTAGAAACAATATATAATGTACCCCCAGACCCGAAATTGTAATAAATTTTAGAATTTTTCCTAAAAAATGATATAAAACGCATATTTGTTATTTTCTGGAAGGCAAAAAAAAAGAAAAGAATTTGTAAGGATGGAAATAATTGGTGTATACGGCAATTTCATTCCGCCTTGGATTAAAAAATGACATACTAACCAAAATGGCTGCCAATATGGCAGCCGCAATATAGGTGGAAATTGGGAAATATGTAAGAACGCACAATTACTTGCTCAAATGCTTAACTAACAAAGCGGTCGTTGATGAACTGTTAAACTATAGTTTAAGGTGTATCCCGATCTAATCTACAAACTCGAACAATAAAGTGAAAATATGCACCTCCTGTCACTCATTTTTTTAATAAAATTTAGGTATTTTACTCCAAAAATAACCTAAAGCCATTTTTGTCATCTTCTCGGAAGCCATAAAGCGCAGAATGTCACACACAACCCAAAGTATTATATTCTGTATCATGTTACTCCGGGACATCATGATGTGCAATTCTATTTAAAATTGGCACCAGAATGGTGCCCATTATTGACGAATCTTGCATTCATGAGCATTTGTGCTCAAGTAATCCGTGTCCCTTGAAATAGGTGGCAATTTGAGCGAGGTATTTTCAGATGAACAGGATTGTTTAAAACGAAGAACCGAGTAACAGTAATTCATTGCATGCCTGATTGTTCTTTATGCCAGTTACCTTTAACATAATCAATATGAAATTACTTAAACCCGACAATAGAAGGTCAATCTTTCTCAATGAATATTATGCCGAGTGCTGCCGGATATGATGGGACATATGAGGTGGATATGTCGTTGATACCATTATCGAAGTCTGGGCTAGACGAGGCTGATGCGGGTTCACACCGGCGTGACTGGGCGACAATTTGGACCGATTTTAAAGTTAGGTGTGAGATCAGGAACATCTCATTGTACATCCGATAAATACATGACCACTTCGATAAGAAATGATAATTTGTTCACACTCGCTGAAGCAACCACATTTGAAACACTGAGTCAGTGCCTCCATTAATCTGTTATATGTACAATGTAAAATTGCTGTACAATAGCTTCGACCCACAGAAGATGGCCGTGATAACACAGGGTGATTTTTTCCAGATCCTAAATCACCATCGCCGCTTTCATTGACTTGTGTCCAATAACGCAAACAAAGATGAGATTCAGAAAAAGATAGCGCTCGTCGTACAAAATTAGTTCAGATTTTGCATCTTCCGAAAAATTATCTGATCAGTGATAAGCATAAGAATAGTTTTGTCCAGAATGAGAATCCCTCCTGTGTGTCTAACTTAATTGTGCAGTTTCTGTTGAACAAGATCGCCGCGAAGGACCGCTTTATTTGCAATATATGAACGCGATAACCTTCAGAAATATCAAATGTGGTTTCCAACTTGGTGGAAAAGTTGTCTACGTTATGTTACATCTGAGCGGGTCATATTCAGACCAGGAGACCTGCTGCTGTTCCAAGTACCATTGGTGTTTGAACCGTAAAACCCATGTCATTAATAATATATCATTCGGGCTGTATTCAATATTCGTATTTACAGGCAACACCGGTGGAAAACAATATGGCGAATAATTCCTCGTCCCGATATCGTCCCGATTGTACAAAGATATATGCATGTATTCCCCACACGCTGTTCAGTAAATACTAAACTACGGCTATCGTGTCCAGTTACTGATTTCGCTCAGCACATTCGGAGTTATTATGGATGAGTTATCGTAGATCAGATTCTGGTCTGCACAAAAGTTGTTGCTATATGTTATTTCTGAGATGAAGCGACAAATTACACCAAGACTCGTGATCTCATTTTGTTTTACCCATTTGCACATCAAACACTACCGCAATATAATATCAGGATACGCATTACACACGGTCCACTCACGTCGCGCATAGTGGGGTAAGTATAGATACATTTGAATTTAACTCCAACACATCTGGCGTTAGATATGACGGTTGGGTGAAATTATAATGCTTTAATCATGAACGGCAATAATCAAAATACGGTATGTTTCAGACATCCGACATGCTGACATCAGCAGGTCCTTAATCGCATTATTTTTGGACTTATCTAGAAAGTTAGTATACGCTTCCTGGTATCAACCTGTGTATGGCATGTATTCACATAATTGCAATTGTCGTCCTTTTGATTTTGTTGTCATAATGAGCTAAAACTTACATTGGGATACCAACAGTCCAAAATGTATCAGTCTACATGATAAAACTCCATGCCAATACTCCGATCTATATGCTGTTTTATGAAATTACATCCTTCCAGAAGTAATCATACCTACGCATCAGCATACAAAGATATGGGTAATATGACTGTTCATCTAGCATGCGATAACTGTCTATATTTTGGGTACCTCGTCTTACAAGCAATTGTTCAGTCACTTCTGGAAATCACGAGTGCACATGGGGTGACACGAAACTCCAGTCCCATACTATACAGAGTAACATACAATCGAAATATATAGGAACATAGTTTGACAGTTTTATGTGGTTTATTACATCGCTGGTATTTTCGTTGTTTGAAATGTCGCGTAGAGCCTTGACTTTGCTTTGCAACTTATCTATTGCTAGTACAAGAAAACATCCCCATCCTTTAAGCAGCTGACAAACTACAAGAGGAAAAACAACCAGCTTTCCATCTCTATGTGTGCGAAATATGTGTCATGGAAAATAATCCGGTAAATGTTAGAATACAAAATTCAACGAGTCTATTGCGTGATGATGAAATTGAACGAACCCGTATGATGTGAATTTTTGACAATTTGCTGGATATGTCCTCTTGCGGACTGGGCAGCAATTGCTATTGGTCAATGAGATCCATTATACTTACTATTAGAACGGTATACATGAGACCCAATGTATCACTAGCTCCGTTCTTGTAACCACCCCTCAACATGAGTTATTTGATGAGATATATATTCGAATTGGTTAATTGGTTAATTCTGTTATTCGCGGTCGCATTTTGTTACAAATAGCCATAGAGAGTGCCAAGTATTCTTAAATGTCGTGTTTGACTTAATATAACCCACATAATTCCCTTATTCTTTTCGCAAAGATAGTTAAACAACCATCTGCCTTAAATCAATCATGTCTATTGTGAAATAATTTGCAAGACATGCCACCGACTTCGAAGAAGAAATCTTACTTGAGCGCGAATGAATGCAAAACTTGTCGATCCTCTCACTCGTGGGTACCAATCTGGTTGTTATTTTAATAGAACTGGTCACTGTTACGTCCTAGTATTGCAAAAATGATATGAATATGATAGAACTATTGCTTTTAAAAGGTGGTGTTAATTGCGACATGACATATTTACAATTTCCATCCATATACCGGCCACCGTATTGGCAGCCATCTTGGGGTTAATATGTCATATAGTAACCACTGACGGCATGAAATTATCATACATACAAATTATATCCACCCATGCCCCATTATTGTATGTATGCATATCGAGAAGATGAACAAAAATAGGTTTTCGATTAGTTTTGGACTAAAACTAATTAAATATTTAATTTTTTAAATGGGACCAGGAGGTGCTTTGTGTTCACTTAAATGTTCTAGTCGATGGATCGGGATATATATATATATATTACATAAAACTGTAGCAGTTTATCAACGGCCGTTGTGTTAGTTAGACTATTTTAGCAAGTAATCGTGCGTTCTTACAAATTTCACAATTCCCACCTATATACCGGCCACCATATTGGGAGCCATCTTGGGTTATTAGGCCAGTTTATAAACCAAGATGGAACGAATTTGACGTATACACTAATTATCTCCACCCTTAATACATTATTTTCGTTTTTGCCTCCCGGAAGAAGACAATGTGCATTTTAGATTATCTTTTTGGGGAAAAATCTAAAAACAAATTAAAAAGTGAGTCAGGAGGTACATTATTCCCGCCACGAAGTGGGTGGACACTAGTGTACAGATCTGTCTAGACTCATGGTCGAATGGAGAAATATATTCTTGGATATTTTTTTTTGTACCTTAATCAATCGTACCAATAGAATCACGTATATGCTGAAATTGTAAAGTTAACGGCACCGGTGTATAATACGTTTTTGAAAATATCATAAATCGTATCCATAGGGTCAGGACAGGCTGAAATTGTAAACTTAAAGTCACCGGTGTAATAATATGTTGTTGAAAATATAAATACTCTGATAGCCTGAAAATAATGTATAACCCTTTGGGAACCCCTGTGTAGTGAAGTGAATTATGGGTAATTTTAATTGGAGCGCGCATGTCTGTTCTGTTGGAGACTTGGATTAACCGCCATCTTTTATTTTCTGGTCATCCAGTCAAAATTGTATCGTATACACAATGTGTTTGTACCGATGGATGTATCGCCACTCGACTCGTTTTCGTGGTCATATAGGGCCTATATAACCTATGATCACGAAAACGAGCAGAGTCGGGATATCTGATAGAATTCCAGGAATTGTACATTCACTTCCAATAGTATAGATTCACTGCAATCTGCCGCGGAATTTCCCAAAATTGTAGGCTACTTTCATTTTCAATAGGATTTTCCACTTTCACTTTTCACTTTTACCACGCAAAGCGACCTTAGTTGACACATATATATGGCACACTGGCTGAGTCCATGACAAATAGTTTATGTAGAATGCTTCTTTCGTTTAATTAAAGCTCACCTCGTTAAAACGCATGTCAATCGTATTTGTTTACAAATTTCATTGGGTGCGACGATTTGCAGTAGGTCCCGATTTGTGGAGATCACTTTGCGGAAGTCCCCGAATTCGGGGAGGTCCTCTAAAATGGGCGATATATATAGATTTTAATAGGGAACGGGTGCGTATAAGTCAATTGATACGTATCTTAAACAAATAACGACACGATCATCATAATAAAGGTCAGTTCTATCAATTATATATGCGCCGAGTTCACTTGGTGCAAATCATACGGCGATAAATATTCTCGTGTGCCAGAAGGACTCCTTAAAGTTGTGAATAAGATGAATATTTATTAGATGGTATTTAACAAGTCATTAGTTAGCGCCTATATTAGCGCAAACTAATGAATAATATTTTATATTATAATTATATTATAATTTATATTTATGGCTAATAATATGATCTTGGTGGCGTTACCATTTATGACTATGGTTTTCTTGTGTTATATTGTTACTTTAATGTTCGACTGTGTCGATCGAAACATATATATATTAGACAGTAAATCAACAGCCGTTGTGTTAATTTCGCAATTTGGCACATAGTCGTGCGTTCTGTGTGCCTTACACCACAGCCTGACGCCTCTCAGCTTTAGGGGAGGGTTGATTTTTCTGCCTTTGATAATAGTGCGACCAACAGCGATAAGTGATATATTAAAACGTAGCTATTTGGCAGTAGTTTCCCATCGTATACAATAATTTGGCATAACCATCTTACTTATGATTTTATAAGAAACGAAATTCAACGCTTTGCGTGAATCGTCATATTCTTCTCACCCTGAACATTATTTGACGTCACATGACGCCATGACAGTCATTCCGAGATTCAATGGTTACATGTGTTACCTTACTCTGGTTATTCGCCCCATTCAAATGTATCAAAATTGGACGAATATCTCTTCTCAAAAGGTGTGAATATACTCTGTCAAATATGTCGGCTTTATTTAAAAAATGACCGATTTTATTTAAAGTTGCCTCAATAAAATCACCCGGTGCGAAAAAAAAGTCCGCCTCTCTGACAAATCCAACATACGGATTCCGAAATTTAAGTGGTCATGCTAAACAAAAATTTAGGTCTCATAAATTCCCTCTCGAGGCGATACCTATGTCCATATTTACCTAGACTAGTATGTGTGCTAAAGGATTTAGTCATGCAAAGTGTAAAATCCAACATGGCTGCCGTTGTCCATGCTTTTCATAACAAAATTGTTAAAATTCGATGGCTCCCATCTAGAGGTGATCATAAACATGCCTGTAAATTTCAAAACAATTATCCAATAAATGCGGGCTGCAGGCTGTGCCGATGGATTCAAATTTGAAATCCAATATGGCTGCTGGCGGTCGTGTTTTTGACGAATTTCTGGGGGGAATTGATGGCTCCCGCTTAGAGTCACCCCGAATATCCATATGAAGTTTGGTGACGATTGGATGAGGGACTATAGGGTGGCCTGTAGGGTGTGCCAAAGGATTTAGTCAGGCAAAGAGTAAAATCCAAGATGGCTGCTGAAGGCAATATTTATTAAAAAAATTCTAACATAATCGACGACTCCCATCTAGAGGTCAACCCGAGGATCCATATGGAGTGCGGTGACGATCGACTTATACATGTGGCCTGTAGGGTGTGACGAAGAATTTAGTCATGCGAACAGTTTACTGTCAAAGATGGCCACTGGCAGCCATGTTTTTTCTACGAATTTCGGGAAAACAGTTGATGGCTCCCACCTGGAAGTCACCAGGAAGATCCATATAAAGTTTGGTGATGATCGGATGGGGATGTGGTCTGTAGGGTGTGCTAAATGGTTTAGTCATGCAAAGATTAAAACCAAGATGTCTGCCGGCGTCCATGTTTCTCATACGAAATTGTTCAAATTCTATGGCTCCCATCTAGAGGTGACCCTAAACATGCCTGTAAATTTTCAAAGCAATTATCCAATAAGTGTGGGCTGCAGGCTGCGCCGATGGATTCAAATCTGAAATCCAAGATAGCTGCTGGTGGCCATGGTTTTTGTTTTGTTTTCTGGTGATAATCGGATGAGAGGGTCAACCAAAGTATATAGTCATACAAAGATTAAAAACCAAGATGGCAGCTGGTGACCATGTTTTTTAACGAATTTCGGAAGTAATTGATGGCTCCCATCTAGAGATAACCCCGAAAATCCATATGAAGTTTGGTGTCGATTTGTGGAGTGCAAAAGTAATAATAATAGAAAGAGTAAAATCCGAGATGGCTCCCGTCTAGAGGTCACTCCGAATATCCATATCAAGTTTGGTGTTGATCGGATGAGGGAGTAGCGCCGAAGGATTTAGTCATATAAAGAGTAAAATCCAAGATGGCTGCCATCGGCCATGTTTTTCATCGAAAGTCGTTCAAATTCGATAGCTCCTATCTAGAGGTGATCCAAAATATGCCTGTAAATTTTTTAAACAACTCTTTAATAAATGCGGGCTGCAGGCTGCGGCGTTGGATTCAAATTTGACATCCAAGATAGCGGATGGGGGCCATGTTTTTTTACTGAATTTCGGGGGGAAAAATGACGACTCCCATCTAGATGTCATCCCGAAGGTCCGTATAAAGTGTGTTGATGATGAGGCAGGTGGCCTGTAGGGTGTACCACAGGATTTAGTCATGCGAAGAGTAAAATTCTGTCGGCGGCAATCGAAAATCGCTAAAATTCGATAGCTCCCATCTAGAGGTGATCCTAAAAATGCCTGTAAATATCCAATAAATGTGGGCTGCAGGGCGGGACGATGGATTCAAATTTGAAAACCAAAATGGCTGCTGGCGGCCATGTTTTTAACGAATTTCTGAGAAAAAAAATCGATGGTTTGCATGTGATGATCGTATGAGGTATGTGGCCTGTAGGGTGACCCAAAGGAAATTGTTGACACACGGACGGGCTACGGACGCCAACCCTCGGCAACAGTTCAAACTTTACAAAATAAAGTTGAGCTAGAAATGTGGCCATTTCCGATTTCGGTCGAAGAGTTTAATCGGAACAAGGAAAATGAAATCACTTCAAATCTTAAAGGTACTATATCCGATCAGACGGTCCCCATATCATCAAGATACAACAATAACATTTCTTCAAAATACGCTTTAGTTGTCACAATCGATTTATTGCAACAAAATAATGCCAACCACTGTAAACTATGGTATCAAATTTCCCAAAACTTGTTATTTATCAACATTTTGTTCAACAAAATATGGCCGTCTTATCACTAAAGTATCACGAAATTTGACAGTATTACCACTTGATTTTAGAGTTATCCATCTCCATCCGCAATTTGAGACCCTCCATTCGACCACGTGTTTCTGGGCCACATATTATTTCACATCTCGAGATATAACAAACTTCAAAATTCTATATCTGATCACTCTGAGCTTTGATGGTGGGTTCCTCGACTCGAATCAAATATTTTTTACTCCGAAGCCAAAGAAATAGTAATTTAGGAGCATCTGATCGATTGAGTACCGTTTGAAATTACCATATTAAATATAAGCTGAATCGGCCTGATGGTTCTTGAGAGGTCTTTTTTTTACGTATTACTATGGCGGGAAAGAGTCCTGGCTTCAGAACTATTTCACCGGGTGACCTCATTTGAACAAATCTGAATGTGAGTCGCCTATGGAACATCTACACGAAATATGAACCTGTTCGGTCTTTGTTGTGGTTCTGGAGAAGAATCCGTTTAAGATTTACTATGGATGGAAAGAGTTATGCACCTGACTTCGCAACTATTTGACCCGGTGACCTTATTTTAACAAATCTGAATGCGAGTCACGAAGGGAACATCCGCACCAAATATGAACCTATTCGGTTTTATGGTTCTGGGGAAGAAGTTACTTTAAGAAGTATTATGGAGGGAAAGTGTCATGGCCCTGGATTCGCAACCATTTGACTTGGTGACATCTTTTTTACAAATCTGAATGTGAGTCACCTAGGGCATATCCACTTCAAATATGAACCCATTCGGTCTTATGGTTCTGGAGAAGATGTTTAAGGAATGATTGACGGGCGGATGGACGCTGGCAGATGAGCTAAAATCAGTAATCGTTAATAACTCTTATGTATAACTGAAATTTACACAGAAAATTAATATCGATTGTCTCCCAATTTTGAATATAAAACGAGAGGCCGATCACGATCGGCAGATGTTTAACCCATATCTTGGCGATATCGATTAGCTATAACTGATAATTTTTCAAAGATATTATCACAGGAATCCATATGTCAGTACCCAACTTGAAATAAAAAGCTCAAATAATTTGTCTTAAGAAGGGGTTAAAGTATTTGGGGTGGGGAGGAGTAGTTTTAAATCTCATAACTCTGTCCCTATTCACCCAAAGACCCCTCACTGTGAGATCCAATGGTCTAGTGATTTCGGAGTTTATGTTAACTCATTGGAAGCAAAAGTGATAAATCCCTATCTCTGCCACTTTTGACATGCCAGATATTCAAAATTCGTTCACTTCTAAAGAGAAATTATAATTTGTTGACAAGGCAGACTGCCTAGAACAACATACATGTATGGGATTCCATCTCATATTTAAATTGTACTTTAATTACTACCCCCCATTCTCCCCAGTTGTTATTTGTTTATCAAACATGGACAGGTAAGATCATATCTGACCTGTGTAATACGGAATGCTTATATTGTTAGGTACATGCAAGATTAAGTGTTTCATAACAGGGGTGTATGGTTTTCAAAAATATATGTAGTTTATACAATACAAAAGTATTATCTATATAATGTTACACAGACATAATATGATGAGGATGCTGGCCCCTATGACCCCTGAATCGAAACAGATTACCACAGTTCATATAAAGAAAGTAAGTAGCCCTCAATCTAATGGATTCTCACATTACAATGTTTTACAAGTAGCTTGGACACTAAAATCCATAACCTTCAATGTTAATCTTCTAGGCGCTCTGTGGCCCCTAAAATTCAACCAACCATGACAATATGAACAAATGGGCAAATAAGGTTCCTTGAAATAATAACAACATCTACCATCTTGATTTTCAAAACAAGGCATCACCTACAATAGTCATGTAGATTTATCTGCCTGTTACCTATTGCACAGATAAATAATATTGGCTATCAGCCATTATTTTATTTTCAAATTGAAAGCATGTGTCTGAAGGGTTAATATATTTTTCAAAAATCAATTAATCAGTCAATACCAAAATCTATAGAAGTGAATAGTGTGCAAAGATAACCATAGATAAGAGATGTGAGGAAGACTCCGTGTACATTATAGCATGTGTATATGGGAACCTTGGAAAGGGTTAATTATTTTCGAAGCAGATCAATGGAATATAGCAGACACTTATATGGGTGAGGGGTCCCTTATCACAACCTGTAATGAAATTTCGAGAATAGGAGAAACAAGAGTCTCACACTGCCATTAATCAATTTGACAGATAGGATATACAATTTGCCAGTCAGTGAGCAGCTGTTTATCTTTACCTTCATCTAACCACCCCTATAGCTCTGAACCATATGTCATCACTCAATTAATAACATATTTCACTCGGAATGACATCTATTAAACATACTCTCATATACTCTGGATATTGGATGTTCACGTGGTAATTTATTGATATCATTATATTACATGCAACTATTGCAATAAAATCTTCATATTTTCAAAAAGGACACCACACCTAATTAACGGTATAACACTCAAACAAATGAAAGTGTCAATGACAATTATTATTTTTGTTTTAATTAAAAAACCAAATTCTATTATTTTTGGTTAAATTTAGCAAGGAGTTCAATCTAAAAAAAAGTATAATATTAAAAAAAAAAAGGGGTCATAACTCCTTTAAAATGAATCAGATTAAACCCAGATTCGAACTCGATCTGTATTTTGGGTTTGAGTTATGGCAGCATGTGTGAATTCTAAGTCGAAAAAGGGCCATAACTCTGTAAAAAAAAACTTGATCTGTATTGAAAATGTTTGAGTTATCGCATTATGCGCAAAGTACAGACAGACGTACAGACAGACAGACGGACGACGAGGGATCAATCCGGACGTCGACACTATACTATGGTATGGGTCCACATAAAAACACCTCAACGATTTGGAAGAGGCACGGTATAAGATATGTATGATATACCGACTGCATATGCTCTGAAAAATACTTTCCATGGCCACAGCCATTTACCAGCTGTTTTAAATTTTTCGCACAGAAGTGAAACAAATGCTCTTCAGGAATAAACTAACATGGAACGCTCTTTTCTTTCCAGCTGTGCAAATGGCTGGGGATTTTTTGTTTGGGACCCAACGTCATGTTCGAAGTTGATTTTTTTTTATGACCTCAATGAGTCTTTCTGTGACATATAATGCTCGTAGATAATTCAGATATTTATCGACCTAGTTCGATATCGGGAAAAATTAAAAAGCGAATATTATTAGGTGTATTTTGGAGCGCAAACCGCCAAGTGGCTTTAATAGATATTCCTAAAATAACCCCAATTGCGCATTGCACCGGGAAGGGAAGAGGACCATGTGGGATAATCTGAACATTACCATTGCAAATCCTTGCATCTTTTTGTCTAACTCCAAACAAATTCAGGCCTAAATTTTTTAATAGGTTATAATTTTTTGACTGGCTACCGGGAAGGAACCAGCTAGGACTCCTCGGCCCAGTTTGAAATATGAACCTGATAACTGATAACTGCAAAATCCTAGCATCTACACTGGCATCATCACCCCACCACACCCCCACCGCCCAAGGTTTGAAAATGCATAGTTTTCGAGTGTTCAATGCTTTGGACTTTTTCCAATGTTTACCATCAAGTTTTGATTAAACGTTTGTATGATATTGGACAAATTGGAGTTTGTTCAGTACGACTGACACCGTAATGTTTACATAACAAGGGTTTTAACATGCGAAATTGTTATGTTATTTCGTATTATCGAATCCACTTCTAAAGCCTTGAGGTGCCTGCGAAATCGATATGTGATGGACACATGGCCTTCTAAATTATAATCTTTAAGCCTCAAATTAGACTTAATACTCACATGAAAAAATTTAAAGGCCCACTAATTTTCGAGTCACCAATTATTTTTTTTATAGTGCCTTGATATACGGTTTTAATAACAATCTATGCCATAAAATATGATTAAAATACTATATAATATGACATATATTTTATATAATGTGATCTGGGGGTTCGAAAATTAAGTGGGCCTCAGAATTACCTGTTGAAATGACATAAATTTACGAACTACAGTAATGCCCTAAGTAATCGACTCCTTAAACACAGCAGAATTATGGGTAACTTTTCAGGATTTAGTCGGAAATATGGCTTGTTGCCATTCATCGGAAAGCTCTCGGGAGAGCTTTCCAATGAATGGCAACAAGCCATATTTCCGACTACATCCTGAAAAGTTTCCCATAATTCTAATATGTTTAAGGAGTCGATTACTTGGGGCATTACTGTACCCTTGAAGTATGAACGTTCTTTATTGTTAGATTAAGTTTCAGAGAAAATGAGACCCATTCTGAGGTGATATTATTTCATTTAAATTTTCTATATATTTACAACCTTGGTCAATTGGTACCACTATTCTGCTATGTAGTTGTCCTGTGAATTATCTATGATGTTGGTAGGGCAAAATGATGCTGCTAATAAAAGTACCATTATTGTTATTAAATTGTCATTTTAGATGTCTTTGAAAAGTTTATGTAAAACAATGCCATTATATGCATTGAGTAATTTGTATATATTTAAATATTTTAACAATGGCCATGCAAATGATTGCAAACCAACCCAACCTTCAGCTTGCTTCACAACAATGAACTCAGCCATTATTGAAATATTTAAAATCTGCTGACCTAGGCTTTACTGCAAATTGTGTTTTCTATGTTAAAAAATTAGTAATAGTTGTAACCAACCTGAATAGTATTGATTTGGTTATTTTTTATTTTTTTTGGTAGTCGGCCATCTTGGATATTCAGGATCAAGAGCCACTTGAAAGCCAAGCCCATTCTACAATGCTATAGAAAATATCAGAAATGATTACCTACATGTGGTATCTATGCATTTAAGTAAAATAAAATTATTATTAGGGGCCCAAATTCCATTGAAAAGGGCTGAACCCCACAATTGGGGTTCAGGCCCCTAAAATTGAATTTGGTCCCCATTTTTCAAAAATCGGCCAGCAGCACTGAATTCCTTGTCGAAAAGTACTCTAAAATTAGTACCAAACAGAAAATGGTCCACTTTTCCCAAAATAACCCAGTTGTGAGACCGACTAACAATGATGCCGTTACGAAATAGTACCGAAATAGTACAGTGAATAGCCATCTTGATTGTTGATTTGCAACAACTATTGCAACCAGTAGTAAAATCTTTTGCAATATATGTTTTTGAATGTTTGATACACATAATGTCTTTTCATGGATATATGTTTAGATTATGTGAACACTGCAAATTTGACAAATTTAGAAAAAATAACAGTACTTTTTTTATAGCATCAGTTTGCCCTAACAGCATCATAGCAATTCAGCACGACCCACCAGCATCATAGCACATTAGCAGGACCACTTGGTGGGTGGGGCTCTAAAATGTTTTATCTGGCGTTCCTCAGATAAATTTGTCAAGTTTAAATGCCATTTTTTGGGAAATTGTGTTCTAAATCTTGTATCAGGGTTTCCCGCGAACAAGCCTGCAAATAGCGTGTCTGTCATTTGCAGAATGAGGTCCCCAGAGGGTGAATTTAGTGATGCTATCCCGCACAGTGGGCTAGCATCACCAAATTCACCCTCTGGAGACCTCATTCTGCTTAGGCCTCATCTTCTGTGAAATATCTATATAGTATCAAATTAAGATTGCTTTTAGTTACATTTCCCTTCTAGGAAGTTTCTATATCCCCTAATTTGCAGAAGATAAAATCCATAATTGAGGTGCCCAATGGGTGAACAACACCAACCTCAACTGGGAAACTACAATCTGATCCTAGGTCTGCCATAGCAGTTGACGGCCTAAGCAGAATGAGATCCCCAGAGGGTGAATTTAGTGATGCTAGCCCACTATGCGGGATAGCGTCACTAAATTCACCCTCTGGGGACCTCATTCTGCAAATGACAGACATGCTGTTTGCAGGCTTGCCCGCGAAAGTTTTTTGTTAAAGGCCCACTTAATTTTCGAACCCCCAGATCACATTATATAAAATAATGCCATATTATATACCATCTGAAAGAGGAAGATCCAAAACATTGTATGATCAACTTATCTGGTGTAATAAACTGTGAACATGTTGTTTTTGTTGAGGTACCAACTTGTATTGTAATGCTAAGTCTATTATTTTCAATGGAAGGATAATAACTCTATATCTTAGTTTGAATTATGTCGCATTCTGGGAGCTAGACGGGGGAATGTTTCTATGATTTCAGCTATTTTCTATTAATCTATGGGAATCTTCTGAGACACATACGTTCCAAATATTTTAATAATATTTTATGTCATAGATTGTTATTAAAACCGTATATCAAGACACTATAAATCAAATAATCGTTGACTCGAAAATTAAATGGGCCTTTAATTCTAAAATGTTGTATTTCTAATTTCTAAACCGTTCATGGTAGAATAATCCTGATTGAATTATTTTGAAGAGGAATGGCCAGAGGGCGTTTCCTCCTAATCATGAGTTACAGAGACTAATAATGAAACCTGTAGAAATCATCAAAATTAAATGCCATATCTCAGGACTTTAATTTTAATGCTAAAATGTCGTATAAAATAATAAAATTAAGTTTTTCTCATCAACTTGGAGATATATGAATATGAAAGATTATCTATTATAACGACTGTGATACAAAGTAGCATCAGGGGCTATTGGCAGAGATAAAACAGTCGTATAAGAGCGACGTATTTTATCCCAAAGGGTTAACCAGACGCGTGTATTTAAACCAAAAATGTTTGGTAGCGAGATCTTTCACTGGCATAGATCACTACACCATAGCGATTGACATTTCAGATAAGTAAGCTATACACTGATGTTGGGAAGTACTTAGACAAAATTAAAACATAATTATAAAGTACAGGAATTTTGGCATTAAATGCTATTTAGTTTGCGAATTGGAATAATTCGCCGAGCAAGAATCGTAGGAACTATATTTATTGCCGGAAGGGATGCGCGAAGCAATTGTGCTAACTTTCTTTCCAATAAATTGACCGGTGAAGCCGGTCGCTAATTTAAAAAACCCTCCCACCTCCCATTTTTTTGTTTGTTTGGGAATAAACCCCGGATTGATGTCTGACCTTTTGGCCTACATATGCGGTTATTGTGCCTCAAACAATTGTCGCTCACATTTTTGTATTTGTGACTACTACATTTATTGTATTGGCTTCCTGTAAATAATTACGTTTTTCTAATCAGATAGCTATTTAACGCATTCCAGTTGTTGTCTTTCACTCTAACCCTGTGGGATAAATAGTTTTTTGTGTCTCCTGTAAAATATGATTTTAGCATTTTAGGCAGATACAACATTTTAGAAGCTGATAGACGAATGTAACTTTAAATAAGGCAATATCTATGGAAATAAACTTTCACAGGACATACATTCAGCATCAGGTGGAAATGATTCAATAAAGTGAGAACTAAAATGTATGTAATAACATATTTTTATTTAAAAGTATCAAATACTTATAAAATTATGACATTGCGAACACAAGGTCATGAACATTCTATTCAGTATAATTAGGAGAGGTTATTGCAAGACCAGTATGCATGAATATCTTTTTTCAGATTTATATAAAAGTTATTGTGAATAATTTTATCTCCAAAATGAAGATTCAAAAACATTGTCATATCATAGAAAGATCACCATTTTACAGATCAAAATTCACCAGGAGTTTGGCAAGGCATGATTTGAATCTTCAAGGAAAATAGATATATTCTAAAATTCATAAAAAAATCCCCATTCTATAGTTTTCTCTCAGTAATAAAATATATATAGATGATATATCATGTTTTTGAGACATGAGTGGACGAGACAATCTAACATTTGTCTTGGTCACAAAGTTATAAGTTTTGGTATCCGGCCACTCTAAAATGCTAGATTTTCTTATTATTATACAAGTTTCCAACGAGATTCACCATTAATAAAAAAAAATTCTCATAATCATCTTCAATCGATGCACTGAAGCCCACAGTTGATTTATGCCCGCTTACTCTACCAATTCGTGAGGATTTTAAAGGTACTCAATCCGATTCGATGATTCCCATATCATCAAAACATTTTGAAATGCCGCTTCAGTTATCAGAATTGATTAATTGCCCAAAAATAATGCTAAACACAGTCAACTATAGTATAAAATTGCCCAAAACGTGTTATTTATCAACATTTTGTTCAACAAAATTTGGCTGTATTGTCGAAATATCTAACACCCAAAGCCACTTGATTTTGGAGTTATCCATCTTCATCCGGAGTTTGGTCCAAGACCGTTGGCTTGACAAATATTTTCCAGGCCACCAAAAATTACATATCTCGGGAAATAACAAATTTAAAAATCGATATTTGATCACTCTGAGCTTTGACTGGAATCAGATATTATTTACCCCCACCCCCCAAGCCAAAGAAATAGTAATTTGGGAGCATTAATTGGGATGATGCATCTTTAAGTATTCCTGCCGAGTATTGTGAATCGGTCACAGGCTTGTGGGATTGTATGAAAATTTAAATTTCAATAGCCCACTGTGGGGAATAACAAATAATTCAGCTGCAATTGTTTTATAATCCATTGATGAGTGTATAAAAAATTGCATTTCCTTGGCCACACATAAACATACAGGGAATATAATACAGATGGCATACAGCAAGGAGTGCATAAACAATTTCTACAACATGTACAATATGAACAAATACAATTAATTACCTATATATATTTGTACATATAACACCGTGAAGGTGATTATCGCACCAGTAGTATAGCAAATAATGTGAAAATCATAAAACAAAATGATGATATTTAAATGACGTATGATCTGCTAGTTAGAGGAACACATAGTTTTTAGACAAATACTATTTGCAAATTTTCCTGTGTCTGAATGTAGCCTTATCAGGGTGTAGAAAATCTTTAATTAGCACCGCTTCAAGGGTGTAGTATAATTACAGAAAAACAATTTGTATCACAATCTCAAATCATTGAGAATGGCGCATAGTCAAATTGCACTCGATCTCCAATCTTGTGAAATATATCCTTGTATCGTCCGCAACTCATTCTCAATTAAGATGCATTTTGTGTTAATTCTGGCAATTTCCTTTGGAAAATATTCGACTTTAGTTCTGTGAATTTCCTTCATTCACTGACAAATGCAATATGCTGTTATATTGACAAGAAATGATTAGGCAAAACCATTCTGATTCTTCTGCAATTAAATCTTGATTCCACATATAGAAAATGAGTAGAACAGGCCAACTTTCTTTGTATAAAATAAGTCATCAATGACATACAATATTCAAGCAATTTTCCATCTACATGTAGTGTGACAATGTGGTTCTTTCTAATATGCCTTGTCACTGGGTGGTGGCCATATTGGTTCATCCAGCCCCATTCCATTTTTTTATGCTGCAGGTCAAAGTTCTGGAGTAGAATTCAATATATTCATGAATATTCAAAAGCTCCATATATGGAATGCTACTCCAGAACTTTGACCTGTGGCAATAAAAAAATGGAACATGGCTGGATGGATCCAATATAGCTGCCACTCAGTGACAAGGCATATTACAATGTTGGGACTTATAAATATTTCCTCGATGAGACAAAGAATCAGATTGGTGTGGCCTCAATGAAATGATGAAATACTGTGATTATTCTTGGCACTTTTGTCTGGCAGGAGTTTGGACGGAATAAAAATATGGCATCTTGTTGAGTAAAATTCATCTATGATTAGAACTGAAATGAGAAGAAAGTTAGATAGATTAGAAGATCCCTAACAAGCCTGAGTTTAGTGTGCCTGTCATTTGCAGAATGAGGTCCCCAGAGGGTGAGTTTAATGATGCTATCACGCATAATTGGCTAGCATAACTAAATTCACCCTCTGGGAACCTCATTCTGCATGACCTCAACTACTATGGGAGACAGAGACTCAGATTAAAGTTCCAAAATGGTGAATATTGTGATGTACACCCATTGGGAACCTCGATTATGCAATGTGTCGTCTGCCAATCTGGAATAGAGAGAAACTAAACTAAAAGATAAATTGAATCTATAAGAAGAAGTTTTTCTACAGAAATTTGATAATAAAGAAACTTTCCAGAGAAGATTAGTCATAAGCTAGACCCCTACGCAGGATAGCGTCACTAAATTCACCCTCTCGGGACCTCATTCTGCAAATGACAGGCACTTTAAACTCAGGTTTGGTTCCGAAGCCGATTAGAACATATGTTCGATCTTCTGATTACTTCCACATATGAATTCATTGCTAAGGCGAATCGGCATCCACAAGCTATTAATAACTACGCATCATGCAGTGACATCGTGTGCGCTATAAGTAAAATTGATTGATTCTAAACTACTTTCGGTTTCTTGGCACTCAGTATCGCTGCCTGACTAATGTCGTAATTGTTAAACAGCTGTGTTTACAAACAACAAAGAGCCACGTTTAAACATGCGCAATAGATATTTTTATTACTATTTTAAGGCGAAGATGGGACATTGAAAACTGACAATCAAAACGGGAATGTCTAGGAATAAGCAGTACTCAATTCTCATTTGCGCATGTTCCTTTGTCGCGCCAATTTGATTGGATGGAACGTTTCAATGGAGTAATATTTTTGTATGGAGAAGGAATCAGATGAAATATTTCATATTTGTTTCATCTGAGCGCAGACTGTATCCTAATCAATAACAAGTCTGGATATAGTGTGTCTGACATTTTCAGAATGAGGTCCCCAGAGGGTGAATTTAATGACGCTATCCCACACAGCGGGCTAGCATCACCAAAGCATCACCTTCTGGAAACCTCATTCTGCCTAGGCCTCAACTGCCATGGGAGACCTGGGATCATATTGAAGTTTCCTAGTAGAAGTAGGTGATGTTCACCCATTGGTCACCTCGATTATGCATTTTACCTTCTGCAAATTAGGGAATATAGAAACTGAACAGAATGGAAAAAGTAACTAAAAACAATTATAATTTGGGACTATAGATAACCTACTTTTCAGAAGTCTACATTTTCAGATTATACAAAATAAATAACCAGTGATTTGCAAAGCAAACTTCACAGTAATCCACATAATTAGAAGATTACTTGATCATGCCATCTGGGATGACCTTTAAACCTTTCTTTTATAAATACTCATAGTCACCTCGATTATGCATTTTACCTTCTGCAAATTAGGGGATACAGAAACTGAACAGAATGGAAAAAGTAACTAAAAACAATTATAATTTGCGACTATAGATAACCTACTGACCAATGGGTGAACATCCAATCAAATTGGCGCGACAAAGGAACATGAGCAAATGGGAATCGAGTACCGTGTATTCCCTATTAAGGACATGTTCAGATAATAGTTCAACAAAAGGCCATAGGCCATTTATTGAACTTATTATCTGAACATTTCCCATCAATTAAAGGTACTCAATCCGATCAGAGGGTCCCCATATCATCAAGATACAACAACAACATCATTTCTTCAAAATCGATTAATTGCAATAAAATAATGCTAAGCACCGTCAACTATGGTATCAAATTTCCCAAAACATGTTATTTAGCAACATTTTGTTCAACGAGATATGGGTTTCTGGGCCATAAATAATTGCACATCTCGAGAAATAACAAACTTCAAAAATCAATATCTGATCACTCTGAGCATTAATTTGGATAATCTTTAATAGGAACCATTCTTCATGTGTATTGTCTGCCATCTGCTTATATATCCTGCACATCCCTTCATATGAATAATGGACCATTCCATTGTATACTTTTGTAACTGATGGATCATTCCATTTGGTAAGGAAAGGGTTTACAATTATTTCAATCTAAATTTACCTCTGCAATTTCTTCTACAGCAATCTCAATATCATCTAGAGAATGTCGGTCCTGTATGTACATGGTATCCTGGCACTCCTCTTCGGACATTCCACTTGGACAAGCACATGACCGACCGCCGCGAGGTGTTGGCAAACATATATAGGAGCAACCACCATTCTGAGCAGTGCATGGACTAGAAACTGAAATTGAAAAAAGATGTATAATAAAGCTTCATATTTTGTAGATTGAATTGGTAAAGTCATGGATGGCCTTCGTTCTAGGTTATAATTTAGAAATAACATTTACCAAATTATGAAAAATTCCTCAAGAATACACTAATAGTATAATATAATGGTAGTATGAATGCGATATTATCCACAAAACACACTTTTTTTAGAGCCGAGTGTTTATATACGTAAATAGTGAGCAATAATCAAAACACTCAACACCATGGCATTTTTTTAGGAGAGTGATTCACGGTGACCCATTCAACACCGAAATCTTGAGAGACAGACAGTAGCGAGCGCTATACTGGAATGTTGTAAACAACTTGGTGGCATTTCTAACCAAAGTTCACTTAGTGGGGTATCCCTGGTGCTATGTGTTTTGCTTAGCGCATAAATTTTACATAATGTTTGTTTACATAACTTATACCAATCATAAATATCTCATAAATTGCAATATAGCTATAAACTATAAGAACAAATTTGTCTATAATATAATATTCTTTCTGTCTGTGGCGGTTTTAACGGATGTGACTATTTTTACAGCAATACCCACCATCAACGCTTACTGTATCTTTAAAATAGGCCCAGTGTTTCCAATCATGAGGTTTATACAGGGCAGAATTTCATATGGAATATAAAAGTGCTGTGTTTTGGTTTCAGCACTGGAGCTCTTCACACATATTCACTAGTGGGAGGAGCTTACAGTTGCTAGGAGACAAAGGCTTCTACAGAAATAGTTCAAATATGTTAACAGCGCTTGTCCTTATGATATAATACACCGGAGAACATACATTCTTTTCGCCTTTAATTGTGAAAATTTTCCCATGAAAATTGAAACATCATGCCGCAAATAGAAATATCAGTATATATCAGTTATGTGTGTCGAATATTAATCCTCTCCACTCAAAATGACGGTGATGTTGCCGCAAATCCAATGTTGGTGATTTTCTGAGATTTTAATTGGACCGATATATCTGCGTTGAGTAAAATCAGGCTGTTGCGTCTTTATTATATTATAACTAAACAATTGAGGCATGATAAAACACACCAATATTAACAAAATAACAAAATTGGTGAGGGCAACCGAGGGGACAAAAATAGTATCGGGAGGGGGTGAAAATCTGGCAATGTGTTTTAAGCCTAATCAATCGACAATATACCATGATGCTTACCTGGTGGGCACTGGTCTGTGACAGATGCCATACCATAAAGTTTGCCTCGTCCTCCAATCGGCAGCGGAATGGCTTCATTTTTATCTCCACCACTTATATATACACTTTGAATGCCATCTCGTCTGCAGAATAAATTTCAGAATTGATTATCATGAATTTGTACACAAATATATTTTTATTTAACCCTTTCAGTGCCAGGGGCCGATCTCATCGGCCCTAATTTACGGTCTGTAAAATCGGCCCTAAAAAAATAAAAACATTTTTTTTGTTTGTTAGATTTTTAAAAAATTATTAAAATTGTAAAAAATTGTAAAAAATAATAACAAATGATGAAAAATTGATGAAAAATTGTTAGGCCAATGCATTCTCTTATATATGTGAGGCGACCTATGGTCGACTCGCATATATAAGAGAATGCATTGGCACAGGGTATATGGGTTGATACAAAAAATCGGACCTGGCACTCAAAGGGTTAAAGGTTTGTTAAGCATTAATGGAGTAGAATTAAATATTTAAAAAAACAATTTCATTTGGACATGGTAGTCAAATGTTTGTGTTAACACTTCGGTAAGATGACAAACATTAATGGGCAGTAACTGAGGTAGTAAATCAGCCACTGGGCAGAAATTAACATTGGCCAAAGTTTTTTGCAATTTTGTGACTTTTTTTTGGCAATTTTTCAGAATTTTTTGTGTTAATTATCAATAAGTGCTTAATTGTACATACATGTATTCATTCAGCTAATTCACAATATGATGTTGATATGTGACCCCGCCATATCAAATCCAGTCGTAAGTCGGGATTTTTTTACCCTGTGCCAATACATTCTCTTATATATGCGAGTCGACCATAGGTCGCCTCGCATATATAAGAGAATGCATTGGCCTAACAATTTTTTACAATTTTAATAATTAGTTCTTGTATTCTTTAACAATTTTATAATTTCACCCATACAAACATGAGCAGACGACACTCTTCTATATACTTCTATATATGTGTGGGGCTCCCGGCAGGGTAATGGATGTTTTTTATTTTATGTCCTAAAAATTGTAAGAAACATTTATTTAAAAAACATGATAAAAATTGTTAGGCCAATGCATTCTCTTATATATGCGAGGCGACCTATGGTCGACTCGCATATATAAGAGAATGCATTGGCACAGGGTAAAAAAAATCCCGACTTCCAACTGGATTTGATATGGCGGGTCACATATGTTTCTCTTTATGTGAGGTTCGCATTAGTAACTTTAAAATATAACAAGATTCACAGATTCCATGGTGCTGTGATAGCATGATCCTGTGAACAACATAGAACAATATTTTCAGGTCCTATGGAGTTACCATTGCCTTGTCTCCAGAGAATAGTGCTTACATGATGACAGTAAGCTACATAGATAGTTTAGATGCTTTATGTCAACTAGGCGGATTTTTGTCGAACCTCTTAAAAATTAATTAATTTTTTTTATACATCTGCATAGATGCCATATTTGACACAGGTTTTGTACATTCAGAAGTTCATCCATTGTTGAAATGTTTGGTCTGTTCAGGTATTCTTTTGATATTGATTTTGATATAATTTTATCTCGCGCTCAAGCGGTAGTGGAATTTGTCTCCTAGTCTGTTATCGGTACATAGCGGGCGTGTTCGTTCCAGTGATTTGTTAACAAAAATCACTAAGCATGTAGTAAATCTACATTCAAAGAGTTTAGTCTGAATATTATTTTCAGAATATTTTTCAATGCTTTGACTTTTTCTAAAGTTTACAGTCAAGTTCTGTTTTAACTTTGGTATCTTATCTGATCTTATTGGGTATAATTTGACTTTGATTGGAAATGCCACTGTAAAAGTACAATTTACATGACAATCTTCATGTACTTTTTGAGGTAGTTGTTTACAGACTTTTATGTTATATCCCATGAACCCACTTCGAAGGCCTTGAGTCCCTATAAGATTAAATAAATAGATGATACATACTCAACCCAGTCTGTCCAATAGATACTGTTACCGAGGAAGGTGATACCGAATGGATACTGAGCTTGATCGGAGAGGACTCGCCGTCCGCTGCCATCTGACCTTATGCACTCTATCCTCTTGATGTTATCACCTGAAATGTAACCATAATTGTGTGAATATATTCCTGAGACCCATGTGCATTAAATAAAAACATGATCTCCAATAAATTATGCTGAAGTATCAGAATTTTCTTAATTGATTTTAACAGGCAGAAAAGAATATTTTATCAAATAAATCTTCTGAAATAAGATAATTTGATATATATAAGGTGTATAGGTAAGATGTGAATAAAAACAGACACATTATATATATATGTATATATAAATAAATTTTTTTTATAACTTTCAGGCTTTGAACAAAAATTAATTATCTCCATTTTCAGGATTACAAGAAACTGGAAACGAATAGTATTTCAAAGTCAAAAAATGTCTGTAAACCGATTTTTAACTTGGCTCACATTTTATGATTTTAACTTGAATAGCAAATTTGTTCCATTCAGTCAACATTATTACTGAAGCTACCATCTGGAAACGAATATTGAGCCAATTTTAAATTCCAACAATTCTGATATTAATTTTGGCAGTAACCAAAATTCAACCTGACCTGTACTTTTTTGTATTAAAGATATACACACACACCAAACTTTATTCCATTAAGTTCAGTAGAATTAAAGTCATTTCCAGCAAACGAAAAATTAACGGGCTGAAAGATGTTCAAATATAGACCAAAAACATAATATGTCCTGTTTTAAAATGGGCATGTAAAAAAATTCTCCCAAATTTCAAAACAAAATTCAAACCTGCATCTCCCCAGCATAGAGTCTGTGAAGGGATGTCTACTGTTAACCCATTAGGCAAACCGAGTCCACTGTCAACGAACACACTCCTGTGCGAGCCATCCATGTATGATTTCTCTATCTGAGGCTTGTTTCGATTCCAATCTGTCCAGTATATCATTCTGGAATTAAGAAAATCCTGAAGGTATTAGAACAATTTCTAGAATAACTAGAGGATGGCTGTGACTAAGGATACCCCCCCCCCCCATAAAAAATGTAGGAATACAAGCTTTCATGGATGAAATTCTGCAAAGTGAGAAAACATTTAAGTTGAAAAAGGGGGATAACTCCTCACAAAAAGTCGGACGGACTCAAAATCACAGGTGCACAGGTTCCCACAGTACAAAATAATTGTGACAAGCTTAAAAAAAATTGACTGCAAAATGTAGTAATAAAAGCTCAGACAAAGTTGAGTCTATGGACAGCTAGACAGACGCCCCAACAGACGGACAGACAAGATGATTCCTCTATACAATAATGCCCTAAATAATCGACTCCTCAACCACAGCAGAATTATGGGTAATTTTTCAGGATTTAGTCTGAAATATGGCTTTTTGCCATTCATCGAAAAGCTCTCACTGAGAACTTTCCGGTGAATGGCAACAAGCAATATTTCCAACTAAATCCTGAAAAATTACCCATAATTCTGCTTGGTTAAGGAGTCGATTATTTAGGGCATTGCTGTACCCCCAATAACTGTGTATTATTTATGGGCACATGTAACAGTGTGATACTGAACAATGGACTCGGGTGCAACAGTTTAGTACTGAACTGTGGATCTGTAATAAAATGAGCCTCAGATCTGGGTTCAGATGCGTTATGTATCATTATCTCTTTAAAAAGCCGACGACATTCCTAATGGATAAACATCTCTAGAAGTGTCCATTATATATCATTTCTACAATGACGCGGCATTCCCAACATGACATAATAAACTGTTTCCAAATATGGAGTGCATTCCTTGCGGAGTAAATGTTTGTGAGAATCGTAGTATTTAGAAATAGTTATAAATACAACAAGATGCAAAAGGATTATTACTCACGAATAACGTTGACTGATACAAACTCAAAGATGATGTCTCCTATATTGTGACTAGTAAAATGAATTATGGATACATCGCCTGTATTCAGTTTTCCAACAATAGTTGAGTTTGACAATGCGTGGGAAAATTGTCAATGACCTATGATCTGTGAAGTGATCTGTTATGCCATAATCCAATGAAATCGCACATAGACTGCGCCATTTTCCAATGAAATGGACTGCGCCACTTTCCAATGAAATGGAGGGAATATCTTCAATACATAAACTAATTTAAATAGCGAGATCTAGCGATGTGCATCCATTAGGATTGTCGTCGGCTTTTCAAAGAGACTGGAAACTGGTCTATAGGCAATCTGAATTTGGACCAAGTGTCTAGCATTCACACCCACCATAAAGTTCATGACTTAAAATACTTGATTTTTTTTTTAAATGGTGCTTAGGACAGTTCTCAGGCAACGGTTTGTTGAACTTATTTCTTAACTTTTCTGAGGGCACTACTCGTCTATGAATATTCATCATGATATACAACAAAATTTAAAATCAAAACCACTTTGGGTTAGATCGAGACTTGATTGGTGATGTAGGTTCCTGTCATTGGCCGAGAGGTAGCGTACTGGTCTCTCGTGATATCGGACCAGGGATCGCAACCTGGTCAGGGTATTCTGACAAAAATCAGAACTCGGTCAGATACCAAGTTTGTCAGGCTGAAAAGTCTCATTCGAGATCACTGAATAAAGATCCGAATGCAAAAATGCTGACTTCCCCCCATTACAACACTTGTCCAGGTATGTTTTCGTGCGTGCAGTATGCTGTCCGATTGGTCGCGGACATTAATGGCTGACCCGTGTACACGCCTCGGTGTGTGCACGTTAAAGAACGCTACTGGAGTCACCACAGGGTTATAAAGTTACTGGCCCGTGGTAGCACCTGGACCTCCACATAATCCTCAGCACATTGAGGGCGATGGAGTATCAAGTAGATAGATAGATAGATAGTCACTGGTAACTCACCCTCTAGAGGGATCAGCGACTATGGCTCTCGGTTCTCTCATGCCCGTACTGAACAGAACTTTACTGTATTCACCGTCGAGTGTTGCCACTGATACAGTGTCTGTCTTAGAATCGGTGAAGTACATATTTCGAGCCATCCAATCAATAGATATGCCTTCGGGAGACCCCAATCCTGTAATAGAAATAATTTATTAAATTAACCCTTTCTACACTGAATGGATTCAACTCGCATCAAATCGCGAATCAGATCAGTGTGTCAATCGTATCAAGTTCAGGAAAACACATAAATCGCTTACAAATTTGAAAGCCTCATTATGATGAGTTTACAGGTCAATGTAAACAATAGTAAACTTATATAACTAACTTCAGAAGTAACAAGAAAACCAGTAAGCAAGAATGGGGAGTAACTCTATTTATTACACTCCTATGCGCGATTTCCATTGAATATGCCGTTATTTAAAATTGGTAATGTCACTAGTGAATGATGTCATTTCTCGTGACGTCATTGACGTTACGGACGTCACATCGCTTACTGATCTAGACTGAATTTTCTATGGTTGATCTTTCTCCGTATCGGGACTTTTATCCATTAATTCTGGGTGTTTTAATCATATTTGGCGAATCAAATTGATGCAGAAGTGTAATAAATAGAGTAATCAATTAGTTCCGAGAATTACGTTAAATAATTCAATCGAGGCGAGAGACGTGTAAGTAAGAAACTTGTGTGCTAACGTGTACTCGTTTCTTACCGACGTCTCTCGCCTCTCGTGAATTTAATATAATTCTCGGAACCAACTGATTACTCTCTATATAATGTACATCCAAACTTTCTCATTCGGCAAGTCTAATTTGAACCATACTGAAAATGTATGAAAGATGCCATTTCCAAAAACCCCAGTCAGACACTAAGTTACACCCCAGCTTCTTGGGCACGAATAATCCATGAATTTTCATGGTTATTCAACCTTTTCCATCATGAATATTCATGGTTATTCGTGGATGCTAAATGAAACAAATTTGTGTCCCATGAATAGCCATGGTCTATGAATATTCATCATGATATATAACAGACACATCTCCCAAAATGTGACTTGTAATTTGCAGTGTTCTAATCATGTGAGTATTTCGTTCAGTAGGCAGCATATTTTAAACATGGGGTTTTGGGCAGTCACTGGCACACAGATGGCATCTTTCAGGCGATGAGATATCTTGCGCTAGCACTGAATGAGTTAATAGTCTGGTATACAAACTCATCTTACATTTTTTCCCCCAAACTGTTGAAATAAAAAGTTTTTATTACTTGATTTATGTTCATGTTGACTGAAAAATATGAAGCATGTGGTGAAGAGATAGCATCATAGCAGTGTTTTTTTGCTTTCTCCTTATTTTCAATTTTTTAAACTGTTTTATGTGAAGAAGCACCTCAGTTTCTTCTGATATTGTAAATGAAACATATCATTTTCCAAAATCTTGTGAAATTCATATTTAGTTACACTATTTGTCTATGGTTTTGGTGGTGATTAACGTTTTTATTATTTTTTTCCTTCCTGCATCCACTTTTTTCCGACTCAAATGTTTGTAAACCAATAAATAATATTGGTGTGACCAAATCAATTCACAACACTCCAACTAATAATTTGAAGACATGCAGGGATCAAAACTTATGACACACACACCTGACTGTCATTGGCAGAAATACCTGACAACTCACATACTGTGATATTGGCCCCGAAAAAGATCTTACCACTATATAGCTTCTCAATATCAGTGCCATCAAGTCTAGCTCTGCTTATTGTTCCGTACAAAGCATCTGTCCAGTAGAAAAACCTGTCATAACAATCTACAGAGACAGCTACAGCCAAACGACCTGAAATTTACAGAAAGAAAAAACATGTTCTGTATATCAGCTCAGAATCTGCATCTATAACCCTTTGATGACTGGAGCTTGTAGAATTTTTGCGAAAAACCTGTGCCAATGCATTCTCTTTTATATGTGAGTCTCCGATATGGAGCCTTGCATATATAAGAGAATACATTGGCCTAACAATATTTACCTTGACCTTCTAAGCCAATATGCGAGTCTCCCATATAAGAAAATGCACTGGCACAGGGTCTTTAATGCTGCACCAGCACAGCTCACGTCATGAAAGGGTTAATAGGATGCAATGTATTAATATTATTTGTCTTTATTATTAATACCAGTATAATATGAAGGAAGGATTTACTGATCCGTTCTGTGTTTACGTTATGTGTGTTGTGTATAAAATGCTATGTGTACATTTAATGCATGTTTCTATAGTGTGTGTATATAATTATATTTACATACACCTGATATCTCTTCCGATTTCCCCATAGCGTTACGGCAATGCGTTCATAAACCTATGGACGTAACGTGACGTCACTTCCAATGTCGTTCATAGGTTTATGAACACATTGGTCCCGGAAATAACAGGGGATTGTCGGACATTACCGACTGCTTGAGTATCTAGTACGTCCGGATTTGGCAAGAAATTTGTTTCGGTCTATAATCAGTGTTGTTGCTCTGTGTTACTGACAACTGAGCGTTGATGTTAAAAAAAAACGCGCTACTCAATAGGGTTTTATCATTTTCCTTGCCGATACAAATATTCCCCCGAACCTCACAAATATATCATTATGGTAGAACGGCGTGTTGTCGATTTCTTATCCGCAGCCGAAACTTAATTGTTAGTTTCAGATATTAATCATTCTTGAAATCAACACGTCTACATTAGTTACCGGTAGGCCTACTATCTAAACAAGACATCTTGTCATATGTGTAGTCCTATACTTTACTGTTAAATTGCGTTTTTTCCGTACTCCATGAATGGATTCTCAAAATGTTTGGTTTTCCAAAAAACAAGGATTCGAACTGTCTGAACTGAACTCCATGCGTTCGTTTAAATAGATGAATAAATAGTGGGAAAGACATACAATCCTAGTTCATAATGAATTTAAGTATATAAATATAAATAATAAACGGCGGATTCAACGAGGTCATGGGTTTTGACCGCGTTAAATAATCAGCAAACTCCGCATGAACCCCTTCGGGGTTTATGCAGTTTGCTGATTTTTTCTCGCGGTCAAAATCCCATGACCACATTGAAACCGCCGTTCATTTCTTATATGTACATATTTTGTAGCTTGTTGCAACTTCGATGTTGACTCTGCTAATAAACAATTCAATTCAATTTGAGAATAAAGTAGTAATGTTCATAATTATTTATATTCAATTTTGCAGCATGCAGTGTCATTCTTATACATGTATAGTGATTGTATGCAGCGACTCTCATTCACCAAACAATACTGTTTGTTTATCGGCGATAAATTTGTCCCAAATTAAAGACATATTATGGACTTGCTCGGGTGTGTTAAACTGTTAAGTTAATATTCAGGCAGTATGCCAACTGGAGGAATGTAGCATTCTACTACATCGCCGAAAATCTCAAGCAAATCAACCGTACCACTCCATAGAAAACATCATCCGAACTACACTCTATTGTAAATATTTACTTCTAGATTCGGGACGCAACTATCGGCGATAAAGTAACGAAAACAATTTCGCCATCGAGAGTCAGTGAATTTAATTAATATATAATAATGGCGCTGTGTGTTGTCAGTTTGGATTTAAGATTTGTAAAAATAACTACTTTGAGCAAGATTATCCCCCATTTCTATTTGATCACCCTACCGGAGTGTTTCACATCACTTTAAGGTGTAATATTTATAAGGGTGTGTTGATCAGACGTTGTGATTTTTTAAATGGTATGATGTGTGAGGTTGGAAAAGTGCTCTGGTACTAGTTTGATTTACTGAAATAATAATACAATATGTCTTTAACAAACATATAAAGAAATTACCCACAACATAAACAATTTGGCACTCACCTGGTAAGTTCATAATTCTGTTTCCATGGTCACCAGGCATGCTTTTGTATGGTACCCTCATGATGGACATACCCTGGGCATATATCAGGTAGTCGCCTTCTTGACTGACAGCTGAAAAAATTCACATGACAATTAGATAGAGAAATATTGTCATTAAACCTTTGGTTAAAATTCTATGGATTCTACCACTCCAGCTCTAAATGGACCCAAGGCATTCGTAGTGGTTAAATGTGCAAAAATTAGAAAGTCTGTAAAACATCACCAATAAGAATAGCATGGAGAAATCGATTCACTTTGTTCTAATAACAACCCAGATTAGCCCGAGGCACCAAGCTCGGGTCGTGTGTAATTAATAGGTGGGCGATTGGGCTGGCAGACATGTACTTGTGACGTCACACATAATTTACAGTATTGCAAGTCGATAAAATTTTTAACTAATACACTTTTTCGAGAAAAAAAATCACATGACTTCCAGCAGCAGTACTAGTGGTTGCATAAAAGTGCGGCATCAGCAATGGATCAACTCAATAAAAAGAAAATTTGCTACTTCACAACATCCAATATGATAATGAAAAATAGAAGTATTTATTTATTTATAAATAGTTGTTATAAATAAACAGGTTCACATTGTTAATTATTGATAGTTATCCAATAACAAAATGCAGACTGAAACCATTGTTAAGTAAACAAAACTGTTGATTGTTCAACAAACATCACTAATCGGGTAGTAAGTTCAAATTATTTATACTGAATATGAATTTCATTATATTGTTCAATACTTTGACCATTTCCGATGTTTATCGTCAAGTTTTGATTAAACTTTTGAATCTTATTGGACTAATTGGACTTGTATTGGTAATTCCATTGTGACAGTCAGTAATATTTACACAAAAATGGTTTTGACATGCAAAATCTCATTATTGGAGAGTTATTAATAATGAAATTTAGAACAGTCAATCTTTTTTTTCATGTACTTTTTGATGATAGTTGTTATACAGACTTTTATGTTATTTCGCATGAAACCACTTCGAATGCCTTTAAAATTTGAAGAAGTCACTTCTCCCTGTTTGGTTATTAGGGAGAAGGGGACTGTTATCAGGGAGAAGTAACAAAGGCTGAAGTTCAATTTACACACCAACATCAGCCTTGTATGATCCTATAAGTATTACGCAACACAAGAGCACAATAATAAAACCATTATAGTGAGTAACAACACTATTATAATGAGAAAATATACTTAAAAATTACACTGTTGGGACATATGCATAATACTGTTATATGAGAGAACTTCAGAGAAGTCAATTCTCCCTAGGACAAAAATATGGAGAATGGCACATTTTAGGGAGAAAATGTCCCCTAAGTTACCATCTTAGCTGGGCTCTGTATCATTTAGTTATAACAGTGTAAAATGGAATTATATATAAGCTCTATTCTTCAACTGCAGGGATGTTGCATACAACAAGAAGAGAAACCACTTTGAGTTCATTATCCTGTTTATCTGTCTGACGTCTGCTTATATTTCCTGAACATTCCTCCAGATGAACAATAGACCATCCAAAAGATTAACCCTTCCTATACTAATTACTCATTGACAAGTAGTTCCCTTATAAGGAAACTTTCAGCTAATAAGTTTAATAAACTACCATTTCCCACCAATGAATATGAATCAGTTTGCTCTTGTATTATCTGTTTTTCTGTCTGTCGTCTGCTTTTATCACCAAATGAATAATGGACCATATATGTACTATTATAACTGCATGAGAGAATACATTTAGTAAAGAAAGGTTAAATTCTCTTCTGAACCATACTAACCAGGCACATATCTCGAGCTCACTTTGTGAAAATTGTATTCATCCAGAGACGCAAACGAATCTTCTTTGAAATTATAGAATTCATCATTCAAGTTAAATAGCCCATTTCCAGAAGCCTTAGTATAAACGTTCAGTAAAATAAGAATGATGTAACATCGCAGCCACAAGGTAATCAGTTTTACCATGTTGTTCAATAACCAATTCATTCAAATTGTCATGCAGGATTACACGAACACATCAATGTTAAGACTGCAGCCACAAGGTAATTGGGTGTGACACAAGAATTGTGGATTCATACTAAATGTCCGAACATTACACCAATATTGCACCAACACCTGCCAGCACTAAATGGGCCCTAATCTCACAATAAAGATACTTTATGGGGTCGTCCATCTCAAGTGGTTATTAGAATGAACAAGCCTTGAAATAGTGTGTCTGTCATTTGCAGAATGAGGTCCCCAGAGGGTGAATTTAGTGATGCTAGCCCACTAGGGGACCTCATTCTGCTTACACCTCAGTAGAATGAGGTTCCCAGAGGGTGAATTTGGTGATGCTAGCCCGCTATGCGGGGTAGCATCACTAAATTCACCCTCTGGGGACCTCATTCTGCAAATGACAGACACACTATTTCAAAGCTTGAGAATGAACTGTGCTATGTGAGAAGTTTTGATAATTTCATTCATATTGATTTTTCAACAATGAAATGGCTTCAAAAATAAATTGTCAAGTACTTGGTAACTGCAGTGATTTTGTTGGAAGAAATTACGGTGGTTTTGTAATGATTTTTTGTCGAGTATTTGCTATTTTTCTTGTGAAGTGTCAGACTTGTATGACGATGTAAGTTAATTACATAGCACGGCGTTGTAATTAAATATCAGATAATAGGTATAAAGATTTCGTTGACCAACATTAAATAGCTTATTAGCTTAATGATATGAGTTAGATAGATACTTAATGAGGGCAATAGAATTTATTTGCATATTACAGACATGAATGATTTTTATATTGAGATTGGCTGTTTACAGTAATGCTCTAAATAATCGACTCCTTAACCACAGCAGAATTATGGGTAACAAGAGTCGATTATTTAGAGCATTACTGTATATAAGTGTGAACAATCTGCTTTATTATTTAATGATGTTTTCAGGGTTCAAAGCTCCAGTTACAACAACAACAACAACATATCAAATATAATTTATCCCTTTAATGATGGGAGCTGCACTGGTACAGAAATAAATATCCTGTGCCAGTGCATTCTCTTATATATGCAAGTTTCCCATGGGGAGTTTCTCATATATAAGAGAATGCATTGGAACAGGGTTTTCACAAATTTTCAGGAAGCTGCAGTCATGGAAGGGTTAAGATACTAAAAGCTTAAATGTGTCCTATAGAATCAGACAAGCGGGTACTTATAATTGTGTTCTCTAAAAATCGATCAAGTTCAGTTGAGGCCATGAGGCGCTATAAAAATTATGTTATAAGTGAGTAAACATTTGTCTCGTTCACGAATGACACTCAAAAATACTAGATATTCTTTTTATTATAGCTGTTTCCGAAGAAATTCACCATTTGCAACGATAATTATTCTCATAATCGCCTTCAATCGGTGTATCAAAGCCAATAGCTGATCTCCCACCAATTAAAGAAGAGTACATCGGAATGGTCTATTACTGATATTTAAGAAGATGTCAAATAATAAAACTGCAGAAGGAGTCATATAGTCATTTGTTGAACTTATTATATGAACATTTCGTACAGTAATGCCCTAAATAATCGACTCCTTAACCACTGCAGAATTATGGGTAATTTTTAAGGATTTAGTTGGAAATATGGCTTGTTGCCATTCATCGGAAAGCTCTCAGTGAGAGCTTTCAGATAAATGGCAACAAGCCATATTTCTGACTAAATCCTGAAAAAATTACCCATAATTCTGCTCTGGTTTAGGAGTCAATTATTGAGGGCATTATTGTAAGGGATAACTACTCACCAATGAGTATTTACTCAAGAAAAGGTTAATCCACATAATTATGTCTTTCAATAGGTGTTAATAAAGTAAAATATTAGTTGACAAATTCCATAACAGAAAAGGTAACTGCTACGTGCTGTACTTACGATCACAGATGCTCCCGTTGCCACGGTAACCTTCTTGGCAGAAGCAGACATAGTCGTCTCCTCCTAAGACACATATTGCATTTGGATCACAGAGTTGAGGGTAGTATTTACAGTTGTCAGCTGAAAAGAACAAGAAAGAAATTTGCTAAATAGATCTTTGTGCTGAAACATGCATAACATTAGCAAGTTTTATGGGATGATGTGTTTATCTTTAACCCTTAATGTTTCAAATTGGTACATAATAAATGTGTAGATAAACTACTATTTAACAAGGATTCAAATATGTAAACTTATTTTGAACAGATGTATCATATAAGTGGCCTGTCAGTGCGCTTCTAAGATATTGTATATGGCGTTTTTGTGCGAAAGCATATTTAGAATCTATGGTTTCGATTACATAAATAACCTCAGATAACTTGTTTCAGAAATAAACAGTTTGTGCCTCCTGTAAAATTAGATTTTTGGCAGATATGATATTTTAGAAGCCCACCAACGAAATGTTATAAGTTATTGTGGTTGATAGAGGGTAATTTTGGAGTGACATTAACGGCTTGAAATTTATGTACATGTACAACCAACAAGGTTGAACATCGGCTTCATTCCGTCAATGTCACACCATGTTACTGTCAATCAAGCAAAACAATGTATATGTTCTAAAAAACAGTCCTGGTTCATAGCCTTTTGAAATTTATTCTGGAAGAATGATCAGCACGAAATGTCAATATCTCCTATCAGCCTCTCCATATAAACGTGAATGAATACAGTAATGCCATAAATAATCGACTCCTTAACCACAGCAGAATTATGGGTAACTTTTCAGGATTTAGTCGGAAATATGGCTTGTTGCCATTCATCGGAAAGCTCTCACTGAGAGCTTTCCGATGAATGGCAACACGCCATGTTTCCGACTAAATCCTGAAAAATTACCCATAATTCTGCTGTGGTTAAGGAGTCGATTAGGGCATTACATGTACCATCATGAAAAAAATCAGTCCAGTGACAGATGGTCGAACAGCTGTCTTGGTTTTCCAACTTTCCCTTATGTTCACGGATTGAGAAGTAAACATGGGATATATTGCGTGACTCTCTGACCAATCAAAGACGCTGTTTCTTACTGGATGCGGAATATATGTATGTGTATGTATACATACTGTGGAAAATAAATATGTTTAATCTATAGTAACTGTAGAATGAATAAAGTCTGTAGCTTACATTTTGGTCTGCAGTATGTTCCATCACCTTCATACCCAGCTCGGCATCTGCATCGATGTGACATTGCCTCTGGATTATACACACACTGTGCAAACTCATGACAGTTATTCATCTCTTTACATGATAAAACTGTCAATAGAGAGCAAGATAAATTACTTTATTGAAGTTCATGAGAATTATTCGGAGATACGGGAGTTAAGAATCAGGGGAACTCACTTGACATGACCAGAACATGTTTACCATGAGAATATGCAACTTGAAATTATTTGCTGTGTAAAATATATATTTTTTTTTAACCCTTTACCCAACAGAACGGCCCTGTGCCAATGCATTCTCTTATATATGCGAGTCGACCATAGGTCGCCTCGCATATATAAGAGAATGCATTGGCTTAACACATTAAAAATTATAAAATTGTTAAAGAATATAAGAAAAAATGGTAAAAAGTGTTAAAAAAGATTTTTTTTAGGCCAATGCATTCTCTTATATATGCGAGGCGACCTATGGTCGACTCGCATATATAAGATAATGCATTGGCACAGGGCATAACTGTAACCATCACAATGTGGTCAATGAGCCGGTTCCAATGATATCCATATTTGCATGGTTTTATTGAGACAGACCCAAGATAATTTAGGCTGTTGCAGCTTTATTTGGCCGTTTTTGGCCGGTTTGTTGGGTAAAGGGTTAAAAGCAAAAATAATTTTTCGAATTCACTTACCTTATCATGACTTTTATTTGCTCACTGTCTAATACTTTCAGTGGAAGAATAGCAAATTTGATCATTCTTCGATAAATTTAGTCTCAGCACGTGTTTACAGTGAATCAGGAAACAAGTAATTTTGCAGCGAAATTTTCAAGGTAAATTTCTTGTTTTTGTTATACAATTGCCATCTACAATGTTTTTTTTTGCATCTTTTACATATAGTCAACTTGTGTGCAATTAAATGTAAATATTAGATAGACACAAATATTTTTCCAGTTTAATACCAGTTGAGGTCCCCTGACCCTTAACCCTTTACCCAACAAACCGGCCAAAACCGGCCAAATAAAGCTTCAACAGCCTAAAATATCTTCGGTCTGTCTCAATAGAACCATACAAATATGGATATCATTGGAACCGGCTCCTTGACCACATTGTGATAGTTACAGTTATGCTCTGTGCCAATGCATTCTCTTATATATGCGAGTCAACCATAGGTCGCCTCGCATATATAAGAGAATGCATTGGCCTAAAAACAATCTTTTTTTAACACTTTTTACCATTTTTTCTTACATTCTTTAACAATTTTATAATTTTTAATGTGCTAAGCCAATGCATTCTCTTATATATGCGAGGCGACCTATGGTCGACTCGCATATATAAGAGAATGCATTGGCACAGGGCCGTTCTGTTGGGTAAAGGGTTAATAGAAAATATTGGATCGACATGGGTTAAATCAAGGGTGCATATCTGAGCGACTGGCAATAGTAGTTCACATGTGAAAAGCATTGATTTGCTATAGTATAAATTCAGCATGGGTTTCACAATTGCTCTAAAGTATGCTGGAAAGGGAACAAAGATTTTAGCGCTCATTCTACGCTTATAGCTTCTAAGGTGCACGTTTGCCATTGCCCCACCCTCCCACCCAAATTAACAAAGTACACATTCGATTCTATTGGCTATTGAAAAAGTTGATCATCAATACATACAAAGAATATATATTGCAAAAGTTTATAGTTTGTTTAATTGTATGATATAGTATTACAGGCCTCTATGTGATTATGATATTAGGATAGTAATATTATATTTATACGATGCACACAATATCTAAAGCTACTAATGTTAATCTGTTTTTCTAGATTAAAAATTTTGTTTCTAGAATTCATAGTTGTTATTCATATAAATCATTTAAGTTTGTTTGAGTGAAACTAATTAAAACATAATACCGTCACACCACAGAAGATAATGAATTTCTAAATTTAAAATAAATTGTAATAAATAATGCAATCTGTATCTTTGGACTTACCTTTCATACGACACTGTCTGCCATCTCCTTCATATCCTGGCAAACACTGACATAGAAATCTGCTGGAGTCCCGTGGATCAGCCAGACATCTGGCATTCACATCACAAATATTGGCAACATCGCATCCCTGCACAGAACATGTTCGGCCATCACCTAATAAATAGAAAATTCAAAGCTTATTTCTGACCAACTAATCTTTGGTATTTCAAACAAGGCTCCCAAGAATTAATATTTTTAAACATCTTTAAGCTTGCATAACATAGAAGATAATAATAACGCAGTTTTGAGCGACAAATGCACTGTCATGCTCACAAGCTTCACATAGAATATACCCAGAATTTACATACCAGTGAAACCAGGATTGCAGTTACAACGGTAGGATTCATTCTCCTCGTAGTATACACATCTGGCATTCCTATCACAATAGCCTTCGATTCGGCAGTCCTGAGCCTCGCATCGATATCCATCACCATAGTAACCCTCCTTACATCGACAACGATATGTGCGACTTTCCTGATCTGGATAGCATTCAGCATTTTGGTCACATGAGTCGCATTCTGAGAAGGCTGAAAATAGAGTATACATTTAAAGATGAGTAATGCCCTAAATAATCGACTCCTTAACCACAGCAGAATTATGGGTAATTTTTCAGAATTTAGTCGTAAATATGGCTAGTTGCATTCATGGAAAGCTCTCACTGAGAGCTTTCCAATGAATGGCAACAAGCCATATTTCCGACTAAATCCTTAAAAATTACCTATAATTCTTCGTTCCTATGGACAACAATGTTAACAGCGGGAAATTCAAAGTACAATAATGCCCGAAATAATCAACTCCTTAACCACAGCAGAATTATGGGTAATTTTTCATGATTTAATCGGAAATATGGCTTGTTGTCATTCATCGGAAAGCTCTCATTGTTGTCCATAGGAACGAAGGTACTTCCCAGAGAACTGCGTAATGATTCAGATTTTGTTTTATCACTGAACAGGCGTCTAGGTCGTACGCGTGTGTCAGTCTACGTAAATCACATGATTTTATGACAGCTACACCTAGGCAACTGACCAATCAGTGCCACGGAAATAGGATTTACCTCTTATGATAGTGAATGAATGAATTAGAATTATAAGATAAACTTACTTTGTTCAATGAATGTGCAGGTCTGGCCATCACCAGTGTATCCTGCATGGCAACGACATCTGTAATTCATAACTCGTGGATCGTAATAGCACTCCGAGTTAGTGTCACATAACTGGCAGCCATCTTCAAAAGACAGATATATCAATGGCAATATGAGAAAATAAACAAGGTTAATCTTATTCTGTAACAGCAACAAATCAGCGCGAATAACCCTTGTGTGTTTAACCCTTTATACTAAATACTCATTGAAGGGATGGGCAGCCTTCGTTGTAGGTTATAATTTATAAATAACACTTATCACAATATGATAATTTCCTCAAAAATATAATAATAGTATAGCATAATGATGAAACGTGGATTAGCTGGATTTTGAACTGACAGCGGGTAGAATGGGTCAATTAAAATAAAATTTGGTGTGATTCGAATGCAATTGTTGATGCCGCCAATAATTTGATATTTGCGCAACGGAATATTTTCATTGGATGATCCAGTAGTTCTGAGTATTTGTCTATAAACAAATGGTTCTGTATTGTTTTTGATGTTTGTATACATAACAAAGAATGTTAACGTGACAATAACATGCGATGTACACAATATTTATGATTGCTATAAGAACAAAATCAGTCTATTATATTCTTTCTGTTTATGGTGATTTTAGTGGATGTGACTATTTTAACAGCAATACACACCGTGAAGGCCGCCCGTATCTTTAACGTGTAATTCCCATAGAAAAGGTAGAGATAATAATTTCAACGACCTATGGTCATTGTTGAACTTATTATCTTAAAATTTTCCTCCAATAAATATGACTCCTTCTGCACATTTAATATCTGTCATCTGCTTATTCTTCCTGAAACCCCTCAGGATGAATAATATACCATTCCAATGTATAATTTTATAACTGAATGGGAGAATCGATTTAGTATAGAAAGAGTCACGTGACAATCATGCACATACTTTTTTTCAAACGTAAAGAGATATAGAATGAAAACATTTCATAAGGTGCTCTGCCGGGCCTAAAAATATGGTACCAGTCATTTGCAGAATGAGGCCCCCAGAGGGTGAATTTAGTGACACTACCCCGCACAGTAGGCTAGCATTAATAAATTCACTGTCTGGGGACCTCATTCTGCTTTGCCCTCATCTCCTTCTGCTGGAATGTATGTTTATTATCAAATTACAAATTTGTTTTTAGTTTCTTTAGAAATTTCTTTAGAAATTTGTTTTAGTTTAGTTTCTCTATATCCCCAAATTGGCGATGACACAATGCATACAAGGTGCCCAATGGGTGCACATTACCATCTTCACTATTTGGGAACTTAAATCTGAGTCTAGGTCTCCCATAGCAGACGAGGCCATGCAGAATGAGGTTCAAGAAGATGAATTTGGTATGCTAGTCTGATGTGTGGGGTAGCATCACTCTATTCACCCTCTGGGGACCTCATTCTGCAAATATACAGCACCATATTTTGAGGCCTGCTCCCTGCTATGTGTTGGGTAATCAGTCGTTTTCAGGCTCAGAAATGTTCAGATAATAAGTTCAACAAATGACCTGAAATACTCATCAATGTCTATTTTATAGTATAAAATGTGTTAATGAATGAATTGGAATCTTGTAACTACTCATTATTGAGTATTCAGTTATCAAAGGTTTAAAGCAATAAAGGTGTGCTACTTACACAGTTCCTCCCTTGAACATGACTGTCCGTCGCCACTGAATCCTTCATTACATTCACATTTGTACTGCTCCAGAACATCTTCGTAAAGGCACTCAGCATACTCGCTACAACCACCAACATCATTACAGCCAAATTCTAAAATAAAATACATCACTTATATTAATCTACAACCACCAACATCATTACAGCCAAATTCTAAAACAAAATACAACCAACAGCATCATTACAGCCAAATTCTAAAACAAAATACATCAGTTATATGAATCTACGACCACCAACATCATTACAGCCAAATTATAAAACAAAATACAACCAACAACATCATTACAGCCAAATTCTAAAATAAAATACATCAGTTATATTAATCTACAAACACCAACATCATTACAGCCAAATTCTAAAATAAAAGACATCACATATATATACGTTCAACAAACAACCATAGGATTATGTGCATTTTACGAACATCTGTTAAATGGCTGAGGGCAACTTGAGGTATGTCTGATGCTCAAAATTGGGGCACAAACGATACCAAATTTCCTTGTAAATTTCAGTTATAAATATGAGTTTTTATCGATTACTGTTTTTATAATGTACATTGTTAATTTCCACAGCTTTTGTACAACTTTATCCTGTCAGAGAAACATTTATTATGGTGTCCTGTTTCCGCCATAACCTTTTTTCACTTCCTTCATTTGTTTTTTTTCGCTTGCTTCAGTTCCTTCGTGGCAAAGCAAGAGAAATAATCTCAAGGAACCGAAGGAAGCGAAAAAAAAAAACGAAGCAAAACGAAAAAATCAAACGAAAGCGAAAAAACATCATTGTTATTTTACTTGCTTCGTTTGTTTTTTTTCACTTCCTTCAGTACCTTCGTGCAACATTTTCTTGTTTTTTCACTTTGGGCGGTTCCATCGCTTGCTTCGTGAATTATCCGAAGCAAGCGAAGGAACAGCCAAAACCAACAACAACAACCAAGAAAAAAGTTTTTCTTGGTTCTTTTTGTTAGGTTTCGGCAGTTCCTTCGCTTGCTTCGGATACTTCCCGAAGCATGCGAAGGAACCGTTGAAAGCAAAAAAAACAAACGAAGCAAGCGAAATAACAATGATGTTTTTCCGATTTTGTCATTTGATTTTTTCGCTTGCTTCATTTGATTTTTTCGCTTCATTCGGTTCCTTTGTGGCGAAGGAACCAAAATAATTGAGATTATTTCGCTTGCTTCGCTGTGAAGGAACCGAAGCAAGCGAGCAAACCAAATGAAGGAAGCGAAAAAAATATGTGGCGGAAACAGGACACCATCATTTATATACATTTTAAACAAACAGCTTTGGGTTAGAGACTTGATTTGTGACATAACTTCCTGGTCATGAGAAAAATTTCTCTTATCAACTACAGTAATGCCCTAAGAAATTGACTCCATAACCACAGCAGAATTATGGGTAACTTTTCAGGATTTAGTCGGAAATATGGTTTGTTGCCATTCATCGGAAAGCTCTCGGATACAGCTTTCCGATGAATGGCAACAAGCCATATTTCCGACTAAATCCTGAAAAGTTGCCCATAATTCTGCTGTGGTTATGGAGTCAATTACTTAGGGCATTACTGTACCTGCTTTGCAAATTTTAGTTCCCATCCGTGTGTGAAATATTTATTCATCAAAATGATAAGTCATCACTGCAATTGGATACATATTACCACCTCGGACATGATGAATATAAGCTGGAATTACTTCATAGTGGATGTCGCCAAGAGTGATGACATAAATTAAATACGTTTGCAATAACACCTGAATAAATGACAATTGTTATCTGACATAAATTACAATTATGGTAATTACAAATCAGTGGATGCCAGTCAATGATTGGGGTTGCCTAACAAGGGTGTGTAATAAATACAGAATACAACTTGCTACATAGTCTCAAATCTTTTGTCAAACTTGCCGAGGATGGTGTTGTCACATTTCAATTGAGCCCTAGGCTCTCATGATATCAGAAAATCATATGAAAAATATTCTCGACAGATACAGTAATGCCCAAAGTAATCGACTCTTTAACTACAGCAGAATTATGGGTAACTTTTCAGGATTTAGTCGGAAATATGGCTTGTTGCCATTCATCGGAAAGCTCTTGGGGAGAAAAGTTACCCATAATTCTGCTGTAGTTAAAGAGTCGATTACTTTGGGCATTACTGTATATGCATTGAATAAGCCTTGAAATAGAGTGCCTGACATTTGCAGAGGTTGAACTTAGTGAAGCTATCCTGAAAGGTGGGCTAGCATCACCAAATTCACTCTCTGGGAACCTTATTCTGCTGAGGTCTCAACTGCTATGATGGGAGACCTGGGATTAGATTGCGGTTCCTAGTTGAAGTTGATGATGTTCACCCATTAGTCACCTCGGTTATGCATTTTATCTTCTGCAAATTAGAGGATATAGAAACTGAACAGAAAGGAAAAAGTAACTAAAAACAATGTTAATTTGAGACAATAGATACTTCCCCAAAGATGAGGCCTAAGTTGAATGAGGTCCCCAGAGTGTGAATTTAGTGATGCTAGCCCACTGTGCAAGATAGCGTCACTAAATTCACCCTCTGGGGACCACATTCTGCAAATGACAGTCAGAATATCTCCAGGCTTGGCTTTGAGTTTTGTCTATGCATACAGTGTTCATTTCAAAAGGCACCTAAATTTTTAGAAAGGGTCACTAGCTAAAGGGAAAAATCAGAGCTAACTACAGTGTCTATGCTCTATAGTCATAAGGGGCTCTAGAGTTGACTGATCAAAATATCGATATATTTATTAGTCCTTCTTTATCTGTACAGTACTCATATACCTTGATCTAGTGCATGCCAGTGTACATAGCATTACTGTGATGTCAAAAATGTAAATCTATAATATTAATGGGGACAAATCATCAAATGACTCGATCTCAATTAAAGATGATGATCACGTGGGATTCTATGATTGACAGAACAATACTAAGCTATTTATTAGACCTTCTTTTGTATATAGTCATATGGGATTCTAGGATTGTAAGTACTATACTGAGCTAATGAATAGTCCTTCTTTTATTTATCATACTGTCTGATTCTAGGATTGTCAGGACTATCCTGATCTATTTATTAGTCCTTCTTGTATCTATGGTACTATGGGATTCTAGGTTCGTGAGGACTATACTGATCTATTTAATAGTCCTTCTTGTATCTATGGTACTATGGGATTCTAGGTTCGTGAGGACTATACTGAGCTATTTATTAGCCCTTCTTGTATCTATGGTACTATGGGATTCTAGGTTCGTGAGGACTATACTGAGCTATTTATTAGTCCTTCTTGTATCTATGGGATTCTAGGTTCGTGAGGACTATACTGAGCTATTTATTAGTCCTTCTTGTATCTATGGTACTATGGGATTCTAGGTTCGTGAGGACTATACTGAGCTATTTATTAGCCCTTCTTGTATCTATGGTACTATGGGATTCTAGGTTCGTGAGGACTATACTGAGCTATTTATTAGTCCTTCTTGTATCTATGGTACTATGGGATTCTAGGTTCGTGAGGACTATACTGATCTATTTATTAGTCCTTCTTGTATCTATGGTACTATGGGATTCTAGGTTCGTGAGGACTATACTGAGCTATTTATTAGTCCTTCTTGTATCTATGGTACTATGGGATTCTAGGTTCGTGAGGACTATACTGAGCTATTTATTAGCCCTTCTTGTATCTATGGTACTATGGGATTCTAGGTTCGTGAGGACTATACTGAGCTATTTATTAGCCCTTCTTGTATCTATGGTACTATGGGATTCTAGGTTCGTGTGGACTATACTGAGCTATTTATTAGCCCTTCTTGTATCTATGGTACTATGGGATTCTAGGTTCGTGAGGACTATACTGAGCTATTTATTAGCCCTTCTTGTATCTATGGTACTATGGGATTCTAGGTTCGTGAGGACTATACTGAGCTATTTATTAGCCCTTCTTGTATCTATGGTACTATGGGATTCTAGGTTCGTGAGGACTATACTGAGCTATTTATTAGCCCTTCTTGTATCTATGGTACTATGGGATTCTAGGTTCGTGAGGACTATACTGAGCTATTTATTAGTCCTTCTTGTATCTATGGTACTATGGGATTCTAGGTTCGTGAGGACTATACTGAGCTATTTATTAGTCCTTCTTGTATCTATGGTACTATGGGATTCTAGGTTCGTGAGGACTATACTGAGCTATTTATTAGCCCTTCTTGTATCTATGGTACTATGGGATTCTAGGTTCGTGAGGACTATACTGAGCTATTTATTAGCCCTTCTTGTATCTATGGTACTATGGGATTCTAGGTTCGTGAGGACTATACTGAGCTATTTATTAGTCCTTCTTGTATCTATGGTACTATGGGATTCTAGGTTCGTGAGGACTATACTGAGCTATTTATTAGTCCTTCTTGTATCTATGGTACTATGGGATTCTAGGTTCGTGAGGACTATACTGAGCTATTTATTAGTCCTTCTTGTATCTATGGTACTATGGGATTCTAGGTTCGTGAGGACTATACTGATCTATTTATTAGTCCTTCTTGTATCTATGGGATTCTAGGTTCGTGAGGACTATACTGATCTATTTATTAGTCCTTCTTGTATCTATGGTACTATGGGATTCTAGATTTGTGAGGACTATACGGATCTATTTATTAGTCCTTCTTAATGTGATACATTACCTGGACGAGAAACAATCTGAGGTTCAACTCCAACTTCTGTAAAGCAAGTGACAACTCAACAACTCAATATATATGATCTGATACTAGTGATGCTGCCACCGCCTATAACGTGTCCACAGCGGTGGTGGTGTATTCATTATATTGAAAAATGTTAAATAGTGAGAGCTTTCCGATGAATGGCAATAAGCCATATTTCCTACTAAATCCTGAAAAATTACCCATAATTCTGCTGTGGTTATGGAGTCAGTTATTTAGGGCATTACTGTAGGCCAATATAAAAAATGTACTTGATGCTCATCCTCTTCCTCCCTTCAAGTCTCTATACATGTATTCATACTGTTGTCATTTTTCACAATTCTAATTTTTAGAAAGAAATGAAGATTGATTAAACCAATAGATATTGTAATTTTCATTATAAAAAGATTCAAAAGTTTCACTCGAAATAAAAGGAGCAAAGAAAATAAGTTTTTAAAAAATGTTCTAATAATGCTTACCAACAGGCTGACAAGTGATGCCGTCGCCATAGAAACCAGGTCCACACTCACACATGACCTGTCCAATATCACTGTTGAACACACACCTGCCGTGCTCGGAGCACATCCTGTCTCCACATGTTCTTCTGTCTCCTGAAGATAATAATATAATAATTAGCTTGATATAACATCATTCCCCCAGTATTAATCCTTTCGGAAGCGCTGTATGCTAGTCTGATGAAGTACAGCATATGCATCGCAGGGGTGTCGTAAGCTGTAATCTTCTACATCAGTGTCATGTACAGGAATGACATTGGTTGACATACGCCATTCCATCACATGGGGATGTTAATGGCTGTCCCATGTGCAAGAATGTGTGCATACAGTAATGCTCTAAATAATCGACTCCTTAACCACAGCAGAATTATGGGCAACTTTTCAGAATTTAGTCGGAAATATGGCTTGTTGCCATTCATCGGAAATATGAACCCATTTGGTTTTATGGTCCAGAGAAGATGTTTAAATAATTGTTGACGGATGGACGGACGGACAATGGACAAAGAGTGATGACTATAGCTCCACCGGAGACTTCATCTCAGGTGAGCTAACAACTTGACTAAAAACACATACTAGTAATGACATAAGGAATCCGACTTAAAATTTAGGATCGAAGAGCCAACTCAGTGAGAGCTTTCCGATGAATGTCAACAAGCCATATTTCCAACTAAATCCTGATAAATTACCCATAATTCTGCTGTGGTTAAGGAGTCGATTATTTAGAGCATTACTGTATTCTAAGAACCCTAGCATGGGCAACGATCCACAACTTAATCATGGTTAATGGAACATTTCCTGTAAAAATTTGTCCATTCAGGGCATAGATTAACAGATATTTCAGGTGATTGTGATACAGTTATCTCTCATCTGTGATGCTGTATGCTGTGATAGAGTTACCTCCCTCCAGGGCATACTATGATGTGATGTGATAGAGTTGGTAATGATGTTGTGATAGAGTTAACTCCCTTCGGGGCATAGGTTAACAGACATTTTGGGTGATGGTGATGTGATAGAGTTATCTCTCATCGGTAACAGTGTTGTGATAGTATTACCTCATGTCTGGGTGCAGGTGAACATACATTTCAGTTGGTGGTGATGCGATAGAGTTATCTCTCATTGGTGATGCTGTTGTGATAGAGTTAACTCCCTTTGGGGGGTAGGTTAACAAACATTTTGGATGATGCTGATGTGATATAATTCTCTCATTGGTAATGGTGTTGTGATAGATTTACCTCCCTTCTGGGTGTAGGTTAATTAACATACATTTCAGGTGAGGGTGATGTGATAGAGTTACCTCTCTTCGGGGCATAGGTTACAGACATTTCAGCAATGTCTACCAATGGTGTCTCTTACCGACAACACCTCTGTCAAAATTACCAACTAAATTCTCATCTGCTATATTAAATTAATCTAATATTAATATCACGGAGTTAATGGCAAAACATGAAACTTGGTATAAAACAATGTGGTGTATTAGTAATCTCGAATCGAATCAGCTGTCTGATGTCGACATCAACATCGAATCCGAATCGAATCAGGATAAGCATGTGACGGTGAAAAATCATAGCTGATTATCGAATATCCTTCTAATTATTGTTCACTTATTTGTCATGGAAGCTGAGACCTTTTTCGATTATGAAACAAAGAACCAAGACAGAGTTCACAGATAAACTTTTTGCAACTGACATCGTTCTCAAAATTATATATCACTTAGTATAACATGTGACATATATACGTCATCTAAGCACAGACCTTGATGCCGACTATAAAATGAATAATTACTACTGAAGATACACTGATCGACTACTATGGTAGTGTGTATATATAATAGTGTTTATTAATTTGATAGTCGCCAATGACTATAACTATATTCCAAGGATTTCATGACAGATGTATGCTGTTTTATATACAATTGCATGCATATTGATGCGCATGACCCACCACATCAGTACCCGGATGGCTACTTGTAATTATGCATTCCATTTGAAAGGAGGTAACTATATCTAACCATCGTGTGAGTTTTATCCCTGAATTTAATAAAGGCGGCATTAACTGGCTTTCTTGTCAATCTGAATACATTTATGGGAGGGACCATCGTAACATGTTAATATAGGTAGATCATTGGATATTAACAGGATGTGGGAAATAAAATGTATTAATATTCAACTAGCATAGTTATGACACAAAACACACTTGGCAAGTTAACATAGATATGAAAGCATGTTCATCGATTAAAAGAAACTATAGCTAACAGTAACTATATACAATTATATATACCATAGATATTTTGACTTTTGCCTGTATATAGTGATTTTTGTCACTTATATACTATATTTTACCCCAATATTTTCCAAGAACCACCAGTGTTACATGTATTGAAATCCGTGAATGGGGGACCGAGTGCGATTGGACTTATCTTTAAATTACATTATACGTGGTCTCGATGAGACCTCCAGACGGCAAAGCACGGTACAATGCGGCAATCGCCCCATCAATTGAGCTCCAAAAAGATAAACAATTTAGTTGTTTGTCCACATAAACGGCAAAGAATAGGCCGATTCGAAGATATACGATGTCACCGATGTCAACACCAAATCGAATCTTCGAAGCTTTGCAGGGGCCTAATTCACATGCCAATGCAATAGGAAATATATTACTATGGTATAAGAAGCAAATCTGACAATTATTTGTGAAACTCATTATTTAAGGACTGGTTTGAATCCAATTATGGTATTATGTAATCAGTCTGTGTTGTCGACGAAAAAATTATTATTGAACACGTATTTTCTCCAATTACAAGAATCTTTGAAAATTATGGTATTTGGACAGCGTTGATATTGTGAGAGAGCTTAGCGACGCTATGAGAGCTCGACATTTCAGGTGATGATGATGTGATAGAGTTATCTCTCATCAGTGATGGTTGGAGGGTGGAACAATATTTATGCCATTACGGTAGTATTATAGTAATATCATTTTACCATGTATATAACGTTGAAAAATCGTCTTCTAAAATGAAACTGTTCATAGATATTGTGCAGATAGATACTATAATGTTCTAATTTTACGAAATGTTGCTTTTTATTGCAATTAAAGAGACTACTCACAGAATTTAAAGAAATAGCGGGATTTTATGATGTTGCCATCTAAAGAAATCAAAATGGCCACACCTAATAAAGAAATATCGCTACACTGCACTCTCAGTATTAAACACAAGTTGTTTTGTGCATAGAGTGGTCAAATGAAGGGTATAATATAGATTATTCAAATTAGCCAGGAAAATGGCAGTGATCTATAATAGGGAGTGTGTGTCTGATCTGAGGATTAGGACTATCGGCAGGGGCAAATGTCTGCGCCAAGACTATAAGATTTGTCTAACTCGGTTGATTGATAAGGGGACTAGACCTATGGCAATTCTGAGATTATCGTCAGAGGGAATATAATTGCTTTGAAGTGATGATTTTTTGTCATTAATGTTGTTTGTATGATTTATTTGTTATAACACTTGATAAATACATAATATCCCAACAGTCTGTTGATCTGTGACGTAGTATCATTTCAATATGAGGTGGGCGGATTGCGGGATGAAACGAGCTGCCACAGGCAGCGAGTTAGATCCAGCAATCTTACTACCTCAACAACATGTGATGCGACCATGGATCAAGTCACTGCTGTGATAAAACATAGTCATAAGAGCAACATATTTTATCCCAAAGTGTTAACCAGATGCATGAATTTAAACCGGAATTTTGTAGAAACGCAAACATGTTTGGTAGCGTGATCTTTCACCGGCATAGATTATTACGTCATACCACATGGAATTTCACAAAAGTAAGCTATACAACAATGTGGGGAAATACTAAAATTAAATTACAACATAATTATGAAGTACAAGAATTTTGGCAGTAATGTTATTTATATTATGAATTAATTGGAATAAATCTGGAGCAAGATTTGGGGGAACTATATTTTTGCTGGTAGGGATGAGCGAAGCTGTTTGTGTTAACTTTATTTCCAATTTATTGACCGGTGATGACGGTTGCAAATTTTGAAAACCCTCCTTCCCTCCCATTTTTGTTTGTTTTGGAATTAACACAGGATTAATGTCTTTGCCTTTTCACTTATAGGCAGTTACTGCGCCTCATTGTCTATGACATGTTTGTTTTTGTCATTACTGCCATCTATTGTGCATCGGCTTCCTCTAATTAATTGTTTTTCTAAACAAGTGGCTAAAATCACATTAGAGTGTTTGTCTTTCTTCTAACCCTGTGGGATAAAAGGTTTATTATATGATGCCAAATTTACAATAATAACCATTTAATTACAGTATTTTTTCACTTCAGCAGTTTAATTTTCTTACCGGATATAACGGGAGCGAAAATGAACACAGCCACAGTGTGATCCGATGATTTGGATTAGATCTTCAAACAATTGTGGTATTTAGGGAAGAATAGTCAGTCATATAATAATTCAATATTCCAGTATATTCACACACTGATCTGACATCATATATGACAAACTCACCCAAAAGACTCATCAAGCACTTTATAATTTAATGTCATTGTTGGCGCTGTTCCATAAAAAAAAAATTGAAAACCAGATGTGACATATATATTCTTCTGAACACCCCAGTGGAGTGTTTCATTTTACTTTAAACATAACAAAACAGAATCATTACTTACGGACGCATGATCTGCCATCACCAAGGAAACCATTTAAGCACTGACACTGGAAGGAACCTGGAGCATTGAAGCATCTCGCATTGACGTCACAGGTGTGAACTCCAGCCTGACACTCATCAATATCTGTCAAAACAAAACAAATAGAATTTCAGGCGCTCGGAATTTTTTTTTATTCTACATTGCTAGCAACATATCAGTAACGGTCAAAACTGCAATGTGCAAAAATGTACTAGAACTGACAAAAATCATTATCGTGATCTTTCGCATTATGGTAAATATGTGTCAAAACGTGAACGTTTGCATGATTGTGACATCAATACATGAGTCATGTGGGGTGTGTTTACTCTGCAGTTCCTGACACAGTTTCTTATGATCATTCTGATTATGGCTAGTTAAGTAAACGTGGTCGCTGTCTTTGCTGACAATGCAGGAATCACACAAGAAATGATTGTGAAGTTGTATGAAAGGGCCTTTGGCAAAACCGAGTTAATAAATGCAGCAGTATGTAGTATGATACCTTCGCATATATATCCATCTCCAACATATCCAGCACGACATTCACATTTGAATTGGCCACCACCAATAGGTACACACTCAGCATTACTATCACAACCCTGGAGACCAGCCTGGCATGGATCAACATCTGTATAAAGAAATGTGAAAATATATCAAATTAATAAGATTTGTACGGTTTGCATGTTGGGACCTGAATAACAAGGGTGGCACCTTGGAAGTTCCCCTCCACCCAATGCCTGATAATTTGATACAAACATGATATTGACACAAATACCGGTCCTCGATATTTAAAAAATGTAGGTGCACAGTTAAATACATATGATGGACTTGTTGCGGGTGAAACTGATAAGTTGGTACTCAGGTGTTATGCCAACCTGGGGAATATAGCATTCTACTAACATTGCAGAAAATCTCAAGCAAATATTCTCCATTTCTATTTGATCACCCAACCGGAGTGTTTCACATCACTTTTTGGTTCCAGATCACTATGTCACTGTGGTGCTCGTAATGAATGAGGTCCCCAGAGCGTGAAGTTGGTGATGTTAGCCCGCTGTGCGGTGTAGCTAGCGTCAATAAATTCACCCTGCACAGTTTGTTGTACCCTACTTTTCAAACCCAGGTACTCTTAGGCAGACAAGCAATATTCGAAGGACTGCAAAAAGCCAACATGAAAGGTTAACCCTTTCTATACTAAATACCCATTGATGAGTATACAGTAATGCTCTAATTAATCGACTTCTTAACCACAGCAGAATTATGGGTAACTTTTCAGGATTTAGTCGGAAATATGGCTTGTTGCCATTCATCGGAAAGCTCTCGCCGAGAGCTTTCCGATGAATGGCAACAAGCCATAAATCCTGAAAAGTTACCCATAATTCTGCTGTGGTTAAGAAGTCGATTAATTAGAGCATTACTGTAGCTATCCCATGGGTCATTATTAACTTATTATATGACCATTTCCCACCAATAAATATGAATCATTTGGCGCTTATATTAACTATTTTTCTGTGTGTCATCTGCTTTTATTATCTGACCACCCCCTCCAAATAAATAATAGACCATTCCAATGTATAGATTTATAACTGAATGGGAAAAATCCATTTAGTTTAGAAAGGGTTAACCATTCCATTACTGGAGCTTCCTGAAATGTTGCGAAAAAACCCTCTGTCAGCACCCATGGGAGACTCGCATAAATAAGAGAATAAATTGGCCTAACAATATACAGCTTGACTTTGTAAGCCACTGTATTAATTCTCTTATATATGGAGTCTATTGGAGAATTGCATATAAATAAAAGAATGCACTAGCACATGATCTTTATTGCTGCACCAGCGCAGCTCCCGTCATGAAAGTCTAAAATAAGAATGAAGAAAAAACAACTCATATTCACCCCTGAGAGCCTGTATTCTTGCATTTTGAGCGTATCTCACAGCGTTGTCATTGTTATCATAAACGACGAAGTTCCTGGTAACACTGAGCTGAGATGTCTCCGCCACTGGTTCATTATCATGCACACATTCCTCGAAATCGATGGATTGGTCCCAGGTATACCGATAAGCAATATCATCAACTCTGTAGATTCTGGTGGAGTATGATTTTATCTCTCCTGAAATGTTGAGAATTGGAATATATTGATTGGAGACCATCAAGCATAACATTTCAAGTATCGACAGTAATTGGAATATAGACAACACCAAAAAGTGTTCAAATAGCTGCAATACCTGTGTTTTTTTTTACATTGTCGATCTGTGAACATGTCCAATGGAGAGCTTCTATTTTCAATGAAATGGAAGCGGTAATGCATACTGTATGTGGCATGGAAGCACATGCATCATGATGTTTCCCAGGTAGTGGTTCTTGTTAACAATCGATCAAAGATGACAGCTTAGTTAGAAAATAGGTGGAAATTTCACTTGTAGCTAAACTAAGGTCTATAGTTAACATCGACAGGTGAATGATCTGCATGTATTTGGAACTCTGCTTTACTCACCATTTGATGTTATGCTCTTTATTTTTTATATGACGGAATGCTTTAACACTTTACTCACCATTTGATGTGAAGCTCTATTTTTTATATGACGGAATGCTTTAACACTTTACTCACCGTTTGATGTTAAGCTCTTTATTTTTAATAAGATGGAACTCTTCTGGTACATCCAAATAATACTAATTTTCATCTATGACCAAATTAAATCAACTAACCTGGAGCAACTCTTCTGTAGTCCTCTTTGTAATCATCGACGGTGACCTTTGAATTAGAATCAATGGGAGGGACTGTCCCTATGATCTTTGTGGACAGTCTAATATTCTGATGTGTGTCGTGTCCGAAGAAAATTTGTTCCAGGGTTATGGACTCACCACTGGCATATCTTACCACTGCTGTTCTGTTGAATTTCCCGCCTACAATTAGGAAGAGCACTGATAACTGGCATGTAGATATTTTAAGTGCCAGTGAAAAGTGAATGCCGTGTTTGGTAAAATAAGACATATACCATATTACATTCCTGGTTAAACAAATTTAGATGTGAAGTTTCCCGATCAGCCAAGAAATGTTGAAGCAAATAATGAACATGCACACAAAGACAGAGAGCCAGAAAAAACTTAGTGGGCTAGCATCACTAAATTAACCCTCTGGGGACTTCATTCTGCTTAGGCCTCATCTTCTCTGCAAAGTTTCTTTATTATCAAATTTCTATGGAAAATTCTTCACATAGATTCTATTTCTTTTTTAGTTTAGTTATATCCCCAAATTGGCAGATGATACATTGCATAATCAAGGTTCCCAATGGGTGTACATCACAATATTCTGAGTCAATCTGAGTCTATGTCTCCCATAGCAGATGAGACCATGCATAATTAGGTCACCAGAGGGTGAATTTAGTGATGCTAGTCCGCTATGCATTATAGCATCTCTAAATTCACCCTCTGGGGACCTCATTCTACAAATGACAGGCACACTAAACTCAGGCTTGTATTGGAGATAATTTCAGGTATAATTAATTATACCATGCCGGCAAATCCAGGATAAAATCAGATGCGCGGTCGAACAGGTTTCAAACTGATCTGCTGTACTTGTGCTTTCTTTTTCTCAGTTTAACCCTTTGCCCAACAGAAAGGCCCTGTGCCAATGCATTCTCTTATATATGCGAGTCGACCATAGGTCGCCTCGCATATATAAGAGAATGCATTGGCTTAACACATTAAAAATTATAAAATTGTTAAAGAATGTAAGAAAAAATGGTAAAAAGTGTTAAAAAAAGATTTTTTTAGGCCAATGCATTCTCTTATATATGCGAGGCGACCTATGGTCGACTCGCATATATAAGAGAATGCATTGGCACAGGGCATAACTGTAACTATCACAATGTGGTCAAGGAGCCGGTTCCAATGATATCCATATTTGTATGGTTCTATTGAGACAGACCGAAGATATTTTAGGCTGTTGAAGCTTTATTTGGCCGGTTTTGGCCGTTTTGTTGGGTAAGGGTTAAAGGTGTTGTTTATGATATGATAGCAAAAAGCTTTTCATAAAACATTTCTTTTTTATACTCCGATCTGGAAACATTGTTTCTTTCTTTCTGTATGATGCATGATTCATGAAAAATATCTGTTAAAAACATCGCTTTGATCCTCTGCTGCGGAAATATACGAAATAACTGAGGTTAAAGGGGTACTGTACACAGAGATAGGCAATTTTTGTTTTTACTCCCATTGAAATAACTTTCAAGTTAGATTGTGTTCGTGTTATATGAGTTTCGTATAAACCTAATTTAGCGAAGAAAATATTGATCTTGGAAAGAAAAATATTACGATTTCAAACTACGCGCCATGTTTTTGACCTTCACCGGAGAAGACGCAGGTCTCAGGAAGAACCGGAGGTTCATTGCTCACAGCTTCGATTGATGCATTCAATCTCTTCCATCGAACAATCTCACCCCCTATAAAAGTACTTGACGCTTTATGACTCTTGTTTCTTTCTCCTTTTTTCCGAATCGGTGATAACGGGCCTTCCTTTTGCAGTTAACATGTTTTGTTTGCAACTCAATAATTTTCGCGAACGGTCGTCAATAAAAGACACGCAGCAGATGCGATTTCAAGAACGGTAACTCGTAATGGCATAATTTGCCATTTTATGACTCCAGCCATAAATGAATTTATATTAAATAATTCAATTTTACTTTTACGATAGCCTGTTAACCGGAACGTTTTGAGTAGACATCGTCGACTCAAATTAGTTATTTTATAATATAATATTCATATTAGATCGCTATTGTCACCGGGAATTTATTGAAATTGGTGTACAGTACCCCTTTTAATAATAAGTATACCAAACAAGCAATAGATGAACTTGTACAACTTTCAAAGTTGATCTAAAAATTGTCAATGTTTTCAGCATTAGATCATACTGAAGAAAGATTGGTTAATATCGACAATGATTGGTTTAATGCATATTTGTCTGCATTGAGAAGAAAAATTCCTAAATATTTACTGCATCAGTTGAACAGAGAATACAAAATACATCATATTGTTTGCAATGTCAGGAAATATGTTATGTACAAAGATTTTGGGTGACCACCTGCGATTATTGTGTTATCGATTGGTTTATGAATGTCTGAATTTAATAGGGTTTGCTTCATTCGTCTTTATTGTTGTTTCAGATGCTGGATCAACTCATGACGTGAGTTAGGAAATCAGTAAATCACTCCAGACTATACAATAATGCCCCAAACAATTGACTCCTTAACCACAGCAGAATTATGGGTAACTTTTCAGGATTTAGTCGGAAATATGGCTTGTTGCCATTCATTGGAAAGCTCTCAGTGAGAGCTTTCCGATGGGCAACAAACCATATTTCCAACTAAATCCTGAAAAGTTACCCATAATTTTGCTGTGGTTAAGGAGTGTATTATTTAGGGCATTGCTGTACGTAATAACAACCAACCCCTGGTGAGCAACAGACAACTTGCCCATTAACATGAATCCGATTCCCTTTGCGTGGATCTCAAATCAGTACTTATTGGTAATTAAACCAGCTTTGCCATCACTAGATGGCGTATCATAGCCTAATGTGTTACCTAATGTGTTACCTAACTTACTGAGTCACCAGGGTCCCTGGGTTCTGTAAGATAAGTCAATGTACGGTCAACTATACTACCCACCTGTGAACATATATCCATTCTTTGAATCATCGTTGATAGACACCGCAAAAAGCCATCCCATAATTCCACCAATTGTGTTCAGCGTTGTCATAATCTGACCAATCTCTTGTGGGATGCGGCTGATCGCAGTGTATGCTCTGCCATCCTTGGTAACAATATATGTGTGCATATCCAGTTGTTTGAGCTCCACCCCATTGACGTTTCCACTGACTTTACCATTCAGCCTCTGTGGTGTGACTTTAAAGAAAAGAAGATACAAGAGTTATTTCTTATAATTTAATCCCAGTACTGGGAACAATGTCAATCATGCATCCAGCCAGTGTGCCTGTCATTTGAAGAAATAGGTCCCCAGAGGGTGAATTTAGTGATGCCATCCTGCATAGTGGGCTAGCATCACCAAATTCACCTTCTATGCATGGCCTCATCTGCTATGGAAGACACAGACTCAGGTTGAAGTTCCAAAATGGTGAATATTGTGATGTAGGCCTACGCCCATTGAGAACCTTGATTATGTAATGTGTCGTCTGCCAGTTTGTGGATATAGAGAAACTAAACTATAAAAGAAATAGAATCTATGTGAAGAAGTTTCTATAGAAACTTTCCAGAGAAGATGAGGCCTAAGCAGAATGAGGTCCCCAGAGGGGGATTTAGTGATGCTAGCCCACTATGCGGGATAGCATCACTAATTTTTCCCTCTGGGAACCTCATTCTGTAAATGACAGGCACACTAAACTCAGGCTTGCATCCAGTTGAAGAGAAACTTCATTTTGATAATTTTCATTAGGCGCAGCCACCTATGCTTTCTGGAAGAGTGAAGACATTGACCTTAATGGCTAAATATTAGTGACAACCAATTGTTTTACAGTATTTCTTGACCTCACAGCTTATGATGAAGGGGAAGGTAAAGTGACCAATTTTGAATGGGGAATTCCATGCAAATCTCCAGAGCAAATGTTATGTATGAAGCAGTTGTTCCGGAACCAAAGCAGGCATATCATTGAACAGTCATAACAATTAACTGGCATGTGCACCAGGTAAATTATAAAATTTTGCAATTAATAAACTTTTTAGATTTTGTTTCTGGAATTACATCACATGACCTACATTTGAAAAATCAATATAAAATCCAAAAATAAATACACCAGCCTTATAATGGAACAAATTCCAAGCGGACCCCCCAGGCAAATACCTGTTGTTTCTAATACCACATCAAGTCACACTCAGAAGTATGTGCAACTCTGTAACTTTTGCTCTGCAGATTTGAATGGAAATCCCCATTCGAAATTGGTTGCTGGACCTTCCCCTTAACCCTTTACCCAACAGAACAGCCCTGTGCCAATGCATTCTCTTATATATGCGAGTCGACCACAGGTCGCCTCGCATATATAAGAGAATGCATTGGCTTAACACATATTAAAAATGATAAAATTGTCAAAGAATGTAGAAAAATATTATAAAAATTGTTAAATAATGTAAGAAAAAATTATAAAATTGTTAAAGAATGTAAGAAAAAATGGTAAAGAGTGTTTTTTTAGGCCAATGCATTCTCTTATATATGCGAGGCGACCTATGGTCGACTCGCATATATAAGAGAATGCATTGGCACAGGGTAAAACTGTAACAATCACAATGTGGTCAATGAACCGGTTCCAATGATATCCATATTTGTATGGTGTTATTGAGACAGGCCGAAGATATTTTAGGCTGTTGAAGCTTTATTTGGGCGTTTTTGGCCGGTTTGTTGGGTAAAGGGTTAAAGACATATTATGGACTTCTTCGGTTGCTTACCGCTGTATTCAGCCACTATGCTAACTGGAGGAATGTAGAAGTTTACTAACATGGCCAAACATTCAAGCAAATCGAGCATACCACAACAAAGAAAAAGTCAACCGAACTATACTCAATTGTAAATGTTTACTGCTCAAATTCGGGACGCAACTCTCAGAGAAAAACTAACGCCATCGAGAGTCATAACATCTAATTAATATATAAGAATGAGGGCGTGTGTTATCAATTTTGATATAAAATGTATAAAAATAGTTACTTTGAGCAAGATAATTCTCCATTTCTATTTGATTACCCTACCAGAGTGTTTCACATCACTTAAAATTATAAAAACATTAATAACAAAGGAAGGTGCAAAAATAACTTGACAATGAAAACATGTATATATTTATCACACAATGAAATAGGGCCTTTGTGTAATTCAAACTGTATGTTTTCTTTTGTTTTGATACATAACTGACGACATCTAATTTGTTCTACACATTGGTCCATCTACAGTAATGCTCTAATTAATCGACTCCTTAAACACAGCAGAATTATGGGTAACTTTCCAGGATTTAGTCGGAAATATGGCTTGTTGCCATTCATCGGAAAGCTCTCAGCAAGAGCTTTCCGATGAATGGCAACAAGCCATATTTCGGACTAAATCCTGAAAAGTTACCCATAATTCTGCTGTGTTTAAGGAGTCGATTAATTAGAGCATTACTGCATGTATAAACATTTTTGGTGGTGTAATGAGATTTTCTTTCCTTTCACCAAATCATTTTATTGTGATAGAAGCAAAGTAACTCGCTAGCTATTTCAAACTTTTTTGCTAAAAAAAAGTTATCAGTCCTATTGTGACTGACGGTATTCGCCGAATTAACTTCGACCAGTGAGAAATCAGTTAACCCTTTCTACAATAAATACTCAATTACGAGTTGTTCCCTTGGGAAATGTTCAGATAATAAGTTCAACAAACAACCATAGGTTGTTTGTTGAACTTATTATCTGAACATTTCCCACCAACCAATAGGAACCCTTCTGCACTTGTTTACCTTTTCTTCTCTCTGTTGTCTGCTTACACCTCCTAACATCCATTTACCCCCCCCCCCCCCAGTTGCCTAAAGTTGCTGGAAATTGTTTATTGCTACCTAAGAGAAGAGTTTTGTCCTTACCTCTTTCAAGACAAGAAAGTCCATTTCCAAATGTGGGTGGGAGACACGCACAGCAAATTCCAGTGGGAAAGTCTATACACTCAGCTCGCGGATGACAGGTTTTTGCAGAAGTCAGACAAGTATCAGTATCTCCAAAGTTGATGGTAATCCCTGAAACAATATGAAACTTTTTTTACATTGTTATTGCTTAACCCTTCCATGACTGGAGCAAGCCTTGAAATAGTGTGCCTGTCATTGCAGAATGAGGTCCCCAGAGGGTGAATTTAGTGATGCTACCCCGCATAGTGGGCTAGCATCACCAAATTCACCCTCTGGCAACCTCATTCTGCTTACAACTCAGCAGAATGAGGTTCACAGAGGGTGAATTTGGTTATATGCTAACCCGCTATGCGGGGTAGCATCACTAAATTCACCCTCCGGGAACCTCATTCTGCAAATGACAGGCACACTATTTCAAGGCTTGAACTGGAGCTTCCTGAAATTTTTTGAAAACCCTGTGCCAATACATTCTCTTATATATGTGAGTATCCCACACGATATTACCCTAGATCAATTGTATGGCGATATAAATAGGGCTACAATATGACATATTTGTGACCACATACTATTGTATATACAAATCTATAATAAACTATATATGAGATGTCTCTAGCATCATCTGTGATATAATAAGATCCAAGGAGGCTAATTTCGCTTACGAAACACTGACGCAAAGCTAGAATATTGAGAATTTTTTTACAGATATTGTTCATACTGTTACCAATACAACAAAATTTTAAGATCATAACTCATTTTGGACCACCAGATTCATATTTTCAATACACTTTAGTAACATTTAAATATTATTTCAATATTTGCTTGCAACATCCGGCTAATCATATTTTAATGAAAACTTCCGAGAAAATACTGAACATTACTCAACCATTTTCAATATACAGAATACAGGTTTCATCATTTGGATTCTATATCATAATAAGGAAATTTAAGATATAACGATGAACACACTATCTGTCATTCGTAATACTATTTTGATGCCGTACTGCAGCAATATTGCATCATCGCCTTATTTGGAATATGCACGTGAAAATTTTGACTACATTCGTAGTAAACAATCCTTATTTGCCATATTAGGAGATTATATGAACTAAATTAATATTAGGAGATTATATGAACTAAATTAATAAATTTTTAATCTTATTGCCAGAACATGCAATTCTACTCTTTATATTTTTTCTGCCAAATCATTTCACAATAATGAAGTATAACATTCATCAGTTGGATTTTGAACATACAACGGGTAGTATGGGATCAATTTGTAAGCGCTTGGTTTCACGATGACTTCTTTAAGTCTCCGCGGGCAGGGCATGGATCAGTCTATGTAAACATACACTCAGATTCATACTGATACTATTTTTTATATGTGGGTATGTAGTTTACTCCAGACTGGGCATGGATGGAAATTTAAAAACATATGACTATCAATTACCTTTTGCAAAAGGATATTGAGTGGTCTAGAGATTGCATTCTTCTCTGAAATGCTCTCTGAGAGCAACTTTTATTGGAGTGTTACAGTAATGCCCTAAGTAATGGACTCCTTAACGACAGCAGAATTATGGGTAACTTTTCAGGATTTAGTCGAAAATATGGCTTGTTGCCATTCATCGGAAAGCTCTCAGGTTATATACAGTAATGCTCTAATTAATCGACCTCTTAACCAAAGCAGAATTATGGGTAACTTTTCAGGATTTAGTCGGAAATATGGCTTGTTGCCATTCATCGGAAAGCTCTCCCAGAGAGCTTTCCGATGAATGGCAACAATCCATATTTCCGACTAAATCCTGATAAGTTACCCATAATTCTGATGTGGTTAAGGAGTCCATAATTAGGGCATTACTGTACCTCCAGTTTGAAATACACTGGTGCATGCCAAAGAATTTTTTTTTAACTTTTGGGTCAAACATTTGAGAATGTTTTTGGATAGAATGATCATCACTCTTCAACATACAAAAATGGGCCACCTTGAAAATGTCCTTGAATCCAAGATGGCCACCAAAATCCAAAATGGCCACCATAATGCCAATTTTCTTATAATTTATAATGTTGCTGATGCTGAAAGTTGGTCTTAACAGCATGAAACATTGATATATAAATGCCTGGATTTTTGTCAGATGATGAGTTGACAAGAACGCTAATAAACCAACCATATTTTTTATGATTTATCCCAATGGCGTCACCAGACGTAGTCTATTAGAACTGAGAGTGCATTTGGGTTGACACAGAGTCACAGACTGACTATACAATATAATTTACTAAAATAGGGCCATCGGGTACAATGGAACAGAATTTTTAATAGTTTGTAATTATTGACCTACCATCATCACCTGTGTTGAGATCGGCTGGTTGTATTTCCTTCAAATTCGGGCCCATATGGAACATCCACATTCCGGGTGTGTCAACATTAGTCTCCCTGTTAAAAAGAGCAGTTATATAAATGTTTTCAATACATATCAAAACAATATCAAAGTTGTCAAAAGACTATTTCATATTTCAAGCTCTATTATTTCAGCATCAAAAAAAGTATTACCTCATGATAATAAATTAGATATATATCTTGAACCGCACTGAAAACTGAATCTATTTGTTAGTTTTCATGACAGTTACATATTCAAACTCCCAAAAACAATGTATTTTTGAATTGGACAATTCCATGTTCAAGTCAATAGAGACCGAGTAATCAATTGGTTACGAAGATTAAGTGACATAATTCACGAGTCAGGCCTGCATGATAAAACCAATAGGTCTGACCCACCCCCACAAAAAAAAATTCAATGACAAAAAATGGCAAAATGAAGAAAAATTGTTTTGTGTGAGGTATTTGAGATTTGGGTGGGCGGGTTACCGGATAGCATACATTTCATTTTGGCCTAATACTCACAATTCGAGATTCGTTGCCCGAGATGTGCCTGAGTATTTGAGTTTGTACGCCAGGTTAGGGTAACCAGAATCAAATCCAGCCTGACCTGCAGGATCAGGTTCGGTGTGGCTGCTTTTACCACCATTGCTTGTGATCCATTGTAATCCATTATCTCTGTATAGGAAATATGTGAACGACTGATAACCATCTGACGCTATCACAATCTGGAAAGTGTTGAGCTGCAAAACAATGATATGAAATCAGAATCAATATTATTATCACATTTTATCAAGAATTATTCAGCATTTTATTGTTAAAGGTACCCAATCTGATCAGACGCTCCTAAATTACTATTTCTTTGGGGTAAAAAATATTTTATTTCAGTCGAGTAACCCACACATCAAAGCTCAGAGTGATCAGATATCGATTTTTGAAGTTTGTTATTTCTCGAGATGTGGAATAATAAGTGGCCAGTAATACGTGGTCAAACGGATGAGGATGAAGATGGATAACTCTATAATCAAATGGTAATAATAACCACTTGATTTTAGAGTTATCCATCTTCATCCACATCTTCATCTGTTTGACCATTTGTTTCTGGGCCACATATTATGCACATCTCGAGAACTAACAAACCTCAAAATTTGATATCTGATCACTCCGAGCTTTGATGGGTGGGTTCCTCGACTCGAATAAAATATTTTTACCCCAGAAGCCAAAGAAATAGTAATTTAGGAGTGTCTGATCGGATTGCGTTCCTTTAAGTCAACAACTTTACTATGAAAAAATTAAAAATTTCACTGTATTCCACATAGTGGTAACATTCACGGTTGACTTCTATGTAATTTTAAAGTTTGTTTGAAAAAAGAAAATGCTTTTGAATAAGATCGGGACATAAATTATTATTACTTATATTTGTATACTTAACCCTTTCTATACTAAATGGGTTCTTCCAATCAGTTATAAAAGTATACATTGGAATGGTCTATTATTCATTTTGAGGAGTGTTCAGGTAATAAAATCAAAGTACACAGGGGAGGCCTGGCTCATGCAGGAGCTGATTCTTTGCGAGGAGTGCTACGGATAATTTGTGAGTAAGCGTATGACATTTATCGCTCATTGAATAATTTGTGACAATTAATGCTTATCCCACGATAATCTGGGAGATTAAAACAAATCCAGACTCAAATTTATATGCAGCGGTTTACCATTTTGTCATCAGCTAGTATTACAATGTTTAAATCCACCACTAAAACCTGTAATTTAGGCTGGAATGTTTCTGACTGATAGTTGTTGGCATTTTAAAAAGTAAAAAATGCTCTGGATTCTTTAATGACCGCTGCAGATTCTTTGACAACATTTGAAATAGCTGCGGATTATTTATTGGTATTTTTCTTAAATTAAACTCTTTTTAGCGAAAATGCATTTCAAATGTTACTTCTGTTCAAGGAAGTCAGAGTGCATCGAATGAGTGATTCAACATTGTGCGAGAGACCATCACAATTACATAATATCAATGTTTTGCCCTAAGTACCCGCGTCAATGGGCAAATATGCAAGAAAGTACAAGCCGAGGGTTTTCAAAGTGCATGCATGGTTCTTCGGTCAGAGATGCGGAAAACATCAACTTCGTCTTTTAATTGATTCCCCACCAAGAAGGAAATTCTCCCCTATTCGGTACCAAAAAATATGGTTACTCGGTCATAATTTTAACATTGTATATGCCTACGGTTTGTTGATAAGTTCAATGTTCAAAAAGCTGGTCGTGTCTTTCATAGTTTGCCCAAGACTCTGCACGATATCTCATTTATTTCTGCAGCAAGGAAACATGCTCCGCGTGGTGTGAATTACTGATCGCATTTCACACTACGAAAAGGGTTTGTAGAAATATTGGAAACGGATCGACTGTGAGACTTTAATTTAATGCCACTGTGACTGAACTGCCACAGACTGTCAATACTTTTGAAGCACTTGGGGTACCATTGTTTTCATATTGGCACTTGGGGACTTTTATAAAATGAGTATTATAATGAGCAATTTGGTGCCCAGTTTTTAAAAAAATCTCGTCAATATGGTGCGTGACCTTTTTCTAAACGTTATGGCCCTACAGGCAGAATTGGCCAAGTGCAAGTGTACAGTAATGCTCTAATTAATCGACCTCTTAACCAAAGCAGAATTATGGGTAACTTTTCAGGATTTAGTCGGAAATATGGCTTGTTGCCATTCATCGGAAAGCTCTCGGGGAGAGCTTTCCGATGAATGGCAACAAGCCATATTTCCGACTAAATCCTGAAAAGTTACCCATAATTCTGCTTTGGTTAAGAGGTCGATTAATTAGAGCATTACTGTATATAACCTGAGTACCATTGCAAGTGTCAATGTGAAAAAGCTGGCTATACAAGTGCTTGAAAAATAGTGACAGTGATATCTTTTAACGAATTTCGGAAGTCAATATGAAGTTTTTTAATGTCCGATGAAGGAGATGGTCTGTAGGGTGTGCAAAAGAATTTAGTCATACATAGAGTAAAATCCAAGATGGTCGCTGGCGGCTATGTTTTACAATGAAATTTGGAAAAATTGGTGGCTCCCATCTTGTGGTCACACCGAAGATCCATATGAAGTTTGGTGATGATCGGATGAGGGATGTGGTCTGTTGGGCGGCCATGTTTTTCAATGAAAATTGTTCATATTCGACAACTCCAATCCAGAGGCGATCCTAAACAAGCCTGTAAGTTTTCAAAAAAATTCTCCCATAAATGCGGGCTGCAAGGCATGCTGATCGATTCAAATTTGAAATCCAAGATGGATGGTGGCCATGTTTTTAATGAATTTTGGAGAAGGTTAAATGAAAAATCCTCACCATGTCCGTTTTCTGATCATAATATCCAACACTGTCCCATGTGGCTATAAATAAATTCCTGGACCGGAAATCTTGCCACTCGGAAAAGTGTAAATGGACATCGGAATCAGCACGAGCCAGTAGCTCACTGTCGTCTGTTTCTCTGTAAATATACAACATGGCTGAGGTATACCATTCTTTTTCAACCAAAACAATCAAGCCTGCAAATAGTGTGTCTGTCATTGGCAGAATCAGGTCACCAGAGGGTGAATTTAGTGACGCTATCCCAGACAGCAGGGGAGCATCACCAAATTCGGGAACATGTCTCTATTCCGAAGGTTCGCTATTCCGAAGGTTCACTAATCCGAAGGTTCACTAATCCGAAGGTTCACTATTCCGAAGGTTCACTATTCCGAAGGTTCGCTATTCCGAAGGTTTTTGTTATTTTAAAAGTTAATTCTATATTCTAAAGTATTGAGAGGGTTCTTTAGTACGAAGACTCTTTTTATGAAGGAAATAACTTAAAACATTAAAAAAATTAATGTGATTTTTGTTTTCGTGGGTTTCCTTGAGATTTAACCCTTTTATATTTGGCGAGTAGAACGACATATATGTCGTCTATCGGCTGAGGACTAAAACGACATATATGTCGTTTTAGGAAGTGTTATTTTACGTAGACATAACTTCAATAAATCATCTGATTTATAAATGATTTACATAGGAGTTATTTTGATTAATATAATGTCCCAAATGCTAAAGGCGGACTATAACAGTGTGGCTCTTACGGTCAATCAATACTGGAGCGCTATAACTTACTGTATAGCAGAATACCGCTGAATGGACCTGACTGCAATTCTGACTTTGTTTTGATTTTAATGTTGATGTTTCTTTCAAATACAGATTGCCAGTTCGGGTAGAATGCATCTCTAACTCGTAGTTTATTTCAGTCATTGTGTTTTCAACTTTCTATAATATTAAAATGATAAACTGATACTGTCTTCTTGCTATTAATAACCGACATCTGGGACAAATTATATATTATATTGGGGTGTATAAATGTACGGGGGGGGGGGCAAATTTTGATTCATTTCTGGCTAAAAACTCCCATAATAGAAAACCTTCGGAATAGCGAACCTTCGGAATAGTGAACCTTCGGATTGGTGAAACTTCGGATTAGTGAACCTTCGGAATAGCGAACCTTCGGAATAGAGAACCCTACCCCCAAATTCACCCTTCTGCGTTATATAGGCCTCAACTGCTATGGGAGATCTAGGATCAGATTGAAGTTCCCCAGTTGAAGTTGGTGATATTCACCTCGATTATGCATTTTATCTTCTGCAAATAAAGGGATATAGAAACTTCCCAAAAGGAAAAAATTAACTAACAAGACAGTCAATGACTGTGCTCACCTGACTTTAAAGACAGAGAAGACTGGGACTGAAGACTATAATAGTCAGTACTTGTAAAATCACTTTAAAACAAGTAGTTATAAACAGGGACACAGATAGAGGGTCTTCTTTGACAGGCAGGGGGCAGAGGGTCTTCAATTTCCAACATGACATCCCTCGTAAAGTTTGAAATATTCCAAATGTGGCCATTTGTTGGTGTAATTACAAGATATTTTCCACTGAGTACCCAAGTTGGGGGTCAAAACCAGACCCCCCCCATTTTCCACCCCCCCCCCCCCCACCAAATTAAGTAGTTCTAAACTCAGCTTATAAATCAACCCATGAAGTTAACAGACTATAACAGTCCATATATATGGCGTAAATTATATCTGACCCTATTTGAACCAAATGTAAAACCCAATCTATGAGATCTATTGATCTAGTAATATCAATTGGTATATTTTAGGAGCTGAGGTGAATTCATTTTCCTCAAAATTAGTTACAAAATTATTAGTTATCAGCATTGCAACACTGATAAAGAGTTAATAGCCTATATAAATAATATTGTAACATCTGCAAGGTATACAACTGCATAGAACAAACACATGGGAATTTCAAATGTTCTCATTCTGTTTTGGAAGATAGTACACAGCAGGTATGATAGTTGGTGTAAAAATACTATTTTTTTTATATGGCGAGTTTCGAGAACAAAACATATGATATATTGGGTGTAATCACGAAAAAACACTTTGGAGATAGAACAATTTGTGTAAAATTGTCTTCATTTTTTTTCAATGCTGTAGTGGTTTTTGTGTTTTTCAATCATATAAACATGCAAAAATCCCATATCACGCCATTTTCTGTGTTATTTTAACCAAATAATTATCTTAGAAATAAGATGTTCACACCTAGGAGTGAGAAAGCATTATTTCCAACTTGTCACTTCGCTGGCACTCTGGAAAGTTCGGGTTCCATTGCTTTCTGTTGAAGGTCAGAGATACATTTTAGCACTGTAATGTATTTAATCACGTGGTACAAAATAAATAGATTCATTGGTCCACAGTGGAGATAGAACAGTATAGCACTGTCAAAAAAGTGAGTTTTTTTAGATGGAACAGATTTACACAGTCTCTCATTCAAATTTGGTATGCTTTAGACATGATATCTGGTAATATTCAGACAGAAATCCAACACAGAATCGAAAGATATAAATATCTCATTTTCCCCGCCAAAATGGAGATAGAACAGTTTAGTTCTGACGCGACGATGTTTTGAGAACTTTTGACTTGTTAAGCTTATAGTTGATAGTGAAAGTCATGACTTGTCAAAAAATTTAGTTTCATTGGGAATTTGAAATAACAAGATAATAGGGGTGCTTGAACCTTCAAATGGCAAGGATAATCTGTCTGTTCCTGATTTTTCACCCAGACCCTGGACTGATTTCAACCAAATTTGGTGTGGTGATTCGGAGTATCCCAGTGGATGTTATGATGCCGATTAGTTTATGAAAACTTAATTTGAAAAAAAAATAATTTAATTTACCTTTTTTTTAAATGTAGAACTATTTTACTGTTTAAAAAAAGAAGAAAGAATGTCATTGTCCCTGGCTCCGTCCACATTTGACCCAGAGACCTCATTCAAACAAATCTGAACCCCAGTCACCCTTCATTCCAAATATGAACCCATTCGACCCGATGGTACTTGAGAAGAAGTCGTTTTAAGAATTACTATGGAGGGAAAGTTATGATCCTGGCTTCGCAACTGTTTGACCAAGTGACCTCATGTAAACAAATCTGAATACCAGTCACCTAAGGAACACCCACACTAAATATGAACTCCTTCAGTGCTATGGACCTGGAGAGAAGATGTTAAAAGAATTGTTGACAGACGGATGGATGGACAGATGGATGGACAGACGGACATACGATGGACGAGGAGTGATGACTATAGCTCCACTGGAGACTTTGTCTCAGGTGATCTAGAAACAATGTTAATTTGAGACTATTGATACTTCCCAGAAGATGAGCCTAAGCAGAATGAGGACTCCACAGAGGGTACATTTGCAGGATAGCATCACTAAATTCACCCTCTGTGGACCTCATTCTGCAAATGACAGACACACTATTTGCAGACTTGACTGGGATGTCCAAAGATCAATAGGTACCCAAGTACAGTAATGGTCTAAGTAATCGACTTCTAACCACAGCAGAATTATGGGTAACTTTTCAGGATTTAGTTGGAAATATGGCTTGTTAGCTTTCCGATGAATGGCAAGAAGCCATATTTCCGACTAAATCCTGAAAAGTTACCCATAATTCTGCTGTGGTTAAGAAGTCGATTACTTAGAGCATTACTGTACCAAGTCTTCAAACTTAGGTACACTAGATACTCCAAACCATGGGATTATGACCAAATCACTCAAGGCTGGACATAGTGTGTCTGACATTTGCAGAATGAGGTCCCAGAGGGTGAATATAGTGACGGTATCCCACACAGAGGGCTAGCATCACCAAATTCATCCTCTGGAGACCTCATTCTGCTTAGGCCTCAACTGCTATGGGAGACATAGGATCAGATCGAAGTTCCCCAGTTGAAGTTGTGACATTGACCCATTAGTATGTATTATATCAGAAAATTTGAAATAAAATCAATATTAATTGATAGAAGCATTTCTGGACAGGGGTCTTGGATTCATATTTATTATTTTAGACCCAGGAAACTATATAAAACTTATTATAGGAAGAGATACATGTAGACTGTAAGTAGTATTAATATTATACCTGTAGAATACAGTGCCTGCTCCTCGTGTGTCAATATCAGCTAAGAATGCAGAAATGAGTCGGAATCTTCCTGTAGGTATAGTTATTGTGTGCTGGTATAAGGGAACCTCTGTCTCAAATGATAAATGTCCATTTAAGTTCACCTGAAATCAAAATCAAACATATTTTATAATTCCTTTACTAAATAGTCATCGAATAGTACAGTAATGCCCTAAAAAATTGACTCCTTAACCACAGCAGAATTATTGGTAACTTTTCAGGATTTAGTCGGAAATATGGCTTGTTGCCATTCATCAGAAAGCTCTCACTGAGAGCTTTCTGATGAATGACAAGTCATATTTCCGACTAAATCCTGAAAAGTTACCCATAATTCTGCTGTGGTTAAGGAGTCGATTATTTAGGGCATTACTGTAGTTCCTGTAAGAAGTGTTCAGTTAATAAGTTCAACAAACAGCCCTATATGCTATTTATTGAACATATTTCTGAACATTTCCCACCAATGAATAGGAATCATTCTGCACTTGTATCACCTGTTTGTCTGCCTGTTTATATTTCCTGAATATCCCCATTTGAATAATAATAATGACCATTCCAATGTCTACTGTTAGAATTGAGTGGGGGAATCCAATTATTAAATAAAGTAGAGTCTTAGTTTACATGGCTCATTCAAACCTCAAAATTGTGCATGATTAATTTGGTAAGACATATCTAAAAACATACCTACAAAGATGATTTCCGAACAAATGTGTCGATGTAGCACTGAAAACATGTGTTTTGCTTCCTTTTGTTTATAAATTTGATATCGTTCTGTTTCTGCTGGTTCCATTTTTTTACTCAGCGGTCAAGTAAAAATTGCAATTGTTGACCATCGGAAGAAAATCTAGAACTGTCATTGCTCATAAACGTTTATGGAACAATATGTACATATGTTTCACATCCATGGTTGGACACCCCCAATGGAAACCCTATAGCCACATCCATGGGTGGACACCCTCAATGGAAACCCTACAGCCGTGCCCATGGTGGGAGTATGCGACACCCCCAATGGAGACCCTTTAGCTAGGTCCCTGGTTTCACACCTCAATGGAGACCCACTAACCACGTCCCTGGTTTCACACCTCAATGGGGACCCTCTAGCCACGTCCCTGGTTTTACACCTCAATGGAGACTCTCTAGCCACATCCCTGGTTTCACACCTCAATGGAGACCCTCTAGCCACATCCCTCGTGTGACACCCCAATGGAGACCCTCTAGCCACGTCCCTGGTTTTACACCTCAATGGAGACCCTCTAGCCACGTCCCTGGTTTTACACCTCAATGGAGACCCTCTAGCCACGTCCCTGGTTTTACACCTCAATGGAGACTCTCTAGCCACATCCCTGGTTTCACACCTCAATGGAGACCCTCTAGCCACATCCCTCGTGTGACACCCCAATGGAGACCCTCTAGCCACGTCCCTGGTTTTACACCTCAATGGAGACCCTCTAGCCACGTCCCTGGTTTTACACCTCAATGGAGACCCTCTAGCCACGTCCCTGGTTTTACACCTCAATGGAGACCCTCTAGCCACATCCCTCGTGTGACACCCCAATGGAGACCCTCTAGCCACGTCCCTGGTTTTACACCTCATTGGAGACCCTCTAGCCACGTCCCTGGTTTTACACCTCAATGGAGACCCTCTAGCCACGTCCCTGGTTTTACACCTCAATGGAGACTCTCTAGCCACATCCCTGGTTTCACACCTCAATGGAGACCCTCTAGCCACGTCCCTTGTTTGACACCTCAATGGAGACTCTAGCCACGTCCCTTGTTTGACACCCCCAATGGAGACCATCTAGCCACGTCCCTGGTTTTACACCTCAATGGAAACCCTCTAGCCACGTCCCTGGTTTTACACCTCAATGGAGACTCTCTAGCCACATCCCTGGTTTCACACCTCAATGGAGACCCTCTAGCCACGTCCCTTGTTTGACACCTCAATGGAGACTCTCTAGCCACGTCCCTTGTTTGACACCCCCAATGGAGACCCTCTAGCCACGTCCCTGGTTTTACACCTCAATGGAGACCCTCTAGCCACGTCCCTGGTTTTACACCTCAATGGAGACTCTCTAGCCACATCCCTGGTTTCACACCTCAATGGAGACCCTCTAGCCACGTCCCTTGTTTGACACCTCAATGGAGACTCTCTAGCCACGCCCCTTGTTTGACACCCCCAATGGAGACCCTCTAGCCACGTCCCTGGTTTTACACCTCAATGGAGACCCTCTAGCCACATCCCCGGTTGAACACCTCAATGGAGACTATCTAGCCACATCCCTGGTTGAACACTTCAGTGGAGACTCTCTAGCGGCGTGGCCACATCCCTCGTGGGACACCTCAATGGAGATCCTCTAGCCATGTCCCTGGTTTCACACCTCAATGGGGACCCTCTAGCCACGTCCCTGGTTTCACACCTCAATGAAGATCCTCTAGCCACGTCCCTGGTTTGACATCCCCAATGGAGACCTTCTAGCCACATTCCTGGTTGGACAGCCCCAATGGAAATTCTCTAGCCACGTCCCCAGTAAATTGGCCACCCCTAATGAAGACCATATAGCCACGTCCCTGCCCACCACATACATATGATATTAAACTTCTTTAGTACCAATTATCTCTTGTTGGGGATGACTGGAATCGGAACAAAACACAGTCTAAAATGATCCATTACTTCCGATTGCCGGATACTAATTATTAGAACGATGTGTATTCGTGAGTAGTTTCTGAATAAAAACACGGTTTGCAGGCTCTTAACATATGTTACACGTGTATTCCGTCTGTCTGTAAGTCATTCGACTCCTTCCGCGGTGCAGCTAACAAATTAGAGAGGGGCTATCGTGTGTATGCCGTACAGGTGGGAAGTCTAACCACGAAGACCGGGATTTATTGGTGCACGTGGCGCCGATTATACAAATGGCGGGTAGACTGTAACCTAGTAATGTCAGCGACCAACCGATAAATCTCCAGAAATATCTCACAAACTATGTCAAGTCAGCGTGAATGAACTAGCTGGCATAACTCGGCAGCCGGAATTTTGTTTTAATTGTGTACCGAATGTTCTGGATTACCAAGATCCAAGACAGATAATTATATAGCGTTGATGAAGAGCGCATGCAGTTGTTGGACTCAATGACCGAAAGAGAATTCCAAAAATTGAATTGCTATCAAATATCACTTTTGCAATGAACATTTTAAGTATATGTTAAATTGTCTGACAATCTTACCATCAAATTCTACCAGGATATCCTGTTCAATTATGTCAAGAATAACCCTGCAGTAAATTCGGAACGCTGCCATTAGCACAAGCCATATTGAATGGTGCCAATGTGCAGATGTAACATTCCGAACTGCACTGTTAGAAAATACCGTCGGTTTGACGGTATCGGACCGTATAGTAATCAGACGGTCCCATGCCGTTTCATCAGTTCTACGACGAATCACCGTTGTTATGCACTCTGAAAATGGTCTAAGTTAAAATTGTATGTGATTCCAAGTTCATGCCGTCAACATTCAACATAATTGGTGACCAAATTATATACGGCAGTGATCGCTCCATGCAGTATGACTAAATCTGACAATGCTGATATTTGCCTATTCTACTAAATGTTTTGTATTAAGTGCGATACATTCTGACAGAGTTATCCGGCAGATTCATTCAATATATCCTGGTATCATCAACATAATTTGGGATACTAACTCAACTTTCATGTTTTTGTTTAGGTCATTGTGTCATGTTGGTTCTGGTTAAAAGTGGTTGGATAAAATGCATAACGGTCAAGAAGGAACCGGGAACATAAAACACATATGAGGCACGCCAGTTGCGTGTAACCAACCATTAATTTCGGAAATCGTTATAATTATAACAGCACATGAACTTGTCTACACCAAATACTCATTGACGAGTGTAGTTATCCCTTTGGAAATGTTCAAATACTAGGTTCAAGAAACGACCACTCATTGGTCGTTTCTTGAACTTATTCTCTGGACATTTTCCGCCAATGAATATGAATTCTTCTGCGCTTGTATTATAATTTCGTTTTACTGTCTTATGCTCATATATCCTGATCATCCCTACAAATGAACATAGTAGATCACCCCCAATCTATACTTTTATAACTAAATGGGATAATTCATTCAGCATAGAAAGAGTAAAAATATTCAATTATAAATAAAAGAGGTCGCGGCACTTTAGTTTAAGTTTCCGATAGCGCCGAGTTGACCAACTGTTCCGCCCTCACAGATATCTCAATTCCTCACAGTTTGAATTTCAAAATACTTGATGCCCCAGAACTGCATTCACAGTGAACTAGATATATCTTCTAAACCATGGGTACTGTTGAAAATTCAAAGGGAAATAATTCATCAGTCAGAAATACATGTGCATATTTCATAAGCATCTGATCTCATGGGTCTTATGTATACTGTCCGTTAATAGCCATTTATATACTAAATGCTCATTGACGAGTAGTTCCCTTGGGCAACATTCAGATAATAAGTTGAAAAAACTGCCATATATAGGTCGTTCGTTGAACTTATTATCTGAACATTTCCCTCCAATGAATAGTAATCCTTCTGCACTTGTATATATTATCTTTTCGTATGTCTGTCGTTTGCTCATTTTATTTTTACTGGATGCTCTTTCAAATGAATAATAGACCATTCCAATATATACTTTTATAACTGAGTGGGAGAATCCATTTTAGTATAGAAAGGGTTAAGATGGCGCTGAGATGACACCTTTTCTGCCCTCACAGAAATCTTGAGTTCCTCGTGGATGAAAATTCAAAATACTTGATGCCACTAAGGTCAAAAAACCTCTTAGTTTCCGATACCCTGCCTGGCTGAGATTTTCTTGCCTGTCTCAATTTTTTTCTTCTCCAGAAGGCTATTCTATGGCTACCTATTAGAGTGTCAATGTGAATATTTATCGTTTTTCTCAATCCAAAAGCAAAAATAAGTTGATTATTAAGCTCAACGTTGGACGAGATCTTACTGCAGAGTGGATGAATTCAAGGGACATGTTTTATCCAATGCTTGGCTCATTTGCAATACATATGGATCTACCATATTCCATGGGACTGTGACTGCACTATGTTATCGCTTACGACTGAAAGGTTTAAAAAAAATTGCCAAAAAAAAAAACAAACAATCCCTACCTGCCTGTCTGGAAATTTTATAGAATGTTATCGGAAAAAGAAGTTTTTTGTGGCCTAAACAGCATTCACGGTAAACAAGATACATTTTCTGAACTGACGGTATACCCAGGCTGTTGAAATTCAAAGGGTGATAATACCATTCACGTTATATAAACGTTGTGAATCACCAGACTTTGAACATATTTATGTTAGTATACTTATAATCACATTTTTTTTTATGTAACTGTTTTGACATCGGCGTATCTGTCAATAAATTTCTCTTATCTTATCGTTGCTTTGTTGCTTTTGTTTCTATATATTTGTCGGGTGATCGGGAAACAGTTCCAGGGGGTGTCTGACGAAAATTCCGTACAATTATTTACAAACACTGAGACTGTTCTATTGTCCAGCAGCCTAAATAACACATTTTTTTGGTATAGGAGGGTGAACATATACATCCATGTTGCAATACTGAGGCGCTTGAATTTGCTTTAGATTGAACTGAGGTCTTTAGGGTATCCCAGTATGTTTGGTAAGATTCGCTTACATGGATAATAACATCAGTTTTTAGGAAATAGTTTATAATTTACTGGATAAATATTTAGCAACAAAATTTATTTTCCTAATATATAAAACTTAAATTGTATCATATCCTGTTAATATGAAATGAACATGATCTCAGTTGTCCTGCGATAACTAGATATGCTCCATTCTGTAATGAACACATTTATGCAGATTGATGCATACCTTCAATGTCTTATGTCATTAGTGATATAAATCCAGGTATAATCCTGCAGATTCAGGATATTTTTCGATCTAATTTTGTGTCAAAATTGATTGGGCATCATTCAATATAGAGCGAGTTCCGAAAAACTCTCGAAGGACCAACCGTATACTTCACACATTGTTCGTGGGTCTGTATATATACCTCCGCTGGTATCCCTCGTGTTACTTTGTCAATGGCCGCTTGCACAAACTAATATATTTGTGTATTTTAGAACAGACACAATTCACCTCTGATCAAGAAAACAAGAAGCCCAGTGTTCGGCTGTTTGTACAGTAAACCTCGTGCTCGTTTCTTCCTAACATACAAATATGTGTCAAAAAAGAACATCACGCATGTGTTAAAGTGGTACTCACATTATTAATGGCCCACTTAATTTTCGATTGTCCAGATCACATTATACGCAACATATTCCATATTATATACCATTTGTAAGAGGAACCAAATATATTCCACCAGAATACGGAATTAGAGATTCGCATCGATACCAAATATAAGCCCCGATGGTTCTTGAGAAGTGATGTAAAACACTACGGAATGTGATCAAATAGAAATGGAGAATAATCTTGTTAAAATTATACTTTAGAAGTTATCTTTACGAATACTAATCCAAATTGATAACACACACCGACAGTCTTAATTATTAATTAAATGCAATGACTCTCGATGGCAAAAATCAGTTGCGTTAGTTTATCGCCGAAAGTTGCGTCCCGAATAGAGATGTAAATACTTACACTTGAACGCAAAGTTCATACGATATATTCTACGGAGTGGTATGGTCGATTTCTTTGAGATTATCGGCGATGTTATTCCTCCAGTTGGCATAGCAAAATTTATACAATCAGTTTCACGCACTCGAACCAGTCCATACTATGCCTTTAAAGAATTGTTGACGGACAGAAGGACGGACGGACGGATGAACGGACGGACGATGAGTGATGATTATGATTACTATATTATAGCTCCACCGGAGACTTCATATTATTGAGCTCATGGTAGGATTTAAATGTATTCTGGTATACAAAAAAACGTATTACATGTATTGTAGTTTTATAGTGCAAAATCGGATGCCCGGGCATCTAAAGACATATTATGGACTTGTTTGAGTGTGTGAAACTGATGTTTATGCGGAAGCCGCGCGGTTTTTGCTACAAGTTCTTGCAGCTATACATTCCTTTCAATAGAGACCTGAGACTAAAACGGCCCAATCATGAACAGACGCGAGCCTGCTTTTTTTTCTTTGCAAATTCGGACACACGTGGGTGGTCTGGTCATGACTTATAGCCCAAACAAAAGTCACGTATCCCACATTTTGTCAAGGGGAGACGATTATCGTAAAGAGGATTATCGACGTGCGCGATAACGATGTTTTAGAGGGTTATCGGAGTATCAGTACCAAATCACCCATAGCTGACAAGATAACGATGTACCATCCGATGTTAAGCCATATAACTACCATAGCATTTTCTCTTTTTATACATGGAAGTAGTTATCGGACCCGTGAGTCCATTAATAGGAAGATTTTGATGGTCAAATTTCGACTTCAAAGAGAGGGGGTGCAGGTTCAACACGCTTTGATTTTTTTTTTTGGTCAGGCGAATATTCTAATCATCATCTCTGATTATCCCTGTATTTAACAAACACTCATTGAAAATTAGTTCCCATAGAAAATCTTCAGATAGGCCGTTTGTTGAACCTTATTATTTAAACATTTCCCTCCAATGAATATGAAACATGCGCTCTTAAATAAATTGTATTATCTGGGATTTTTTTTTTGGCCACATGTGCACTGGTCTACTCATATATCCTGAAAACCCATCAAAATTTATAATATAAACCATTCTGATGTATACTTTATTAACTGAATGGAAAAATCCATTTAGTAACGAACGGGTTAAGAACGTCCATACGTTCGGTTCCCGTGCAAAGCGGTAGATATAATAAAGAGCGTTCATAATCATCTGTTGTATATTTTGCAATGTCTGTAATTCGATTTTCTATTACCTGACACCTGAATGGTATATAAGGGGAAAATTTGATTATAGGAAATCTTGACTAATTTCGTATCAAATCAGACTGTGCATCTTTAAATTAACTCTTGAACAACAGATGCGACTCGGCATGGTCAAAACCGTGTTTCAAACACAGGATCAGTTTGAACCTGCACCTGAGTGACCTGATGGTGCGTCACCCTGATTGGGGCGAATTTCGTGGCAGATATAAGGTGTCTTAACTTCCCGCTATAGCCCTATGGGTCAAATACTGAGCTATGGAATCATGTTCATGTTTCTCCAGATGCGTAGTATTTTATCGTCGAGGAAAAGGCAAACAATTACAACGAAACAAGCGAAGGAACCGAAATTATCAAACGAAATTTCGCTTTCATTGCTTGTTTCGCCATGCAAAATACAGTGGTTTAAACTCGCATACGGGTGGCATAAACAGGTACTGCATGAGCATCCGCGCTTGCGTGCGCGTATTAGGTGCATCTATACATAATCTAAATTAATGATGCACTTTCAAGACGGGATAAAATACTAAATATATATATTTATTGGTGCGGGGGAGTGGCATGTCACAATCATGAAACGAAGATGCCGCCTGCTAATTGAAGAAATGTATAATATATAGCAGATGAAGATAAGCAGACGGCATCCATGTCATCTCTGCATGTTGGGAATTCTGCGTGGTAGATAATGCAACAATCGCCTGAATGGGTTTATCAACCTCATGGCCCGATTTAACCGTCTCTTTACTAAAAGGATTCCCCCATTCAGTTATAAAACCATACATTGGAATGATATATTATTCATTTGAAGAAAAATGAAGCAGACGACAGATACTGCAGCTGTTCCGTACAGATATTTTTTTTTTTTAACAGTTTCATTGGCTTCATAAAGTAAAAACGCATGTCTCTACTTGAGTCACTATACCATGGTTTGACTGGCAGTCTCTAAAGATCAGAGAACACCAATATGATTTACGATCAAGCAGTTACTTATAGCACGTTTTTGAAATTATATCGAATGAACTCCAAGAAGGTGTCGAGCCCGGAGGCGCGGTGTTTTATAGATGGGGTCTTTGTTTTGAGTTATATGTTTCTAATGAGTTTACAAGGATTTTTAGTTCCTCTTGGTGTATATATTTATCCGTCACTCGGGGATTTAACTTAAGAGTGTGCTTCCACTTCAAAAGCTTCTGTTTTTATAATTTGAGTCCGTGACCCCCTTATACCAACACAGCTAACGACAAAATATGATGTCCCATGGGGAAGAGTATATATATAAAGCCGACTTTACTGTTCCTCGTGAAATAAAAGTACATCCATGGGTGGGGCATGGACATCAATCTCTGCTCACTGCGCCAACTTCTGGTCCAGACAATAATAAATTTGAATAATGATGGGCTAGTGGTTATAGCCCGAACGTTAGCTATGAAATATGGTGTCGTATATTATCATTCTTTTTTTGTGACGTGGGGGGGGGGGGGGGGGGGTGTATATATGGTCCCAGTCGAGCGTCCATCTTAGTTCAATAACATTTAAAGATGATTATCTCTCCAGAAGTTTTAAGTGAATTTTTTTTTGCAAAGTTCAGACTGAAATCATAGGTCAAGATATGCTATACAATTTGAGTTTTAATCCAACATGCATGTGTATACTGTAGTTTTGGACTAAAAAATATATATTCAAAACTTTAATACTATTAATGAAACTGAATTAGACTCACAAGTCGTCACATTTCTAAACCGTAGTGGAGCAGACGATATATTAATAATTTGGAATAATGAGTTTCATGTGCTTGGGGGGGGGGGGGGGGGGCAGTCTCACGTCTGGTCTCATCACTGTATGTCGTTAATTTAGAGATTAATATTCAGGATGATGCGCACTGATCGGGACCATATGCATTCCAACTTCTACCACAGAACGGTAGCGCCATAAACAAGTTGTTTTTTGTTTAATATATCTATTATTGTTTGTGTTTGTTTTATACATATGTATTTAATTTGTCAATATAATCTATAATTTCGCAGAACGAATTTGTGATATCTGTAAATAAGTGTGAACATAATCTGAATATCGATACATGTATACAAGGTACGAAATAGTATTTACTTACGAATATACTCCTAAACGTTCTATCATAAAATCCTATTGGAGTCTCCAGTTGAATTTCTTCAGAACTAATATCATCCCCAACAGATAACGAATAGTCATATTTGCTGGTTCCATACGGATATAGCAGTTCATAAGGCACGCACAACACTAACGAAGTCCGTAAAACAAGCAAGAAAGTCAACTGAAAAAGCATGATTAAAGTTGGTTGGGTAATAAAATCCAAAAAGAAAACAAACTGTCACTTTCCTTCAGTGGTCTGTCCCACACTGGTGGAAATGGTTTGCTACTTCAGACGTTGTTCAATTTTTTTTCTTGACCACTGAAGTTGAAGAGTTTATGAGACAGACAGAAGAAAGATCCACTTAACGGTCTGCAGTCGGATGATCAAGAGAGCGAGGCCCAAGTATCCGCGAAATTAGCCCAATATTTGATACGACAACGAGCAGCGGGAAGCAGAGACGCGAGGTAACAACCAGACCTTACCTGTGGTGACATCACCACGTGTGTCAAAAACCATGAAAGAAGCATATTAGTGTTATGCTTAGCACCTGGGATGCTTCTGTATGAAGCCCGTATGAACAAAGAAGCTCTTTGCCAAAATCAATCCGCTAGAGAACATTTTGCCCTCATTCACTAATTAATTCAAAGAAGATTATTAAGTTAACGCTAATCGTACACAATAATTAATGCTACAACATAAAACGCACAAAAGATTTTTTTTGAAAAAATAACGTAAAACATGCACCCACAGACATACATGTATTATTTTTTTTATATTTAATTCCCTTCATTTTATATATTTAATTTATATTTATTTCAACTCCAACTATTTCATACCATGATGTGGTCATATGACAACTAATTTAACTAATACAAACTATGAATGAATATGATGCACATCGAGACATCATTTAAGTATTTATATATATATATATAGGATAGGATATTTTATTTCAATATACATATAATAATTAATACATAATACATTTGACAAATATTGTAATGTATATTCGAGGGGGTGGCATAGTCAGGCTAGACTGTCTTACTGTCACCCCCTTAGAGATGAATAAATGTTAACATATATAGGCGGTCAAGATTTATTGTACAATGCACGGCTATGAAATTATGTATTACATAATGGTTGCATTTATAGGATTATATAATTATATAATTATATAATGGAGGGTATACGTATATATAAATTGTTTATTGGTTACTCGATGGTTTGTCTCTTTCTTGTCAGTGTCATGTTCTTTGGAAGTCGAGTAGGAGTGTGCTGAGTGAGGTTGTAGATTGCGATATATGTACGGGAGGTTACACTATTGACGAGCTACCACACAGTCGGGACATCTTTGATTGTTGCATTTAATTGTTGCAGCATATTTTTTAATGCAATCGGCATGTACACGGCGTTTGAATGTGTGTCTGGATTGGTATGATGTAAATTCATTATCCAAGTTGTTCCATGTAGTTGGATAAGAATGGAATGGTAAGTTGTGTTGGGACCAAGATGTTCTTGGTTTTTTTAAAAATAGTGGGTGCTTTTGCCGGGTGTCTGGTCCGTTTTTGCGTTTGGTAAACATGTCGGTGAATGATTCTATTAAGCGCATATGATACCAATCATGCATGAAAACAGCCGCTTGGACTTTGTGGATGTCGTATATTTTGAGTATATTTTCTTTTTTAAAAAGAGGTTCTGTGTGGCTTCTATATTTTTTATTACATAAAACTCGTATCGCGCGTTTTTGAAGCATGAAAATTTTTTTTATATGTATTTATTACACTTTTCAACTGTGAAACAACCGGCATGATATAATATAGTGTATTTAAAAAAAAAATTATATATTATATTCCATACACTTTTCTGCGTCTCCAATTTTCCAGATGCATATGGAGTCGCCCATAAGGCGAAGTGATGTACATGTACTAAACTAGCCGCGATGATTTCGGTCGTCGCCGGGGCATATTTTGTTATATGTTTGGATGAGAACTGCAGACGTCGTAGTCAAGTGTGGGGAATGTCTGGTCACTGAGTGTGGGTCGATCACTTGTTTAAATCACACTTAGCACCTTTTTGAAAGAAATGTTTTGTGTTTGATTATTTATTTAATGGCCATTTCTGAATTTATTTATCAGAATCTGTGTGCTTAAAGGACTCCTCAGTGTAGCCTTTCAATGAGCCATCAAGGCAAGCACTTTTTTCTTGGTCTCTCGTCATATATATATAGTGACCACAGTCGCTCCATGCTTTTGATCGGAAAGACACTTTGCTGCGATGAAATCACTTTTACTTTATCTCAACTTTTCAATGGCATACGACATGACATTGTGGACATCTCATCTCTCATATGGCCCCAGGGTAAAATGAGTGTTAAATCGGAGACATCAAGAGTAAGTGTGATATCATAAAAAAAAGAATACCGTTCTGGCCCTTTGCACGTTTAGATGGTACTCACCTAATGGGACACACAAGCTGTATTGATGAATGATAACATTATATTGCGATCTAACGCGGAGCGTTTTGATGTACCGCAAAGTAGCAACTGCCACCAAATTCGTCAAAGGTTTGGGTGCTGCTAGTAACAACGGACAATTGCAAGAAGAGTACAAGAAAGCCTGGCTTAGCCTGCCAAACTATTTTATTAATTAGTCTGTTAATACGTATATTAATGGTAGGTTGCTCTTAACACAAAATCAAACGAAGGTTACCTGACTACCTGCCATTAAACTGTCAATTGCAATTTTCCGAAAACATAACCAAAGTAAAACAGGAAAACCGCAATTACAACGACGCAAGTCAGCCCAAAACAATCGCGCGGTAGATGAAAGTAGCATATCTATGAGAAATGGGCTTAAAAATAATCTTAGGTGATTGGCTCCCAGAATTCTTAGTATACGGAGAATTTGAGAAGAAATCTGTCTATTGAGAAAATACCTAGTGATTTTTGTAAACATATGGCAGATTACTCCCATATGTCAGGCCATACTAGCCAATGTGTGTTTATCCGACGTCCTGGGGAGTTTTCGCGACCAGACCAGGGGATATCAGCATGCATTCGGCTAATCCTCGCGGAATTCTGATCTGCGAATGATTACCCCATGAATGCACATAAAGACTTAGTGAGGAACTGGTTAAGATGCCTTGTATCATCATCTTCCCTGAATAATTTATTGTAATGGTGTAAATTTCAACCACGGATATATACAATTATCGCCATGATATTCAGACAATGGCGCGAACTCGGAAATTAGTTATTAAAGAAGCATTTACTTGTTGGAACTGATGTGGCATCTTATAATACATGCTGATCCAAGCTAATCAAGAATAAAACTACCCTCTGTTTGTGTAAGAGTGGGGAAGCTGTTTTATGACGGCGGTGAATATTTGGACTTTGTGGCAGGGTGATGAGTCTTAACCCTCATCCTACTGTGGTTAAACTCTTGAAAATGTTACACCACATACAGTTTTGAAATTGTTTTCATTCTGACAGTTGAACAGTTTTGAGGTAGGAGTCGTAAAGGCGAAAGGTTTCAACCAGGGGGTGGGGTGCATTTGGTATGGTCTGGTTCAAGGGTGGGGTCGGGTAGTTGTAAATTTGATCAAATTGAAATTTTCCAACCATATGGGGGATGTTCAGTTGGAAATTTTTAGAGTTGGAAATAATTCTTATTCAATGAGAGTTTCCCAGATTTGAAAAATATTTAGTCAACAAGGGGGGTGCACAAATGTAGTTGGAAATTATAAGTTAGACACCAACACCCCCCCCCCCCCCAACACAGACGATCTAGCCTCGTCCTTATATTCACAGCATGAAAATTCCATACCTAAATCTAACGTAGTTGGAAATTTCAGACAAAAAAATAAGTTGAGATTGATCTGATAGTTATTTTTTTAACCAATATTGATACATGTACAGTAATGCCCTAATTAATCGACTCCTTTAACCACAGCAGAATTATGGGTAACTTTTCAGGATTTAGTCGGAAATATGGCTTGTTGCCATTCATCTGAAAGCTCTCCCCGATTAATTAGGGCATTACTGTATATCATTTTAGACCAAGATCTTAATATTTTCATACTTTCAAGTCAAACTGGGAATCCTGGACAATAAGCTCCTTAAGAGAGAGTAGGTTATAGTTGTAAACTATGAGTTGGACACCCCCCATACCCACCCCAATAAACAACATCAATAACTTTAACCCACCAATATCATATAGTTTCAACTGAGAGGGCAATATGTGTGAACTCCACTCTTTCCAACAATATGATTTTCCTAGTCATATACACCAAAAAAGCTCAATGTTTACAAGCATTTGCACAAAACATATGCTTTATACATGATTCCTAGCCTGGAAATAGTGTGTCTGACATTTACAGAATGAGGTCCCCAGAGGGTTAATTTAGTGTTGTTACCCCGCAGTGGGCTAGCATCACCAAATTCACCTTCTGGAGACCTCATATTGCTTAGGCCTCATCTTCTGGGAAGCTTTTTTTAATTTAATACTTTTTGGTTATTCTTATATTCTTATTTGGTTTCGTATTAAAAAAAGGTGTGATTTTTGTGACATTTCTTGAAACTGGCAGAGAATTTAGCTGATATTTTAGGTATATCCCCCCCATGTATCCATCAAACATTTGTCCTTCTGGCTTTGGGCAGGGTATTATAGATGCTGCTGCTGCATTACAATGATTAGTTGGTACATTTCATATCATTAAGCACTTGTGTACATCATAAACCACCAGCTCACTCCTGTCTTATTGCTAATCTTATTACGCCACCTAGCGTGGTGTTACTTGCATTTGGTTTTTTTATGTCGCATGGAGTACAGGGCGAATATATTCTTGGAGATTGTTTGTACCTTACTCAATCGTACCGATATAATCACGTAGATGGCGAAATTGTAAAGTTAACGTCAGCGGTGTATAATACGTTTATGAAAATATGATAAATCCTATCGATAGAGTCAGGACAGGCTCAAATTGTAAACTTAAAGTCACCGGTGTAATAATATGTTGTTGAAAATATAAATAATCTGATAGCCTGAAAATATTGTATAACCTATTGGGAGCCCATAATAAATGGGAATAACCTATTGGGAGCCCCTGCATGTAGTGAACTGAATTGTGCGTATTTTATGGAGATTGTTTGTACCTTACTGAATCGTACCGATATAATCACGTAGATGCCGAAGTTGTAAAGTTAACGCCACTGGTGTATAATATGTTTATGATAAATCGTATCGATAGAGTGAGGACAGGCTCAAATTGTAAACTTAAAGTCGAAAATATAAATAATCTGATAGCCTGAAAATATTGTATAACCTGTTGGGAGCCCCTTGTGTAGTGAACTGAATTATGGGTAATTTTAATTGGAGTGCGCATGTCTGTTTTTTTTGTAGTAACGGCCATCTTTTATTTTCTGTAATTATGGTAAGAATTTATTGTTTAATTTATTTATTATTTAAGTTTGTTTCAATTTTTGAATGGTTTTATGTTAACCCGATAATTTGTATTTTGTAAAGAATAAAATTGTTTGAAGAAAAATGGCGAATTTCATTTCGATAGACTATTTGTTTTTAGTTGAAGATAAAACAAATTTGGAAAACAAATATTATAACCCATTGAGAGCCTCGTGAAGTGTATTGTGGGTATTTTAATATAATTGCGCATGCGCAGTCTATATGCGTTCTTTTGGGGAAATTCGCTATTTTGGTTAAGTGAAACAATGGTATGAGTTCAATGTTTGTTTGTATATAAGAAAGTATATTGAATTTTGGAGGCCGACAATTGTATCTATTTGAAGATTAAAAGTTGCTTGTGTGTATTTAGCTGTGCATGGTTCGTTAATTAGGCCAGCCTATTGTCATATTAGAACGTCTCCAATAACATACAACCTCTCTGCAGTTAACATTGTGAATTTGGCAACAGTCCAAGCAGGCCCTCTAATGGAGCACTGTGAATTTGGCAACAGTCCAAGACACGTGGGGTATAATAAATGAACACCTGTGGCCAACTTGATCTCCAGAATGTTTTTAAGTGGAAGGGACAGTGTAGTGGGGTGGGGGTGGAAGTTAGATTTTGAGTGTGTATGATTCACAACTTTTGTAAAAAAAAGTTAATGCACATGTAGTTGGAAATTTCATACATTATTACACTACAACATAAAGGTTAAAATACATGGTTACCATTGCCTTGTATCCCAACTAGTAATTATTGTCCCCATTATGATGGGGACGGGGATCGAATGATGGAGGTATTTTGAGGGGGTGGGAGTCACAACTGTTATAAAGAATTTTAACAGTTGGAAATTTCATACATGATTACACTAACTTTTTGTCCCCATTTATTTTACTGCTGTCTTGTTTGTTACTGTATTCCTGATATGGAAATAATAAAGAGCATTTATTACGCCACCTGTGGTGTATCTAGCTGCTGAGATTTTGATATTGCGTGGTGGACAGGGCGAATGCATTGTGGGGCTTTTATTTATAGAGTTGGAAATTCCGTTTATTTAAAAGTCGGAACTACGCGACCAGTAGGCCAAGTCCAGTAAAACGGTTCGTTATAGGTGCTGGTTGTTATTGTTATTTTAACGGAATTCTGAGTTGGTCATTCGCGAAACCAATATATTTTATATTCTATAATTAAAACCGTGGGTATATAATATATGATCCTCTTTATGGATATTGTAGGAAGGTAAATTTAGCTAAAGCGGTGGGATATCTTGCAAGACAACACATTTCGGTTTGCGCTATAACTGCTCAATGTTTTAAGGTGTTACACAACGTCTGATAAAAAGAGTTCTATCTGGAATATTCACACTATTTTTTCAGAGAACATGCATAGAGTAAACATAGTCCTATCGGACTATCGTAAAGTAGTTCCGTTTAATTCGGGATTAATTAACCCTCAGACTGCCGAAACTGCCGACAATAAATTCGCTTGTTCGTGTCCCCCGAAAATCAAACTTGCCTGTTTAGAGGTGCCATTTTCGTGGCTAATGGTGATAGAATCACAATTTTTCAGTCAAGTTCATGGATAAATTACATTACACTTAATCGGCTTATGTCCGCGGCCATAAACCTGCGTTTTGATAACAATTTATTTGAGACAAACTGTTGCGCGGGTATCAGTCGGCGCTTATCGGTTGAAGTTATTATGATCGTGCAGCCTGCGCGTGCAACAAGTGTTCAAATACAACAGAAGAAAAAAATACTATGTCAAATAAATAACGTGATCAATGGACAGACAAGTTTCATTTCCGTGGGACACGAAAAAGCGAATTTAATGTCGTCAGTTTCGGCAGTCTGAGGGGTTTAATTAATCTCCTTTACGATATCCCGATAGGACTATATTTACACTATGTTCTCTGAAAAAAAATGGTGTGAATATTCCCGATAGAACTATTTTTATCAGACGTTTTGTAACACATTAAAACATTGAGCAGTTAGCGCAATTTTCTGGAATTTCGGACTATTTCGTCTATAAAAATACGATGAGCAACTGAAAATGTTTTTCAACATTCTGGAAGGGGTAGATGTCCAGGTATATATGTTTAAAATTTCACGCATAAACTATGACAGATAACAAAGTTATAATTAGTTTTATAGGCCCACGTAGCATAAATCCCCTATAATAAACGCATGCCTCCGTAAGCACATGGCTTTGCTGTGGATGCTTTCGTTCCCAGCATGCATCATTCTCGCTATCTGTAAAATGTCTATGAACAATGGCTGTGCCACGCACTCTTAGCTTTGATCCGCATTTAGAAGCATTCTGGTGTGGCGAATGAGAAACCTGCAGTAATTTATAAGCCGTAGTTCATTGTAATAATTTGAAGAATTACTTATCTTAACGGAATTCTGAGGCGGTCCATTCATGTAACCAATATATTTTATATTATGATTTATGATTTATATTTATGGCTAATAATACGATCTTGGTGGCGTTACCATTTCTGACTATGGTTTTCTTGTCTTCTCTGTGTTTGATCTCCTGTCTATGCTAGGTAATTTAGTCCTAACTAGTTGATGAATCATGTAAGTGTGTTTTGTGGCAATCTCTAACTCTGGTGCAAATGCTTGTAAACGTTCAGCTTTTTTTGCTGTATATGACTAGGTGATTATTAAGTCTGGATACAGTGTGTCTGATATTTTGAGCCATCTGCCCCCCCCCCCCCCACCCCGACACCACAACGAACCTGGAACCTTGACCATTTCAGCAAAACATGAGGACTTTTGTGTCAGACATGGAACTTCTAAAAACTAGAGATGGGCTTGTCCCAGATGGGACTAAGTAATACCCCCCGTATTCAAAATGTTATTTGAGTGAAGTAGCCATTACCATATATTGGGCACTGAAATTATGTCAACAGGTATCCCTAACCCTAAACCCCCTAACCCTAACCCCTAACCCTAATCATAACTCCACAAAAAAAAGTCGGACAGACATCATAATCGCAAGTGCACAGGTTCCCATGGTACTAAATATCAGTGCCAAGATTAAAAAACATTGACCTAAAAATGTAGAAAAAAAAGCTCGGACAAAATTATGCATGTTGCAAAAAAGTTTCTAAGTCGAAAAAGGGAGATAACTCCACCAAAAAATGTCGGACAGACGTCATAATCGCAGGTGCACAGGTTGCCATGGTACTAAATATCTGTGCCAAGTTTTAAAAAAATTGACCTAAAAATGTAGGAATAAAAGCTCGGACAACATTATACATGTTGTGAAAATTTTCTAAGTCGAAAAAGGGGGGATAACTCCTCCAAAAAAAGTCCGATAGACGTCATAATCGCAGGTGCACAGGTTCCCATGGCGGTTGATGTCTTTGCCATGTTTCACGGAAATTGATCAAAAAACTCCGGACAAATTTGTGTTCACGGACGGACAGACCGTACGACGGAACGACAGACAGACGGACAAGATGATACCCCCCCCCCCCCACAACTCGTTGCGGGGGTATAAAAACTGAAGAACAATCTTTCTGCGAGGTATACAATGAGATAGAGACACCACATAAGCCCCACCATGCCCTGGTTGTACAGCTTGGACATATCTTGATGACACAAAATAAAACGAAGGGTGATTGGTTCAAATCACATGTCACATAGCAATGGCTTCGTTGGTATGGATTGAATATTATGTATCCTTAATGCACTTTGGTGTTGAAACTATTAGTCGAAACTATAACGTTGACACCACTAGCTCCCACTGTCGACTCTGTATTTTGTCAGAACATTGTATTATACTTCACACAATAAGAGCTAAAAGACTATAATGTAGGTACATGGCTAGACCAAGTCTTCTTGGTCCACAACAGCTTGGGATATCGGTTGGGATTATCCCAACTGATAATCCAAGCTGTTGTGAACCAAGAAGAATTGGTCTCGTACATGGCTTGTTGATCAAACACTTGCCACGGATGTGACAGTGTTAAAAACATAGTCAGTATGTTCAAAATGCAGCACATAAGGCGTGCACCAATAACTGGGTCACCAGGAGTTCCAAGTTCCATTGCGGTGAAATTGACATTTGGGACTTACAGTTTCAATGGAACTTTGTTGTCCAGTGCATTTATGAGAAAAAATGCCAAACCTCAAACTAATTTGCAACACAATGATTCTTAGCAGGATTATGTCTATTAACCAATTATAAACAACATACTAAAAATCAAAAAGGATCAAGAAATGCAAAATTGGGAAATTTTGTGAAATAAATTTGTCAAAATACACAATTTATGGCTTTTCAAGAATGTTTATAAACAAGACAGTCAATGACTGTGGAGACGTTCACCTACAGAAAAGACTGAGAGGAAAGGGACTTTGAAGACTAAAACAGTCAGAACTTGTCAAAATAACTTAAGACAAGTAGTTCTAAACAGGGACATAGCTAGGAATTCGCTGATGAGCCGGGCTCTTCACTTTGAAATCTCTAAGCGCACACTATTGTAAAATCTTCAACCCCCTTTTAAACAAGATAATCTTAACCATACCACAGCCTATGTTCACAAAATTCCTTTTGCACATCCCTCTTTAATATGTCGAAATTTTACAACTGGAACCGGTGTAACAGTTTATCTCCCCCCTGGGTATCTTCCCCCCCGCCCTGGGTATCTCCCCCCCACTCATATATTTTTTTTCCTCACGTTATTTTATATTATTATTGTAAGAAATGCCGAGAAAACTATTAAAAAAAAAAAAAAAAATTCAAGTTTAACTTACATATGTCAAAATATTACCTTACGATTTTATCGTTTATTTTGCTTTATATTGTCATGAAATGGCGAGAAATTAACTTTATATGAGAACAATTTAATAGAGTAAGAATTTGGGGTGGGAAATATCCAGGCCTGAGTATCTTCCCCCTCCCACCCAGCACCTACATATGACAAAAATTAAACGTTTGATTTTATTGCTTAATTTGCTTTATATAGTTATGAAATGTGGTGCTGGGTGGGGGGGGGGGGGGGGGGGGGAAGATACTCAGGCCTGGGTATTTCCCCCCCCCCCCCAAATTCTTACTCTATCAAATTTTGCTCATATAAAGTTAATTTCTCGCCATTTCATGACTATATAAAGCAAATTAAGCAATAAAATCATACGTTTAATTTTTGTCATATGTAGGTGCTGGGTGGGGGGGAAGATACTCAGGCCTGGGTATCTTCCCCCCCCCCCCCACCCCAAATTCTTACTCTAATCAAATTTTGCTCATATAAAGTTAATTTCTCGCCATTTCATAACTATATAAAGCAAATTAAGCAATGAAATCATACGTTTAATTTTTGTCATATGTAGGTGCTGGGTGGGGGGAAGATACTCAGGCCTGGGTATCTCCCCCCCCCCACCCAAAATTTTTACTCTATAAAATTTTGCTCATATAAAGTTAATTTCTCGCTATTTCATGACTATATAAAGCAAATTAAATGATAGAATCATAAGGTAATATTTTGACATATTTATGCTATTATTGGGTTAAGTTAAACTTCAAAATAACAAAAAAAACCTCAAAATTTAATAGTTTTCTCAGCATTTCTTACCATAATAATATAAAATAAGTGAGGGAAAAAAAATGTACGAGTGGGGGGGAAGATACCCAGGGTGGGGGGAGATACCCTGGGGTATGTTCCCCCCCGGGGGGGGGGAAGATACCCAGGGGGAAAGATATCGTGTTACACCGGTGCTTCAAGCTCTCAAACTTTTGGGAATTTCCAACCTGACATCTTCCATAAAGTTAAAAGTTGTGGCCCATTTTGGTATAACAGTAATAACCTGAAGTAGGCAAATATGGACTGTTGGTTTAAAGACATACTGGTTGGAAAATAAAATCAAACTATGAGAACTTATTCTAACTAATGTATCAGAAATTAAATTTTCAAGAGGAATATATATATTATTATACCAGTAATGTACAGCATAGATACAGGTAGTGTGGGTGGGGCAGAGCTAAATCTCTTAACTCTGGCCCTATTTGAACAAACATGAACCCCATCTCTGATATCTATTCATATAATAATTTTAAACAGTCGCTTTTAAGAGTTGAAGTTAATTGATTTTCCAAAAAGGACCCCATTGGAACAGATCTAAACATGCCACCCAAGGACCCTGCATACACAAATATAAGCTAAATAGACTTAATGGTTCTTGAGAAGTAATACTTGTTAGAATTACTATGGAGGGAAAACATTATGGCCCTGGCATCCCTCCTATTTGACCTGATGAACTTATTTGAACAAATCTGAATGTGAGTCACATACAGGTAGGGAACTCATATAGATCTCGAAAAGAAAACAATTGTTGATGGATGGATGGACATAACAATGGATGGAAGGACACTCATGACAGACCAACAGTTTTAATCCAATATACCCCCCACTTTTTTGTCCATAATCAGGTATAATGAGTTCACATAGATAAGTGGTTAAGAAAATAATATTGGAACAGCCAAGTGTGAATTTAGTGTGTCTGAGGTCCCAAAAGGGTGAATGTAGTGATGCTATTCTGTAAGGTGGGCTAGCATCACCAAATTCACCATCTGGGAACCCAATTTTACTTAGTCCTCAACTGCTACGGGAGACCTAGGGACAGATAGAAGTTATCCAGCTGAAGTTGGTGACATATGACAGTATGCGTACCCATTTGACACCTCAATTATGCATTTTAGAATCTGAACAGAAGGGGCAAAAGCTGCTAAAAATGTCAATTTGAGACTCTAGATACTTCCCAGAAGATGAGGCCTAAGCAGAATGAGGTCCTCAGAGGGTGTATTTGGTGATGCTAGCCTGCTGTGCGGGGTAGCATAATTAAATTCACCCTCTGGGAACCTCATTCTACAAATGCCAGACACAATTAAAGCTTGGAGAAAAGGAATTTAATCTGATATTAATGACCAGTGTATTGTAAACAATGATGGTGCTACATTGACAACTTTAGAAAACAAATGCTCAACACTATTATTAATCTCATTTAAATAATGAATGACATGAATATACAGTCCCTGGGGACTCTGCCTATAGCCAACAGCAGTTGTGTTATCTATCCATCTGGCACTGTTTATAAACAACATGTGTCATGTCTATCAATTCTTAGCCCCTTGGTTCAGGGATGGCTTGTAGTTGGAATGCAAGGACATTAAAAGGAAGTTACTGAACATTTCTGTCCATCTGCCTGTTGGTGTTTTCTCCCAAACCCCTGATATCAACCAAACACACCCCCCCCCCCCCCCCCCCCCCCCCGAAGATGTAATGTCATATGTTCTTCAAAATTTTAATTAATTGTTTTTTATTTTATATAAAAACTAGCAGGTTAGCCCGCCACTGGCGGCGTTGGTCCGAAACATGACATTTTTTTTCGATTTTCAATGAGTTAATTGTGCCTTTTTAAGAGAAATTATTGTACCGTCCCTAAAAGAGGTATTATTTAAGGTACATCGGGCGGAAAAAACTGACCCGATGATGTCGTTGTTGTTGGCATTCAGGGCTTCAGGTCGTTGTTGTTGGCATCACGGCTCGGGGCTACCCGAAAAATCTCACATTGCCGTATAGGGAAAATAGGATTGCGTGTATTTAGTAATTTTAACTAATTATTTTCTCGCCAACAATGTCGTTGTTGTTGATATTTACGGCTTGGGGGCTATTTTCTCGCCAACAATGTCGTTGGCGTTCACGGTTTTGGGCAGTGGAAGTCCCGTCCGATTCAGGACGTATCGCAGTGCCTTGGATTCACTTAAAAAACTGACCCGATGATGTGGTTGTTGTTGGCATTCAGGGCTTCGGGTCGTTGTTGTTGGCATCACGGCTCCCCGAAAAATCTCACATTGCCGAAAACGTGTATTTAGTAATTTTAACTAATTATTTTCTCGCCAACAATGTCGTTGTTGTTGATATTTACGGCTTGGGGGCTATTTTCTTGCCAACAATGTCGTTGGCGTTCACGGTTTGGGGCACTGGAAGTCCCGTCAGATTCGGGACGTATCGCAGTGCCTGGGATTCACTTAAATTTCAGCAGCCATATAGCTGCGTCAGTTAGCAGGAATTGTGGTGTGTAAGTTTAGACTTTAAAATCTCAATGTTTCGGAAATAGACTAAGATTTTCAGCCGTAACAAAAAATGTATACATCAGAAAATGTAAATTCTATATTTTGCGAGGTATTAGCAAGTTTTGGCTCAACGAGTTTAGCAGTTTGAAGTGAATATGGATATAAAAGTATACATATACAGATATAAAAAAATGTAGAGTTACTCCTCTTGGATCGCGAGCGAATATCAATTGACCCCGAAGTGCCGATTGCGGTGATTTTGATGATTGGGAAGGGAGAGACAGTGCTCTGAGCTTCTCCAAACGCGACCACGGCGGTGTCGGTGGGATTTTACACTTACATACGAAATTTGAGCTCAATCTGTACACGCGTTTTCGATTCTATGAAGTACCCACACATATACACACATATATATATATATATATATACAGAAGTCTCAAATTATATAGTAGACTAGCAGGTTAGCCCGCCACCGGCGGCATTTGTCCGAAACATGACATTTTAATATTATTTTAATGTTTTTTAAATGTAATATATATTTTTTTCTGAATTTTTTCCGAAACATAACAGAAACATGACATTTTTTTTATTATTTTGTTTTTATTTATATATTTTTTAAAATTTTAACATGACATTTTAATATTATTTTAATGTTTTTTAAATGTAATATATAGAGAGTAATCAATTGGTTCCGAGAATTACGTTAAATAATTCACGAGAGGTGAGAGACGTCGGTAAGAAACGAGTGCGCATTAGCGCACGAGTTTCTTACCCAAACGTCTCTCGCCTCGAGTGAATTATTGAACGTAATTCTCGGAACTAATTGATTACTCTATTTATTACACTTCTGCATCAATTTGGTTCGCCAAATATGATTAAAACACACAGAATGAATGCTTAAAAGTCCCGATGTGGATAAAGATCAACCATAGAAAATTCAGTCTAGATCAGTAAGCGACGTAACGTCAATGACGTCACGGGAAATGACATAATTCACTAGTGACATTACCAATTTTAATTAACAGCGTTTTCAATGGAAATCGCGCATAGGAGTGTAATAAATTTGTTTTCTGATTTTTTTCCGAAACATAATAGAAACATGACATTTTTTTAATTATTTTGTTTTTATTTATATATTTTTAAAATTTTAATATTAATTTAATTTATGTATTTTTTCAATTTTTTAATATTTAATTCTTTTTTATAATTTAATTGTTTTTTTTATTGTTAAATTTTTTTTGTTTCTGGCGGAAAAATCCGATGAATCCCCCTTCCTAGGAACGACTTTCAATGAGTTAATTCATGGTACCCGTCCTAAACATTTCGAGCGATAACGTTTTGTTGAATCCCGTCGTGAAATCTCTCTGCATAATATTTCGAGCAATTTCGAGCGGGTCAATGAAATCCCCCTTCCTAGGAACGACTTTCAATGAGTTAATTCATGGTACCCGTCCTAAACATTTCGAGCGATAACGTTTTGTTGAATCCCGTAATGTTTTGTTGAATTGTAAACATGTCCCCCGTTCCTAGGAACGACAGGCAATCTCTCTGCATAATATTTCGAGCTATTTCGAGCGATAACGTTCACGCTTGATGTCGAATCCGGTATTGCATTGAAAACAAACGCTTCTCTCTCTGCATAATAATTCGAGCGATAACATTGCATTGAATTGCCCGTCATACAGATAAGTAGATAGCAAAAACGACGCTCTTTATATAGACACTGCGGAAAACTAACACTCTTTATATATCAACGCTATTAACCCCGAAGTGCCGATTGCGATACGAAATTGTGAGTGTTGGTTTGTAACCGGGATTTCTGAGAAGCATTATGCCTATAACTACCCCCCCCCCCCCTAAGCCCTGACCTAAGTGTCATACATACTATAACAATGATGTTGTAAGAGTATGGCATCCAATAAATATCCCCGCATAGGAAATGCACTCAATTTTCCCGTATAACTCTGCAGATGCTGATAACGTTGAATGGGAAACAGACGCTCTTTATAGCGATGCGTCAAAAACAAACGCTCATTAAATAATCACTTGATTAACCCCCGCCGTGCCTTTACGGTGATTTGGGAGTGGATAAAGGGTGCTCTGAGCTTCTCCAAATGGCGACCACGGCGGTGTCGGTGGGATTTTACACTTACATACAAAATTTGAGCTCAATCTGTACATGCGTTTTGGATTCTATGAAGTACCCACACACACACATATATATACGGAAGTCTCAAAATATATAGTATAGATAAAAAAAATATTTAATAAAAAAAAATTATTTATTAAAAATAAAATATATTCAATTTTTTTGTGGTTTAATTGAGCAATAAGTTAAATCTAAAAAAAAAATTCTTCAGATTTATGTCCATAGCCCCACCCACATTTGACCCAGTGACCTCATTTGAACAAATCTGAACCACAGTCACCCAAGGTACCCTCATACCAAATATGAACCCATTCGGCCCGATGACTTCAGAAAAGAAGTCGTTTTAAGAATTACTATGGGGGAAAATAGTTATGGTCCTGACAATCAAAACTATTTGACTTGGTGACCTCATTTGAACAAATCTGAATGTCAGTCACCTTGGGAACATCCACACCAAATATGAGCCCAATCGGTCCTATTGATCTAAAGAAGATGTTCAAAGAATTGACGACGGATGGACGGACGGACGACGGACGAGTGATGACTATAGTTCCACCGGAGACTTCGTCTCAGGTGAGCTAAAAACTTCATTTCACATATCCTTCCATTCATATATCCATTTTGTTGAGTACACAATCATGATTACAGAACAGAAAACATTTTCCAGATACGTTGAGTATTTTTTGAGTTATGTGCCTCCAAAATTGAGAGTTTGTCTAATTTCGGAGACTCAATTTCCAAGAATTAGTTAAAATCCATATTTTATGGTCTAGTATTTCAAAAACTAGAGAAAAATGAAGGGATATCTTGCTGTTGTATTAGTTTCCACATTATATTGTGCACAAAAAATGATTACTTCATGTATCTATGATCGAGAAGACAAAAATATTCTTAAACAAAATGTGTGTCCCAGTGTATGGACTTTGCCAAATTTGCCTTGTGACACAGAACTGGTGTGATGAAATACCATATTTGAGGTCATACAACTCAATAAATTTATATCCATATGTCCTGTATTTCTCATAACCTCTTAAATGTACTAGGTTAAATACACTGTGCTGGAGTTGCTAAACACATATGTGCCAAAATCAACTTATGGCCCTATGAACCTTAGTATTGACTCTTTTCCAAAAAATACCATTTTGGACTGTCTTGGGGATTTTTTGTCCATTTTAAATGGGTTTTTTTGGGCACAAATAGTAAACAACAATGGATACAATTAGTGTTTAGTGTGTAAAATCATTTGAACGTTCCTCCTAATACACTTAGTGTTGGGAAAAATAGGATTTAATACATTGGTTATGCCAATCAACAGTCACTGGATTTCACATATTTTTCAAGAAACTGACTCCAAATTTGAACATTGATAATGGGGTAGGTGAAATCACAAAAGGCTATGATCTTGTCACCATATTCTAGTCATTGGAGACAAAGGGTTGTTTTATTCCAGTTTGTGTAGATTATTCTTGCATAATTAAAAAGTTTAGTACTTTAGTGGAGGTTTATTCAGAACTTTATGAGCATGTTATTTTGAACAACCCCGAAATAATGATTCACCATTTCGCCATCGAGTTGCAACAAAAAGGATCGTAGCTCTAAATATGAACATCAAAACAGGAAGCAGTATTCTCTGTATTTAAGAATAATGATTGTAGGAGCTGGTGATAGTAAAGTTTTATGCATCAAGGTCCATGTTTTCTGAGATTTTGTTAATATGGTTTCCCCTACCCCATTTTTCAGATATTCAAATTTGGCGTCAGTTTCCAGAAAAATTAGTGAAATTCAGAGACATTCATTGACATATCCATTATAAGGCTATTATTTCAACACTAAAGTGTTTTAGGAGGAAAGTTCAAATGATTTCACACATTAAACACACATTGTTTTTACTATTTATACACATAAGCCTTATAAAAATGGACAAAAATGCTCAAAATGGCATTTTTATAAAAGTGTCAATACTCAGGATTTATAGGGCCATAATTTGATTTTCTACACCATGATTTTGGAAATTCCTTCACAGTGTGTTTAACCATGTATACTTAAGTGATTAGGAGAAATATAGGGAAAATGGATATATATTTATTGAGTTGTATGACCTCAAATATGCTGTTTCATCATGCCGGTTCTGGACCACAGGCAAATTTGGCCAAGTCCATACAATGGTGGAACACACATTTTGTTTAAGAATATTTTTGTCCACTCAATCATAGATGCATAAAGAAATCATATTTTGTACACAACCTAGTGAGGAAATGACTAAAACAACAAGAGATCCCTTTATTTTTCTTTAGTTTTTAAAATACACGACCATAAAAAATGGATTTTAACTAATTTGAGTAATTGAGGCTCTGAAATTAGATAAACTCCAAATTTGGGAGGCACATAACTCAAACAAGGGGTACGCATCTAAGTTTTTTGGCAGTCGAACCAAACTTCTGCCAATAAGGTGCACAACCCCCGGGAAAAAAAGTTGGACGGTAGTATATTATTGCAATAGACCTTATACCAAATATCAATTGAATCCGTTAATTTTTCACTGAGTTATTGCACTAAACGGTGATAAATTTGTGATTAAAATAGACAAACTAAGACCCATAACTCCTGAATTTTTTTTCGGACAAACCTGGTTTTCGAACTCGTCCGAGATATTGTGCAGGAGACTCATATACCAAATTTTGTTGAAATCGCTTAATATTTCATTGAGTTATCGTGCCAACGGTGATAAAATTGCTAAAAATAGACAAACTTAAGACCCATAACTCTGCGAAAAAAATTCGGACAAACCTGGTTTTCGAACTCGTCCGAGATATTGTTGCAGGAGACTCATATACCAAATATTGTTGAAATCGGTTAATATTTCATCGAGTTATCGCGCTAACGGTGATAAAATTGCTAAAAATAGACAAACTAAGACCCATAACTCTGCGGGAAAAAATCGGACAAACCTGGTTTTCGAACTCGTCCGAGATATTGTTGCAGGTGACTCATATACCAAATATTGTTGAAATCGGTAAATATCTCATCGAGTTATCGCGCCAACTGTGATAAAATTGCTAAAAATAGACAAACTAAGACCCATAACTGCACGAAAGAAATTCGGACAAACCTGGTTTTCGAACTCGTCCGAGATATTGTTGCAGGAGACTCATATACCAAATATTGTTGAAATCGGTTAATATTTCCTTGAGTTATCGCGCTAATGGTGATAACATTGCTAAAAATAGACAAACTAAGACCCATAACTCTGCGAAAAAATATTCGGACAAACCTGGTTTTCGAACTCGTCCGAGATATTGTTGCAGGAGACTCATATACCAAATATTGTTGAAATCGGTTAATATTTCATCGAGTTATCGCGCTAACGGTGATAAAATTGCTAAAAATAAACAAACTAAGACCCATAACTGCACGAAAAAAAAATCGGACAAACATGGTTTTCGAACTCGTCCGAGATATTATTGCAGGAGACTCATATACCAAATATTGTTGAAATCGGTTAATATCTCATTGAGTTATCGTGCTAAAATTGCTAAAAATAGACAAACTAAGACCCATAATTCCGCGGAAAAAAATTCGTGAAACCTGGTTTTCGAACTCGTCCGAGATATTTTTGCAGGAGACTCATATACAAAATATTGTTGAAATCGGTTTATATTTCATCGAGTTATCGTGCTAACGGTGATAAAATTGCTAAAAATAGACAAACTAAGAAATAAATTCGGACAAACCTGGTTTTCGAACGGGACGGGACCCATTTCCTACAGGCAGTAAATAGTCATTGGGAGCAACTGCCATACCAAAATTTTTTTAATCCTTTCACAAATGTCAAAGTTATAAGGCATTCTTTAGGTCCGCCCGCCCGCCCGCCAACCGTCCCTCGTCAAACCATAAGTCGAGTTTTTGAAAAACTCGACTAAAAATACTCAACGTATCTGGGAAAGGTTTTCTGTTCTGTAATCAGGGTTGTGTACTCTACAACATGGATATATAAATGGAAGGCCTTGTGAAATGAAGTATTTTACCAAATTTTGACAAAATTATTTCACAAAATTCATCAATTTCGCCTTTCTTGATTCTTTTTGATTTTTAGTATGTTGTTTGTGATGGGTTAAAGTACTTATTCCCACTGAGAAACTTTGTGTTGCAATTATTTTGAGGTGAAACCATAAATGCACTGGACTATTGGTTGAAGAACCCTGATTTATCAAAATAACGTGATTAAATACTTCTGGTTTAGTAGAATGCGAAATAGCTGATACTCTACAATTATTTTTGTACCTGTTGTGTTGAGGGAAATAAGGATATGGGTATAGCTACATGTATATAATTTTTTGATGCAGGTACCGACTAGTCGATATTGACTCGACTTTTGGGGTTCGACTAATCGACACCAGAATCTCAGTCATTTCTACACTACCGCACATTTTACCTCAGTGAAATTTTACCTCAGCAGGAGATTTTGTCGCTAGAAAATAATTTTTTCTACAAATTGAGATAAAACAAATTGCTATTTTAGAACATTATAGCTATCATGTATGTACATGTATATTTCTCCATTGAAAATATATCTTTTAAAGATGGTATATCTCTTCCTGTCACCACTTTCTACAACAACAAAACAATTTCTAGGAAACCTATTTTGAAGGCACCTCAGCAATGCTGTTCCCAAACAAACACATGAGAAATATCTTATGTTACAAATATTTCTCATAAAAGTGTTTAAAAAGATAAATTTTCAATCAAAATGTTGCAATATTATATAAATACCACATGAACTGTCCCCGATTCAAAGATAATAACTTCATGAAAAAAATCATTTCCTAGTGACAGAAGCTCCAGTTGACTCACAATTATTATTTTACATCCCCAATCTAAACAAAAAGTTCAGGGAAGTGGTAAGACCATCTTCAACCATACTCACAACCACAGTCCGAAAGAATTCCATAGAAATCTTGTTGTTGTTGGAAGTGCTGGCAGGAAGATATAGAGCATCTTTAACAATCGGACCAAAGACTCCAGCTTTAGGAATGACATAAGAAAGTTTGTCATATAACCCAAGATGTCCAGTAAGGCAAAATTTTATCACAAACATCAAAACAGCACAGACTATTGGTCAATATCAAATACAACTAAAACAATATTTGTCAAAACAATTTAGCACTTTTTATTTGAATTTTTACAATTTTGTTCATACCATAATACATCAGTTTTTATGATATATGGAGCACTGTGTAATAACTTAAATGTGCTTTTGTGGAAATTCCACTTCACGGTAATCTTATATCCTTCCCAGTATGCATTTTTTCTACACTGCCAAATTTGGAAATAAATCAAAATAAAATGGGACATATTTCAAGGCCATTCTTTTTATTGTTTTTCGATTAGACCAGATATTCAGTCAAGTGTTATCAATAGAAATTGATCAGAGCTTTGGTTGTGTTATGAAAGGGTTGCAAAAAGCAGCAACCCTACGAAATGTATGTTAAAAAAATGGGATTAAATGTTAAATGTTTTTATTTATCAGCGTCTCAACCAAAGTTTTCGATTCTTTCATTGATGAACTGCATTAATCCTTTCTATACTGTGATGACAGAGAGAAAAACAGATAATGTAAGAGCTGAATGATTTACATTCCTTGGTGTGAAATGTTCAGATAATAAGTTCAACAAATAACCTATGGTCGTTTGTTGAATTTATTATCTTAACATTTCCTAAGGGATAACTATTTATGAGTGTTTATGGCATTTGAAATCGGATTTTGCATTTATGGGTGCGAAAAATTAAAACTCCAGGTATATGTTGACAATGTTGACAACTCCATTCCGATATTCCAAAGGCAAGGGGAAATAATAATCCATGTCAAAACCATCACACAATCCATCCTGCTGAGCATCACATCGGAGACCTTTCCCGGATGTTCACCGCACTCAATTACTTGTGACCAGGGCTATCAAAACCCATTACTGTAGATGAGGTTTCTTTCCAGGACACTGTCTGACAGAAGAAGTTTGATATGATCCTAAAGAATTCACGCACTATCTTCCGACTTTTCCAAGTCGAGAATCAGTCTTTGGATTTGCAATTAGTGCCTGTACGGCCACAATGGCATGGTTTATATTAGTCTGCATAATTCTCAAGTCTTTAATATAAAGAAGACGTAGAATTTTCGCTGCATCAGCCATAATATAATCTGTAATAAAAAAAAGATTGAGAATAATCATAAACAAGAGTGAAGTATCAGGGACAGGGTTCACACTGCCACTAGATCATGCCATGAATCTCTACTGTGGCTAACGCCTGTAGAGATCATATTCCGCCAGTACAAATAAAAAACCTTGGAACTTTTTGACAGGGAACCTTATAAAGTAAAAAAATAGTGCGGGGAATATATTTCTTAGTTTCTTATTGCCATTTACAAATCGTGAAGACTGAGCCGTTGGAGGTAAATCAGGAATAACTGATGGTAAAAATATGTTTTATGAATATAGTGAAGTCAGGCATAAATATAAACTTCCCATTCTATAGTTTCGTCTGCCGTTGTTGGTGATGGTACAAAAATTTCTCAGTGTAGATTTTTACCAGCATATTTAACCCTTCCATAACTGGAGCTTCCTGAAATTTTGTGAAAATTCTGTACTAATGCATTCTCTTATATATGTGAGTCTCCAATAGGGACCCTTGCATACTCACGATTTAAGTGAATTTGTGAGCGATTTTGCATCCCGTCACTTACAATTATGGCATTTCTCCTGGGTAATTAAATTCAATGTTAAAGTCACGTAAAATAATGCAAGTTTGGGTTGGAAAATTCACCTCCATTGAAGTACAGTATTGAGGACAGATAATAACTAAGAAATATATTGCCAGTGTAAATTTTTGGACTTTATAAGGTTCCCTGTCAAAAACATCAAAAATCTCCAAGGTTTTGTATGATCTCTGCGGGCATTAGCCAGAGTAGAGATTTGTGGCATGATCTAACACTGCCAAATGCAAGTCTGGATATAGTGTCTGCCATTTGCAGAATGAGGTCCCCAGAGGGTGAATTTAGTTACGTTATCCCACACGGCAGGCTAGCATCACCAAATTCACCCTCTTGGAACCTCATCCTGCTTAGGTCTCAACTGCTATGGGAGACCTGCGATCAGATTGAAGTTCCCCAGTTGAAGTAGATGTTCACCCAGTAGTCACCTCGATTATGCTATTTATCTTCTGCAAATTAGGGGATATAGAAACCAAACAGTAGGGAAAAAGTAACTAAAAACAATGTTAATTTGAGACTATAGATACTTCCCAGAAGATGAGGCCTAAGCAGAATGAGGTCCCCCAGAGGGTGAATTTGGTGATGCTAGCCCGCTTTTCATTTGACAAAACAATTGGCAAATATTAATTTTGGGCCAATGCAGAACCTGATAAAGCATTTTGGCCTATGTTTGGGTTAAAAACAGAGATATGCACACTACCTCCAGCAGAATGCTTATTTCATTATTTCACAGGTTCAGGAAATCCTCAAAAAGGATCTGATTAGACACTGTATTAACCCTTCCATGACTGGAGCTTCCTGAAATTTTGCGAAAACCCTGTGCCAAAGCATTCTCTTATATATGCGAGTCTCCCATAAGGAGCCTTGCATATTTATGAGAATACACTGCCCTAACAATATTTATCTAGACTTTGTAAGCCAGTGCATTCTCCCTATGGGAGACTCGCATACATAAGTGAATAAACTGGCACAGGATCTTACTGCACCAGCTCTGTTCCCGTCATGAAAGGGTTAACATGTAAAGATATTAACAGTATGTTTACAACTCACATATCCAATTCTCTCATAATTTGCCTTCTCTAATAAATCTTCCCAAAAATTTGTCTTCAGTACAAGGAAATCGGAACAACACCGGACTGCACTGCATTTAGGCAATTACGCCACGGTTTATGCTAGGTTTGGTGGAATGGGACCCCTATATCCACTGGGGGAAACCTCAGTGGATGAAACCCGCTGTTTCTGGTATTAGTATATCAGCAGTGTTCACACTGGCCCAAAATTTGCTTGAGCCACCGCCTTAGCCACATGTGAATTTTTTTGAGCCACTTTTCATATACTTGAGCCACATTTTTTCAACCCATATTTTTTGGAGGCACTTTGATTTAAACATATTCAAAGAACAACACAAGCTAATTAACTCATATACTTACTCTAATATAATATAAAAAGTTCTGGTAGGTAAAACAACAATATAAACAAAAATGAAAGTGTCAATGACACTGTAGCTCAACTTGGAAAGGGAATAATTTAATGTGTTACTGTCGATGGAGTGATTAGGAATGTGGAAAGTTGAATGTCTAATACTAGTTTATCAACATGAAGAGATATATACAATGTATATACATGTATATAAAAGTAAAATCTAAGATGGTTGCTGGCGGTTATGTTTTCCAACAATTCCAAAAAATTTGATAGCTTTAGTCATGCAAAGAATAGAATCCAAAATGGCTGCTGGCAGCCATGTTTTAATGCCGAATAACCTCAAAATGACTCGTTCCCATCTACATGTCAATTTCAACTGCCATGACAAATTTTATGATGATCAGACTAAAGGTACGACCTGTAGCCCGTGCTAAAGGATTTAGTCATACAAAGAGTAAAATCTAAGATGGCTGCTGGCGGCCATATTTTTTGGCCGAATGACCCCAAAATGACTCGTTCCCATCTACGTATCAATATTAACATCCATGACAAATTTCATGATGATCAGATAAACAGTACGACCTGTAGCCCGTGCTAATGGATTGAATTATGAAATCCAAGATGGCCGCTGGCGGCCATGTTGTTTGTCCGAATGACCCCAAAATGACTCGTTCCCATCTAGATTCCAATTTCAACAGCCATGACAAATTTCATGATATCAAACTAAAGGTACGACCTGTAGCCCGTGCTAAAGGATTTAGTCATACAAAGAGTAAAATCCAAGATGGCTGCTGGCGGCCATGTTTTTTGCCCGAATGACCCAAAAATGACTAGTTCCCATCTACATGTCTTTGTTAACATCCATTGCAAATTTTATGATGATCCAACCAAAGTTACGACCTGTAGCCCGTGTCAAAGGATTTAGTCATGCAAAGAGTAAAATCTAAGATGGCTGCCGGCGGCCATGTTTTTTAGCAGAATGACCCCAAAATTACTCGTTCCCATCTACATGTCAATATTAACATCCATGACAAATTTCATGACAATAAGACGAACAGTATGGCCTGTAGCCCGTGCTAATGGATTGAATTTTGAAATCAAAGATGGCCGCTGGCGGCCATGTTTTTTATCTGAATGACCCCAAAATGACTTGTTCCCATCTACATGTCAATGTCAACATCCACGACAAATTTCATAATAATCGGACCAAAGGTACGAACTGTAGCCCGCGCTAAAGGAAATTGTTGACGAATCACGCATACACGCACACCGGATACCAAGCCATGGCAATAGCTCAAACTTTACAAAGTAAAGTTGAGCTAACAATATTAGTAATCAAACATAGAAAATTCTGCGAGATTTTACATCATCCAGATATTTAAATGCTTTGCCAAAATAAAAGTCTTACATTGGAGGGCCTTCAATTGCAGTTTTCATTAATAAATTAATAAAATGTAGAACAGATAGTCTGTGTCGTAGTTTATCTTTGATCAAATGTTGGTTGGTACGAGAAGGCCTTCTCACAGTCCAGTCAACACGGGTTCACAATACAGTGTTTATGCAAAGTCTGATATAGGATGTGTGTCCAAACTAATGTTTGGTGATGTGAAAGCAATACAATGAATGTGTGTTTTTATCGAGTAGAAGTAGGAATCCCATTCACTGTACGTGACACAATCACAACCAACCGCTGTGGCATAAGCCGAGAATCAATTGGCAAGTGCTTTCATTCCGACTGTCTTTACCAAACTCTGAATGTCCATGGTGATATAAAAATATAAAATAAATGAATCGTAATAATGTTTTTTATGTCAAGTTTAACCCTTTCATGATGGGAGCTGCGCTGGTAAACCATTAAATATCATGCGCCAGTGCATTCTCTTATATATATGAATAGGAATGCACTGGCTTACAGGGTCAAAGTAAATATTGTTAGGCCAATATTATCTTATATATGAGAGACTCGCATATATAAGAGAATGCATTGGCACAGGGTTTGCACAAATTTCAGGAAGCTTCAGTCAATGGCAGGATTGAATATGCTGGTAAAAACTATACTGAGAAATTTTTGCACCATCACCAACAATGGCAGACGAAACTATAGAATGGGAAGTTTATTTTTATGCCTGACTTCACTATATTCATAAAAACATATTTGTACCTTCAGTTATTCCTGATTTACCTCCAACAGCTTAGTCTTCGCGATTTTTAAATGGCACGGGCCTAATAAAAGGCATTGTGTTTTCTATGACGGGGCTGATTTTATGAAATTGTATAAATGTTGTAGATTTGTAATAAAAACTTAAATCACTATTACATTACTGTAAATTACTGTAACAAATGGGAATGTTCTGTAATGTCTCTCTATTGTGTTTTTGTATTATGCATATACAATTTATTTTTCATAGAATATTCCAAAATAATAAACACAATCTCATAAAGTATATACTGATATTAAATTTAACTCAAACACATTTCAACTACTTGTTGAACATTGAACAACTTAACAAGTTCATGAGATTTTGCACCCACATGTTTTCAAGAATTTTGCTGAATACAACCTATTTCTATTTACTGTTCGCATGTTCCTGATTGAACTTTAATCTCTCGTTAGTCGGCTTTTCTCCATACTGGGGCCATGGTTTTAACAGGGCTGATAAAAATTCCTGCATTTGCCAGGTATGGTGGTTGTGCCTGTAGGCCCCGTCAAAATGCAAGATTGTACTGGCTCTATATGAATTGTATAAATCGGCACAGGAATTTGTTTTATTTGACAACATAATAGCACTGCAACCAGGCAGAATCAAACATGGCTTTTAGCGATGTCCATTTCAATGTCTTTCAGAAACAAGTTATACATTGTGTATTTGATCACCAGCGGTCAGCAAAGTATATATGTGTATCATTCCCTGTTGGTTTTATTTATTGGAAGATTTACAGGTGATTTAGACATTAATCTGTGGAACGAGTAGGGGATCATGTCGGTGTGAAATTTAGGCTGGGGGAAAGGGACCCCAAAAGAGACACACACCCCTCTAGTGGTAACTAATCACGCAGTTTGATAACGTTCAAGCTATTACATGATACTCACCTCCTACTTCAAATCCTAAATCTGTCTTCTCTAATGGAATAAACTCTTTCTGCAAAAAAAGTTAAAATATTAATTTAAAGTTGAAAGATATTCCAGCATGAAAAATCAGTGTTTAGATTCCCAAATTGTGTTCTTATGTTGCGTTGGTACGATCCGTTGTTTGTTTTTTACAGTTCACATGGGTGTGTTGCGTCATGGTACAGTAATGCCCTAAATAATCAGTCCAGTATAACCCCCGCCCCTCTAACAACTTTGTAGCGGGGGTAAAATAAAGTAAATAGACAATAATTAACTGTCCTCGGTGATGAACAAAATTTCTCTTCGATTGATATCCGGAGGATTATTTTCACGAGGTGTTAGCCAAGTGAAAATAATCCTCGCATCTCACGGGAGGAGAAACTTTGTTTGTCACTGAGAACAGTTAAACTATGGTATTGTGTCTATTATATTTTTCACAACAGATTGTCCAGACCAAACTCTAATGAAAGTGTCAATGACACTGTTGGTCAACTTGGAAAGGGATCATGCCATATATTATAGTCCATAGAGCGATAAGGAACTCGGACAGTTTATATGCTTAAGTAACTAGTAATTAGGTTTCCCTAAAGATCCATAAACAGTTTGGGATTAATCGGTTGAAATAGTTTGGTTGTATGGAGTGCAAAAGAATGCAGTAATACTAACAGAAAGAGTAAAATCCAAGATGGCTCCCTCTAGAGGTCACTCCGAAGATCCATATGAAGTTTGGTGATGATCAGATGAGGGATGTGGCCTCTTGGGTGTGCCACGAAGATCCATCCAATAACAATCAGATGAGGGATATGCTGATAGCTGATGAAACTCAAAAACTTGTATACAGCAACTAGGACAGTGGAATAAGTAATACTGACAGTTTCCTGATTGGGTGACTAGCCACATAACTGTCCAAACACCTCATATTGAAGATCGTGGATGTCTAAATCTATGGACTTTTTGTTTCCAACTTTTGAGTGACTACAAAATCTGGGCCAAATAGATAATTTTTTAGGGTTCATCTCAACGCTGTTATGTGGAAATTAGACACATACATGTACATGCAACTATCCATTTTTCTTATTAATAGCCACATAAGTATCCAAATGTAAGTGTAGACGGATGCACAGATGGACGGACGACGGATGCCAACCCATGACAATAGCTCAAACTTGACTTTGTCAAGTTGAGCTAATAAAAGGTATCTATAAAATGTCTCAGATACTGAAAATTAACCTAATGTTTACGTTAAATTATGAACAAGGATACCAAAATAATCTAATATAAAGTAAATCATGATATTCATTCATGATTTTACTATTACTTCACTATACATTTCCGTTAAAATGATGCCAAATGACACTACCCCCAAATAACGAAAATTACATAATTTCATTCAATGATTTCAACGAATGTAACTCAGAACATGCTCGCGAGTTTTGGATAAATAGTCAGTCATCGCTGGGTGTAGGATAACATTTTGAAGCTTTTGGGAGTGGGGATACAATTTTTATTGTGGCAGAATAAGTTAATGAAAATATAATAAAGTTGTGTATTTACCTTTCCTGTTTGGCTTTCAAATTTTTCTATGGCTTCTTTGGACAATTTGTCTTTAATCAATAAACATATTGCCTGAAAGATGAAATTTAGTAATACAAGAAACAAGATCATTTACATTCTGTGGTATTTGGTGCAAACAATTTGATAAATTTAAGTTTTGTCATTGAAACTAGTTTACCAGATTCATTAACAGTAAGCATGCTATTTAACCCTGCCATGACTGGAGCTTCCTGAATTTTTGTGAAAACCCTGTTCCAAGACAATGCATTGGCACAGGGTTTTCGCAAAATTTCAGAACGCTCCAGTATAGAAGGGTTAACCCTTTGGAGAGTATTTATAACATCTTATACATGACGTCATGTGTGAATTTATCGTCAACGTCATAGCAAATAATTATTAACAAGTTTGGATCAAAAGGGTCCAATAATTCATTTTAATTTATGTATATTTTCTGTTTACATGTGCTATCATAATCTATTGCACTTATACATTGGGACATTATATTAATCAAAATATCTCCTATACAATCTTATATCTATATTTGCGAATGTCTGTCTGTCTGTCTGTGTTCTATAGAAATTCACAGGGGACCATCTAGATGGCACCAAAGTGGTCTACTAGTGGTAACTTTTTACGAGAAAGATAATGGTGCGGGTTAGAATGTTCTAAAGTGACATGGTTGTTGTCAGGGGCAGAAAAGTGGAGGGGCAGAAATATTTTTTGTCGCCGATTGCCACAAAACTTGTATATAATCATCCCCATGATCTAAGGATTCTAATAGTGTGGTTTAAATATGTTAAAAGTGGCGCCGCTCGAGTCAGGGATGCATGGAAGAGGAGAGGGGCACCAAAATTGATGAAACTAATGTTAGCGCCGATGGGCCATCTAGATGGCACCAAAGGGGTCTACTTGGTGTAACTTTTTACGAGAAAGATAATGGTGTGGGTTAGAATTTTCTAAAGTGAATCCGTTGTTGTCAGGGGCAGAAAAGGGGGAGGGCAGAAAAAAAATTTGTAGCCGATTGCCACGAAACTTATATATAATCATTCCCATGATATGAGGCATCTAATGGTGTGGTTTAAATATGTCAAAAGTGGCGCCGTTTGTGTCAGGGATGCACGGAAGGGGAGAGGGGCACCAAAATTGATACAACTAATTTTAGCGCCGATTTCCACCAAATTGATATATATTCTTTTCCATGATACAAGGAATCTAATTGTGTGATTTAAGGGTGTCAAATAGATGAAAGATTGTGTGGGGCACTAAATTTAATAAGAATGGGTTCAGTCGCCGATTGCCACCACACCTATACAATATCATCCCCATAGTATGAGGAGTCTAGTGGTGTGGCTTAAATCTGTCAAAAAAGTGGCGTCATTCGAGTCAGGAGGGCAGAGGGGCACCAAAATTGATAGGCAATATTTTTAGCGCCAATTTCCACCAAAGTGATACACATTCTTATCCATGATACGAGGAGTCTAATCGTATGATTTACAGATGCCATATTGGTGCTGTTTGGGTGAGAGATGGGGTGGTATGGGCACTAAATTTTATAAAAATTTGTTTAGTCGCCGATTAGCACCAAACTTATAAATAATCAGCACCATGATATCAGGAGTCTAATTGTGTGGTTTAAGGATAAACAGTATGTTTAGCGCCGATTTCCACCAGCTTGATACATATTATTCTCCCTGATACGAGGAATCTAATCGTGTGGTTTAGATACGCCAAATTGGTGCCGTTTGGGTGAGAGATATGGGGGCCCTAAATTTGATACGAATTTGTATACTTGCCAATTTCCACCAATTGTATATATATATTTGCATTTCAATAATGAGTTTAAGTGTGTGGTTTAATGATGACAAAAGTTGTGCCGCTTGAGTCAGAAATTGGGACAGGAGGGTCACCAAAACTGATAAAAAATATGTTTAGTGCCAATCACCATCAAATTCATATACGTCATTCTCAAATGATACGACGAATCAAATCGTGCGCATTAAAAAAGTATAATGAGCTAGCAAAACTGATACATAGAAGAAAGCATTAAACATATATTTATCATTTTATTTAAGATATACACATATTCTTGCAAACTGGGAGACATCGAACCGTCAGAGGATTGCATACATGTATAAGAATGGATCATGTATATGTTAGAACACAATTGAATCTGTTCCATTCAATATAGTTTCCACATACAAATTTACAATAAACCACTCAAAATCTCGCTCTGTCAGGAGCATGTAGCTGATATACTTGCATAGCAACATTTATTTTAAACTGAGAATATTTCGTCAATATATAGCGCCATGAACAGAGGAGCACCTGGACATTTCTTTAAAACATCTGTATCTTCGTGGAGATATGATAGCCAGGTGTCCTCAAAATCTTAGTCTAACCCACTAGATTGATTGATACATCTCTATATATGTAAAACCTAATTGTCGACTTTTATTTTTGCGAACTAATATATTTATGATGTTCATGTTTCATATCATAATGTCTGAGGTATACACAGTTGTAAATGAATAAATACTTCTTCATTGGTGGAACGGATTAATTTACGATAAACAAAATGACAATCGACAAGGTGAGCCACAACTTATATTCCATGTTTAAGAATCATGTTTTGTGATGTTATTTGGATATACAATTTATGAGAATACGTGTATGAATACGTCTAACACGTGTAACGATTCCTCTATTCCCACCAAATATCCACAGCATGCAGAGGGTTTCACATCACTTTAACCTGGGCTACGCCGGGTAACCCTGCTAGTTCATTTATAAATCAGATGATTAATTGAAGTTATGTCTACATATATGTCGTTCTACTTGCCAAAGGGTTAATCATCTTATTTCAAAGGGCTAGAATTCTTCACAATTTTCTATAATTTCACCCATACAGAGCCCCAGACAAACATGAGCAGACGACACTCTTCTATATGCTTCTATATATGTGTGGGGCTCCCTGCAGGGTAATGGATGTTTTTTATTTTATGTCCTAAAAATTGTCAGAAACATTTATTTAAAAAAAATGATAAAAAATTGTTAGGAGAATGCATTGGCACAGGGTAAAAAACTGCAGTGAAAACATTACGGTAAGTGTGACAGTTGATGTTTACAAAACAATGATTTCAATACATGACATCTCATTATTGGGGGATGACTGGCAATGAAAATAAGAACAAAGTACATCTATTATCTCACATTCTTCTTGATAACAATGATTCTACCTGATTCTACAGGCTTTTATATTTCTGTAATTCATATTTACCCACTTCAAAGGCATTGAGCCTCTTTTGTCATATCTGGGATATCCATATAAAATATGGTTAACACTTCCATGGCGGGAAATTTTGCGAAAACCCTGTGCCAATGCATTTTCTTATATATGTGAGTCTCCCATAGGGAGTCTCGCATATATAAGAGAATACATTGGCCTAACAATATTTACCTTGATCCTGTAAGCCAGTGCATTCTCTTATATATGCGAGGCTCCCTATGGGAGACACGCATATATAAGAGAATACACTGGCACAGCTCCCGCCATGAAAAGGTTAAGCCTCGGCAGTCATTTTTTGTTTCCCAGACCTGTGCGCATGGTCCCGGAATCTCACGCATGCAACCTTTTTATTTGTTGGGGAAATTTTTATTGATAGAATGACCCGATTCCCAGTTCTAATTTCCAGATTCAATTACTGTAAATTTGAAATGGAAAACCGGTCCGTTCTATCTAACTTTTGCCCATATTTCTTTAAAAACATACCACAAACGTGTGTTAAAACCATGAAATATGGGGTCTGAATTCTCAGTCAAAAATGTGTAAATGACAATTGATTCAGTGATTTCGGAAGAAACATTCTTCTACTGAATCTAGCTTCTGATCACGCAAATAACCCCCAATAGGGCTGCAATGATACGCCCACCTCATGATTCGATAAGTGCACAATTTTTTGTATCACGATACATTCCAGACTGAAAATTGGACCGGTTTACAACTTTTGCCTAGTTGGCAAATTTTGCATATTGTTTTGGTGTTGTCGGTTTTCCACACACCGTCTTTCTCAAAGGCATGAAAAAAGCAAATTGTTTCCATACAGGCAATTTAAATTGGCATGCCAATGTTTGGCGTTTCCCCACCTCCGAACGTCAATTTTATCAAGGTCTGATCAGTTCTCAAAATTAGCCAAGGTAATTAGCAATGCCGTGGAAACAGTGGCAACATTTGGAATCTAAGATGCCACAGCATTAAATTTGCTGTGCGACATTATTCATAATTTTGAGGGCTGGTCCAATAGTTCCAACTATAGTTTAAACTTCAAAGGTCATCGAGATATCAACCCTAGCGATAGCGAAAGAACAAGATTTTTTAATTATTGCGGCTACATCCAATGAAAGGTGTCCTCTCAGAGTGCTTGGGCATGCGTTTAGACTACAAAAACGTGGATAGAAAATGTACCGGAATAATTACGGAACTGCATATTGCACCGCCGGTAATCATCGCGATTCACCGAAACCGCGGTGAATTGTTGCAGCCCTAACCCACAGTTCATTATTAACTAACTTTCTATATAGGGGAGATGACATCTTCACTCTGCACACAGTATAGGAATATCCGTGCTCTATGATCCAGTGGTTAGCATGTCGGACTTGCCTTCGCTGTCAACATGTGTGAGATTCACACAGCAGTGGGTTGGCCCAATTGATCGACATGCAATTGTTGGATTGTACGCTATTCATATTTCGCACCAGGTTGTGACCCTTGAGCAAGGTCACTCGTACTATGTCCGTTTCGCACCACCCATTCGTTGAAAAGGGTACCTGACTGGGAGCAGTAGATGGTTACTGCGTGTTCAGGCTCATCAGGGTAATAATTGTCTCACGCATAGGAACGAGGAACGAGTAGAATGCTTGTATTAAATGGATCGATTATTATTATTATTATTATCATTATCACTTTAAGGTCACCAACCTTGAGTTGTTCCAAGTGATCTGGATAAGGTGGGATTTGTAGCAGCATCGCCAGCGATGTAACTCCAGCCTTAAAGTCAGGATCGTTAACTACAAATACATCATTGAAATGTTTTTATTATATTGCAGATATATAATTGGTTCGTGTGCGATGTAACTCCAGCTTTAAAATCAGGATCGTTAACTACAAATACATCATTGAAATTTTTTTATTATATTGCAGATATATAATTGGTTCGTGTGCGATGTAACTCAAGCTTTAAAATCAGAATCGTTAACTACAAATACATCATTGAAATGTTTTTATTATATTGCAGATATATAATTGGTTCGTGTGCGATGTAACTCCAGCTTTAAAATCAGGATCGTTAACTACAAATACATCATTGAATTTTTTTTATTATATTGCAGATATATAATTGGTTCGTGTGCGATGTAATTCCAGCTTTAAAATCAGAATCGTTAACTACAAATACATCATTGAATTTTTTTTATTATATTGCAGATATATAATTGGTTCGTGTGCGATGTAACTCAAGCTTTAAAATCAGGGTCGTTAACTACAAATACATAATTTAAATTTGTTTTATTAATATATTGCAGATAGATAATTGGTTCATCTGTCAGTAGATTAGATCATACCATGAATCTCTACTCTAGCTACGCCCACAGAGATCATATTCCACCAGTACAAACAAGCCTTGAAATAGTGTGTCTGTCATTTGCAGAATGAGGTCCCCAGAGGGTGAATTTAGTAATGCTACCCCACATAGCGGGCTAGCATCACCAAATTCACCCTCTGGGGACCTCATTCTGCAAATGACAGACACACTATTTGAAGGCTTGAGTACAAAACTTAAGAACATTTTGATGTTATGACCTATTCTGATGGGGAACTTTATAAACATTTAAGAAACAACACAGGGAATATATTTCTCTGTTTACACTTGTTCCCTAATAATCTAGTTCACATTAGGGGGTGGTCCCGGCTCGAGATTGTATGCTTTTTGTAAGCAGATATTGCAATAAACATTGAATTAATTACCTGGGAGAAATTTAATATCCAACATGGTGCTAGGTAGTTAATATTAGATAATATATTATACCGTGCAATTTATTAAGCATTTAAATGTACCTGTATTAAATCATAGTACATGTATCCTACTAAACAGATTACTGATGAGCCATAAGTTCTGGTGTAAATGTAAGAATGAGAAGTGTATCCAAAGTGATCAGTAGTAGAGAGACATTACAAAGGGGTACAGTAATGCCCTAAATAATTGAATCCTTAACCACAGCAGAATTATGGGTAATTTTTCAGGATTTAGTCAGAAATATGGCTTGTTTCCATTCTTCGGAAAGCTTTCACTGAGAGCTTTCCAATTAATGGCAACAAGCCATATTTCCGAATAAATCCATAAAAATTACCCATAATTCTGCTGTGGTTAAGGAGTCAATTATTTAGGGCATTACTGTACTCTCATGGGTGCAAGAAGACCATCCTGCTTGAGAGGTTAGGCCAAATAGCAAAAAATTATTTGTTCTCAGGAACGTCCCTTGTCACTGAAATATTCTTTTATAAAGGCTTGTCAAACATTTTTTTCAATAATTCGAGCAACGAAAATTATTTTTGCTTTGTTTCTGGAGTATATTTTCCAGATTAAAAAAAATAAAAATTATTAGCCTCCCTCCCTCATCTCAAAATTGAGATCTAATTGCCTGAGAACACAGACATTTTATTTGAATTGCCTTTCTAGTGGTTATACTTACAATCTAAAGCATCTAATGGATTTGTTGACTGGGCACTTGTAACAATAACAGGCTTTGCTGCATCATTCGCCACAACGCCCTTGTATTTTTCAACTGCAAATAAACATACATACCAATTCATAATTGGTTAAACGGACATGGCTCGTTCGAACTGCAAAAATATGTAAAATTTGGTAAGAGTATCTCAAAACATACATATGCAGAAGATTCCATAGCGCTGAAAATATGTCTTTTGTTTATTTTTTTTCGATAAATTTGAGATACTTTTGTTTGTATCTGTTTTAATTTTTTAATAAGCGGTCGCATAGACCATGGAAAGAACATCTACAGCTGTCTTCGTTCTGAATTGTTTATGGTTCTACATAATTTTAACAATTAAAACAAAGAGAAAGCAGTGCGTGAAGTTTTTAAATTGTTTCATGTTAAGATATTGCAATACATTGTATAACTTTTCCAGGAGTTACCCGTTATTCCCTTTCCAATTCCAGAATATAAATGTCACAATATTTTATTGGGACCCAATCATTGTGTTTGATGTTGTATTTTTTATGACTCTTTATGTTGTAGTGCTGGGCGGTATTAAAGCACAAAAATACTGCGGTAATCCTAAAACCATACCGCGGTATACTGTATTACCGATTATTTCAATTAATCCCTTAAAACCTGTTGAGTAGTGATCATTTTATACACAAGTCAACTGTTTTTGGAGGCAATTGTATGGATACACAGCATACAATAAATAAGGAAACACACACACCAACGCTCCGTTTTATACAATTATGGATTAACAAACAGTGGCAATGCATCATTTGTCTGCATGCATCATGCATGGATTGATGACAAGGTATGCTGATCTCAAATACAGATAATAATTGCGAGTTATGGAAGCATCATTCAGCTATACATCCAAGAGTTTTGAAATAAACCCTGCACGTGCTGTTAAGTTGGATATTGGAATGTAACCACGATAATACTGTCTTCAAGGTTTACTGATTATGGAAAAAAATGATGGTAATGGTAACGGTATACCGAACTATTGCCCAAAACTATTATGTTGCATTATTTATATCTCTCTGGGACATATAAATGCTCATATAAAGGTAGTTCTGGTATGTAGCGACCTATTTTGATATGGGGAAAACTTCAAAAGTATATTATAAGGTGTATTTTGGAGTGCAAACCGACATGTGGCTTGAATATAGAAAAGCTGACAAATGCATTGACAAGATAGTTACTATCAATGGTAATAAAAGCTCAAACGGAACTCACATACATGTAACAGATATAGTTTTCTTTAATTTACAATTTATTCCATGACACTACTGACTTTCTTTTAACAATTCTTGCATTGATTTGAGAAATACTTAGAACAAGAGCACCACCACAGTAGCATGATATGCCCGATGGCTTGTTTCAAATTGCATTTCATAAAGATTCCATAACTTGGAGTCATCAGTTGAAAACCAATAAAATTAGAAATCAAAGCCAAATAGCGCCTGTAAGTCTGATGAGAATTAAGCCTGCAAATAGTTTGTCATTTGCAGAATGAGGTCCCCAGAATGTCACCAAATTCACCCTCTGGGGACCTCATTCTGCTTAGGCCTCATCTTCTGGGAAGTATCTTTAGTCTCAAATTAACATTGTTTTTAGATACTTTTTCCCTTCTGTTCAGTTTCTATATCCCATAATTTGCAGAAGATAAAATGTACAATTGAGGTGACAAATGGATGAACATCACCAACTTCAACTGGGGAACTTCAATCTGATCCTAGTTCTCCCATAGCAGTTGAGGCCTAAGCAGAATGAGGTTCCCAGAGAGTGGATTTGATGATGCTAGCCTGCCGTGCGGGAGAGCATCACTAAATTCACCATCTGGGAATCTCATTCTGCAAATATCAGATATACTATTTCCAGGTTAGGTAAGAATTATTTTACAACAGACATTTAGACAACAAATATCGCCTAAAATTTTGTCACTATATGACAAAGATGACCTGAATAAGACGTGATGCCATTCATGATACATAACTCTCATTACCCTTAAAGTGATGTGAAACACTCCGGTAGGGTTATCAAATAGAAATGGGGAATAATCTTGCTCAAAGTAGTAATATTTACAAATATTATATCCAAGTTGAACACCGTCATTCTTATATATTAATTAAATACAGTGACTCTCGGTGGTGAAATCATTTTCGTTAGCTTACCGCAGATAGTTGCGTCCCGAATCTAGAAGTAAATATTTACAATTGCACGTAGTTCAGACAATGTTTTCTATGGAGTGGTAATGTTGATTTGTTTGAAATTTTTGGCGATGTTATACTAGAATGCTATATTCTTCCAGTTGGCATAGTGCCTGAATACTAACTTGCTAGTTTCACGCACCCGAATAAGTACATAATATGTCTTTAACATTCCCTGCTCAACAACCTTTGTGAATAAAGAGCTCCAATGACAGGTTGTTCCTATGACTACAACTGGTCGCATAGCCAGTAAAATAAGTATTTTGGGAATGGAATGGAACAACCAACGGAAAGTGTATCAATAAAACATGATACCCACCAGGAAACTTGGCGCACGGAAAGTGGAAACATACAAAAAGTTGGCACTTAGTGAGTTAATTAAATAGAGTTGGAAAAAGTATTCAGACAACCAGTTTTATTTGAAACAGGCCTTTTGAAATGAACCAAAGGATGATGTAAATATGATGCATTTGACATGCACCTTAACCCTTTGATAACAGGAGCTGCGCTGGTGCATAATTGAAGATCCTGTGTCAGTGCATTCTCTTATACATGCGAGTCTCATATATAAGATAATGCACTAGCTTACAAGGTCAAGATAAATATTGTTAGGCCAATGTAGATATAGGGAGCCTCGCATATATAAGAGAATGCATTGGCACAGGGTTTCACAGATTTCAAGAAGTTCCAGTCATGGAAGGGTTAAATGGTTAAATATGCTGGTAAAAAACAATACTGAGAAATTGTTGTACCATCTCTAACAACGTCACTGACAACGGCAGAGGAAACTGTAGAATGTTAAAAGGTCAAGGAGATAAATATTGTTAGGCCAATGTATTCTCTTATATATGCGAGGCTCGCTATGGGAGACTCACATATATAAGAGAATGAATTGGCACAGTGTTTTGGCAAAATTTCAGGAAGCTCCAATCATGGACGGGTCAACAACTGATGCAATGCACTACCAATGGCTTGTACTACCTTGGTGCAACTTCGATAAGAAAATTTATAAATGTGATTTATGCAAATAAAATGTCATATTGGAGTCGATGGATTTCTCAGATTCCCTTCGATGACTCGGTTTATTTCACTTCGAAATACGGGACTATAATTTGCCGGGACACAATATCCAGGAGAAAGTGACATGAACTGTTTATGAAAACGGATATTTTCCGCAGAAGACATGCTATTTGATCTGAAACCCACATCGGTTGTGAATTGAAAGCGGTAATTTAATGTGAAAAGAGACATTTGCCGCAGTGTTTACATATTTTTTAAAGTATGCGAACTCAGTTGACCTTGCGAACTGCGTTCGGCATTTTCCGGTGAAAATATTCCGTAGATTTTCAATCAACCACGCACGATGAATTCTCCATTGTAATCGTAATTATACGTGACAATAAATAAATAAATACATAGATTAAATAAATATTGAAGATATAAATGTAATACATTAAATAAATTACGGGAATTACAACCATCTCACAGTTTAAAACAGTGTAAACACAATGAGCATTAGAATATCATGGGGGCCGCCATTTTGTTTGTATCGAAATTCGTCTCGGCCAAAACAAACACCGGACAATGCCGAAGTTCTTCGGAACCTGAGTTCGGCTCTCAGTTAAGTAAACAAACAGAAAAAACAACGATGTTTGTGGCAATCAACCGGAATATTCTATGTGTAATTTAACATTAAAGTTAGATTATTATACAGCATTATGACCATAAGATGTCACTCTTTCCGATGTATATAGCATCATGTACTGCTTTGTTAGGTGAATCGAGTAAAATACACCACAGATTCCCGCCACAGATCCTGGGCGTAACTCGTGTCATAGGAATGCATGGGCCTGGAACTCGGACTAAATACTAGCATATCCATCCCAAAATCTTAGCTAGTTTTAGTACGAGAAGACTTGGACTACAGTCAGCATTGTGTATACAGTAATGCCCTAAGTAATGGACTCCTTAACCACAGCAGAATTATGGGTAACTTTTCAGGATTTAGTCGGAAATATGGCTTGTTGCCATTCATCGGAAAGCTCTCCCCGAAAAGCTAATCCTGAAAAGTTACCCATAATTCTGCTGTGGTTAAGGAGTCGATTAATTAGGGCATTACTGTACACTTCGTGAACTCACCATTGTCTCCATACTCGAGTCTGACAGCGTATCCCAACAGCCAATCACATGCGGCCACCCTTCTAGTGGGAGAGTGAGGACAGTTAAGTTCTCGGAGATACTGCAAACAGCAATATTGAGATAAAATACAGTTCAGCAGAATAGATTAATTAACCCTTTCGTGATGGGAGCTGCGCTGGTGCATCATTAAACACCCTGTGTTAGTGCATTCTCTTATATATGCGAGTCTCCCATAGGCTTATATAAGATAATGCACTGGCTTATAAACTTAAGGTAAATATTGTTGGTCAATGCATTCTCTTATATATGCGAGGCTCCCTATGGAAGACTCGAATATATAAGAGAATGCATTGACATATTGTTTTCGCAAAATTTATGGAGGCCCCAGTCATGGAAGGGTTATTGATCAAACTGAACCGGTCATTGTCACAACATTTTTTTTTTTTAGGGTACCCAGCATTGGAGATCGCAGTTTTTAGGTACCCAGCTTGACTTTTTTATGCTGATACAAATTATCACGATCTTAAAGTTTCGTCACCAAGAGAAAGTAAATATTTAGTGAGAAATATTGATTTTAAAGAGGACTTCACACGCACGTAATCGAATGAGAGATTTCTGTAATATGTATATTCTCAATACATTAACTTTCAACAGTCAAGCTGGGAACCCGAAACACCAAAGCTTGGACATAGTGTGCCTAACATATGCAGAATGAGGTCCCCAAAGGGTGAATTTAGTGATGCTATCCCGCGCAGTGGGCTATCCCACACAGAGGGTTAGTATCACCAAATTCACCCTCTGGGGACCTCATTCTGCTTCGACCTCATCTTCTGGTAAGTATCTAGTCTGAAATTAACTTGTTTTAGTTACTTTTTCTCTACTATTCAGTTTCTAAATCCCTTAATTTGCAGAAGATAAATTGCATAATCGAGGTGACTAATGGGTGAACATCACAACATCAACAGGGGAATTTCAATCTGATCATAGGGCTCCCACATCAGTTTAGGCCTAAGCAGAATGAGGTTCCCAGAGGTTGTATTTGGTGATGCTTTAGCCCGCTGAGCAGGAAAGTCACTAAATTCACCCTCTGGGGACCTCATTCTGCAAGTAGCAGACACACTATATCCAGACTTGATAATTATATGTAGAAACTAAGAAATGAATAGATAAAAGATTGGACAACATTATGTATGTCGCAATAAATTTCTAAGTAATAAAAGTGGATAAATCCACTAAAAAATTCTATTGGAAATGGCCACAAAAGCATCCGCTTACTGACAAATCCATTTTCTAAATGTTATATTTAAAGGTACTCAATCCGATAAAACTCCTCTCAATTACTATTTCAATGGCTTCGGGGGTCAAAAATATTTTATTCGAGTCGAGAAAGCCACCCATCAATGCTCAGATTTTTTAGATATCGATTTTAGAAATCTATTATTTTTCATTATCGGGAATACTTTCTGGCCCAGAACACAGTCAAAATTGCATTATTATTACCACTTGATTTTAGAGTTATCCATCCTTGTCTGTTTGAATAGTGTTTTGGTGTACACATCTCGAGCAGATTACGCAGTTGAAGGCTATTATTAGTACTCATCTCGAGAAAATAACAAATTTCAAAAATCAATATCTAATAACTCTGAGCTTTGTTTGATGGGTTCCTCGACTCGAATCAAATATTTTTTACCCCCAAAGCCAAAGAAATAGTAATATAGGACGCTCTGATCGGATTATTGTTGTTGGAATCTGTTGAGATGGGGACGCTCTGATCGGATTGAGTACCTTTAATATCTATATAATTGCAAAATTATCTGTGGCAAGATATAAAATTATAACTACAAACTCAGACAAAATTGTGCCCATAGACGGATTGGCACACAAGCTTATTTCGGCATAAATAGATATACATGTAAGCCTATGATAGAACCTTCCACATCAAAATTTACCTCTGAATATGTCGCTTCCCACTTTGGATTATCGATGTCTCTGAAAGCGGCCCGCTCTTCTATCTTATAGTGACGAATCTTCTGATCTTCTAACCAGAGAATTAAATTTCTGAATTCTTTCTCATCTGTAAATAAACGAAATTCACCTGAAGATCCATATAAAGTTTTATGACAATTAGATGAGGGATGTGACCTCTTTGGGTGTGCCTAATGATTTAGTCATGCCAAGAGTAAAATTGTTTTTCAATAAAATTCAGAAAAATTGTATGGCTCCCATCTAGTGGTCACCCCGAAGTTCCATATGAAGTTTGATGATGTTAAGATGAGGGATGAGGACTGTAGGGTGTGCAGAAGGATTTAGTTATGCAAAGAGTACAATCCAAGATGGCTGCATTCGCCCATATTTTTAATCGAATATCATTCAATTTTGATAGCTCTAATCTGGAGGTGATCCTAAACAAAATCTCCAATAACAGGGATATAGTATGTAGAGTCACCTGGTATGCCAAGGATTTAGTTATGCAAAGATTAAAATCCAAGATGGCTGCTAGTACCGGTAGCCATGTTTTTTAACAAACTTAAAAAAAAATGTGATAGCTCCCATGTAGAGGTGATCCTCAACATTCATGTAAATTTTCTGTTATAAATATTCATGAGTGCTGCAGGGTGTGCAATAGTCCAAGTCTGCTCGTACGAAAACCAGCTAAGATATTGGGATAGCGAAAATGTTAAATCCATGATAGCTGCTGGCGGCCATCATTCTAAATAAATTTCGGACAAAAATTGATGACTCACCTCTAGAGATCACCCAAAGAATAGATCGAAATACAATTTGGTGGTGATCAGATCAGGGATGTGGCCTGAAGGTTGTGCCACAAGATTCAGTCATGCAAAGAGTAAATTCTAAGATGGCTGCTGGCAGCCATGTTTTTTAATGAATTTCGGAAGAAAGAAAACAATGGCTCTGGGATGAGGGTGTGCTAAAGGAAATTGTTGATGCATGCACGCACGGCGGAAGTAAACCCATGGCAATGGCTCAAACTTGACTTTGTTAACTTCAAGTTGAGTTAAAAAAAATTTTTACACACGCAGTCCCCACTAATAAAGTTATGTGGTTTATGTGCTTGAAAAGCAGGTCGACTGGCAGACATATATGGGACAATATTAGCTTGAAGCAGATCTGGTCTTCTTATTATTGCACACTCCTCCAAAATCTACAAAATTTCCCAAAAACAATTCTTCAAACTCGAAGAATAACCTTACAAAGTTTCAGAGTTCAGAGACACACACAAACTTGAAACTTTACCAAGTTGACCAACCGCAATTTTGGAATTGTTCCATCACTAAGATCCCCAGGAAACAGTCGAATAGTACTTTGTTGGGATCGGTAAATCTCCACTGGCTAAGATCCCAGATACAGGAGGAATAACTCTAAAATCAAACGTTGTTTACCTACATATTTTAACCATACATATGATCTTCTTGCCAATAAAAACTAGGTTTTAACTATTTATTTAATGGATATCCTGAACATAACAGAAACAAACACAATGTTAGAATAACGTTGCGTTAGTGTCTGGGGAAAATCAGTCAGAATTTATAGATGAACACCATTATAATATCGACATACAGTAATGCCTTAAATTATCGACTTCTTAACCACAGCAGAATTATGGGAAATTTTTCAGGATTTAGTCAGAAATATGGCTTGTTGCCATTCATCAGAAAGCTCTCACCTGAAAATTACCCATAATTCTGATGTGGTTAAGGTGTTGATTATTTAGGGCATTACTGTACTAAACAAAATATTTTAAAGTTGGGTTCATAAAAACTGTGAGGCATTTAAATTTGAGGTGGCGAAACTACAGTTCATAAGACTTTTGAATTAGAAAATTCTGACAGTGACAGTGACGATAATGGGGTCGTTGTCGTAACGTTTTATACATAAATGCACACGGTGTGCATTTATGTATACATAAATGCACTGTATACATAAATGCACACCAGTGACTAGTCTCAGTCGGCGCGAGATTGAAATGTTACCGTAAATAATTGCCGTCTGCTTCAATTCATAACTATTTTTCTTCTGAAGTTCTGATAAAGGCATTCTTTTATCACAATGACGAAACTGCAATAAAATTGGTCATCGGTCTCATATTTTTCTCAGTATTAAACGGGGAAATACTTCTGCAGGGAGTTGCATTTTATTGGAAGAAGAAGGACGGAACGAACTGCATGGTTGTTTGGTTGATGAACGGAAGAAAATGAACTTACAAAAAATATCAAAACGCAGTGCTGGCCTTATGAAAAATCTGCAGGGGCTAAAATTCGCCCTCGCCAAAATACTTTGCAGGGGCTAAAATATTTTGCAGGGGCAATTTCTGTTTTATGGGGTATTTATGTTGTAACATGATATGAAATACAAGTAAACTGACATATGTCATATTGCATATACCGTAACTTATTATGTGGTAAGTGATAATATTTAAATTTAATTAATTTATAATCATATATTAATTGTGAAATTATAAATGAATGTTGTATAACTTATTAATGTTTAATAAAGTACTTTTATAAATGTTATACCATGTCTTGCATATATGGTATTGTTGAGTTTGTTCCTTTATGCCTGATCCAAGTGACCTAATGGTTAACCAGAATCAATCAATCATTATAATATATTTATATCATATATTACATGCTGTTATACTGTATAATACATGTATGAGGTGACATCATGGTAAGATATTATTGTAAGTTAACCAGAATCAATCATTATGCCATGCATATATTGTACATACATGCACATGATATGTTTGTGTTTGTTCCTTTATACCTGAGTGACCAAGTTACCTAACCAGAATCAATCATTATATCATGCATTTATTTGTTCCATACTTTTATCTATATAATCCATCGGTACATTCGCGGCTTCTGTACATTTGTGAAATTTCGTCCACTTCTATCGCGTCAAAACATACATTATTCCGTACTATCATAAATTAAATCACTTCTATGTTTGTATCATCTCATAACCCATCCGTGCTATGTATAAATCACTCATTTCATGTAATTAATAGCACAATATCGCGATATTTATTCTTTGTTTTCGTCACTTCATTCACCTCATTTGTTTACATGTCAGCGAGCACTGTTGCGCGATTGGTGGATTCCTTCGTAGCCCCACCCATCGCTGTCAACAGCGCTCATCAAACTACCTTGTAGGTAAGGTATGATTTGTGGGTAGAACTGCACGTTCACAGTTAGGTCATGTAATCGTCAGTCTGTCACTGGTGACGGGTGTATAGCATGGTTTGACCTAATTAGATATACCGGTGGCAGCCGACTGTTAACATAGCATGTGTCTCCTGCTTCAAAGATGCGATGTCGCGTTGCCTTATATGTTTTCAAACGGATAACTCATCAAAATTACGACTGCAAAAGTATGTTGGGTAGTGAATGTTGCGCAAGCGATATATCGCCCACGCCAAATTGAAATTGCGCGGGCGACGCGCGAGCGATAAAATCGCTCGCGCCATATTGCCAGGCCTGAAAACGTGTGCATTTATGTAGAAAACACTGCAATGACCCCTGTCACATGACACTACGCGAGACTGGTGTGCATCTATGTATAAAACATTACGACAACAACCCCATTACTTAGGCTTAGCGACAGTGACACTACTATCGACGTACTGATGATTACGAAGCCAACAACAAACCCCCCTTTCTCAGCCACCACCGCCATTAGGATTAGTTGTCTTATAGAGCAAAATGGACTTCCCTCATTTCTAATGAATCATTTTATTGTCAATTGATTTGGAAATTGCAGACTGAAGTGAATTTCTAGTCAGAATCAAACTTTCCTAATTTCGTGCAAATCATTCACGGCTTCTAAGTTCGTGTATAACCTTTTATATTGAAAGCCTCGGGATGTTGGAAATCTAGACTTATCAATTTCCTCTTGAACATCATACGACCGTTAAAAAAAAACAACTCTAAAATGCGAACTATGCTGAAAATTGTGAAATAGCTCGAAAACGTGTGAATATAACGGAACAAATTTTTTATAATAATTGGAATTTTGTTTTTTAAACACCGGTTTGCTGTCGGCACCATAATACAAAATTCGGACCATGAATTTCGACCCGATATTATGCAAGCTCCCCCAGCGTCAACATATTTCCATTTTTTTGTATTTTTTTTTAATAAAGTATTGTCAGGGACGTGGAACAGTGAAATATTTCAGAGAGAAATAAGAGAATAAGATAAATGGCCGGGGCGTTGAAATAGTTATATATTTAAGTGAAAAACTCACACCCACTCCTTTGTGATGCGTATATTTTAATGTCATAAAAGGTATTTCTTCAGTAGCTAGCTGGTTAAAACACAGACTCGAAGCTGTCGCAGTGCTATCCATTACCTCCAACAAGCATTAGTTCTGTGTCGCTATAAATAACTTTTTCATTGAATGCATGCAGTGTATGACAATATGACAAATACGTAGGCCTATATATATATATACACACAACATGCATAGCGCTACTTAGCTATCCACCGCTACCACCCTACATGCATTCCGACATCCCCTGATTGGCTACATCAGTTTGATAATAGATGTTGTGATGTGTTGACAATGACGTATAAACGCATGCTGCATAGTGGTAATGGGAACCCCCCCCCCCCCCTAATTCTTCAGACTCAGTACTGCAATCTAGCTGTCGAGTCCGTGTTTTAACCAGAACTAGTATTTCTTCTGTCGGTGATCATATGTGCGGTCAGGCCCTAAACACAATCATGCAGTGTACACAGGATAAATGCAAATCATTGCCACTAAATCATCAATCCCATGCCATGAGATCCAGATAGAAAACTCAGAGACGAACAACATGCTTGAGTTAGCAGCAGTACAAATATGTTGCAAAAACAAACAGGAGCTTGTGGTTATTTCCATTTACAGACCGACAGACGACAACGCCGAGTACAGTAAACACTTATGTGAGGCCATAGCCAAGTTAGTCAAGCAAAACAGGCATGCCACCATCTGGATTGCAGGCGACACTAACCTTCCCGACATAAACTGGGAAAACCTAACAGTAGATGGAAACCAATATCAGAAGGTCATCAACACTGGTTTCATCGAAACTATGCAAGACTGTGGAATGAAACAGATCGTCACATTCCCAACACGAGGCAATAACATCATAGACACCTTCTTCACCAACAGACCATCGTTGATAAACCTATGTAAACCAGCTCCGGGATTAGGTGATCATGACATTGTCTTTGTGACATCAAACATCACAGCACAATACAAGGCACCAACCAGAAGGAAGATATATCTCTGGTCCAAGGCATACATGACTGAGTTATCTCTAGCAGCAAGGATCCAGACAGAACATTTCAGATCCAACTACTCAGTGAAAGACGATATTGAAACACTCTGGTCGGCTTTCAAGGACATCTGCATTCAACTTCTCCAGCTAGTACCATCCAAAATGAGCACCACCAGATTCCATCAACCATGGATTAATGGAGAAATCAAGCGCTTGTCAAGAAAGAAACATCGGGCTTACAATAAAGCCAAAAAAACATGGAATAAACATGACTGGGAACGCTTCAAACAACTGAAAAATCAAAGTCGCAAACAATGCAAGGCAACCAAGTCCAAATACATCATGGATCTAGTGACTGAAAACGATGGGAGGAGAACATCAAAGAGACTATGGACTTACATCAAGAGTAAACGGAATGATAGTTCTGGAGTGTCACCACTGAAGAGAAGAAGAATTATATACAGCGACGCCAACACAAAGGCAGAGATACTCAATCAGCAATTTTCATCAGAAGACACCACAGAAGACACCACAAATATACCCGCTGAGCCCATCCCGGTGAATAAAGTGGACGAAATAATCGTCACCGAAAATGGAGTACTTAAATTCCTAAATAACATCAACATACATAAGGTCACTGGACCTGACGGTATTCCTGGACGACTACTGAAAACAGTCGCTTCCGAAATTACACCAATGCTGACAAAACTCTTTCAATCCTCAATCAACCAAGGGAAAATACCAACTGACTGGAAAGAGGCATATATCACCCCATTGTACAAGAAAGGAGATAAAACATCTGCATCAAACTACCGTCCAGTATCTTTAACATCAATCTGCAGCAAACTTCTAGAACATATAATTCACCACCATCTGATCAGTTATCTGGAATCAAACGACCAGTTAACAGACTTTCAACATGGCTTCAGAAAGAACAGATCATGCGAAACTCAACTTCTCTTGACGGTAGATGACCTAGCAAGAGGACTATTTAAAGGCGAACAGATCGACGCGGCACTACTCGACTTCTCCAAGGCATTCGACAAGGTCGGTACATCAGAGGTTACTACAAAAGTGCGCAGGACATGGCATAAATGACAACATCTTGGAATGGATAAAGGATTTTCTCTCAAACAGAACCCAGAGAGTCATCTTAGAAGGTCATCTCTCCGAAGCAACATCTGTAACATCGGGAGTACCACAATGAAAAGTTATGGGACCGTTACTGTTCCTTATCTACATCAACGACCTTCCCAAATATGTGACAGCTACACCCCGCTTGTTTGCAGATGACTTCTTGCTGTACAGGACAGTAAAATAAAAAAAGACGCTAAACTGCTCAAGGAAGACCTTGACAACCTTCAACTTTGGGAAAAGAAGTGGCAAATGGAATTCAATGCGGACAAATTCGAGATCATACGTATAACAAACAAAAGGAAACAAAATGTCTTGGAAACCCAGTACACCATTCATGGGAAACCACTACGATGTGTGAACTCTGCAAGGTATCTCGGTGTCAACATCAAGGAGGATGTTAGTTGGAATGACCAATAGACCATGTTTCTAAGATCTGTAAAAAGGCAAATTCTACAACAGCCTTTATTTGAAGAAACCTAAACAACTGCAGCCCTAGCATCAAGGAGCAGTGTTACAATGCCATGGTGTGTCCAATAGTAGAGTACTCATCGACTGTATGGAACCCACACACAGCGTAAAACATCGAGAAACTGGAGAAAGTTTAACTGAGAGCAGCCAGAATGGCCCAGAACAACTACCAATGGAGGAGCAGCCCAAGAACGATGGTGAAAAACCTTGGATGGAAATCACTTGAAGAAAGACGAAAAGATGCCACCTTGTCTATGTTCTTCAAGTGAAGTGTATCAAAGGACTGGTCGTCACAAATCAAGCTACTCCACTCGTGAAGAGCAAAACCAACGCCAGATCACGAGGCCATAACCAGCGCTACACTCAGCATCATGTGCGAGTAGATGCATATAAATACTCCTTCTTTCCGTCGGTCATACGGATGTGGAACGCCCTTTCTGAAGAGGCAGTGGCTTGCACCTCCCTGGAAGACTTTCAGAAGGAGATGCTCAAAACAGGCTACTGAGGATGACAGAACAGATTTTTTAAAACTCCACTCAAGATGATTTTACTTGTAATATACACAATCCTTATTTTAAATTCACCAATATTGGATTTTAACGACATCCCCATCCGCCTGTGCGCACAAATGCGATAATATTCCTACAGAAGCCTTCTGCAGGGAGTTGCATTTTATTGGAAGAAGAAGAAGCTGATGCAAACCGTGCCACGTTATGACAACGTTGGCCGACATTCATGCTATCTGATTTGCATGCATGGGACGCGTCTTCATCGCGATCGGGGGTTCTAGATAATCCGATCTATAATTTATATATGATCATATATATATAGGCCTACATGGTAGGCCCAATGCCTATATGTATCGGTCGAACTTTGTATATGCATTGAGTGCATTCCAATATTACCAAGCATAAGCATCACGAATCGACCATTGGTGGCGTGATCAATGCTCTGAATATTATTTCCGTATATAATTTCGTATTGCTGAGGGGGGGGGGGGGGGCACAAAAGTTTTATCATACAGGGCCGGGTGGGTGGGTCCGAAGAGGGCCGAATAAATGAGTTTGTGCAAATTGTTTTCTATTCACATTTTTTCCCTTGTTTTAAGTTGTTTTCAAATATATTCATTAATAATAATTGTGTTCTAAGGCAGGTTATGGCCTTTACAGACACTTAGGAACAGGGTAGGTATAAGATATAAGTAATACAGGGGAGATCTTCCAAAAACATACCTATACCGGGCGGGGTGGGTGCATCTCAGAGGCCTGAAAAAAATTGTTTGTGCAAATTTTTTTCAACCCACATTATGGACATTGTTTTAAGTTGTTTTCACTAATAAATGTGTTCTAACATAGATTATGACCTTAACCAACACTTACGAACATATGTAGGTATAAGATAAAGCACTCTCTGTGCCAAATAAAAGTGATGACTGAATAGGAGTGCTGGTTTGCATTTCACCTCAAATTAATATTGAATAGTGCCTGATAGTGCTGGCATTTTCACTCTGGCATGTCTAATGACCAAATAATACTAGTGCTGCAGAGTGCTGGCTAACAAAATACCTCAATTAAAAAGTAAACATGCCAGCCTGTTTATTTGGCTCCAAAGAGTGATACTTATATACTATATAACTGTCATTGCAGGTATGGCTATAAGGTGTTCTGATATGATGGTTGGTGGCACCTTTTTGGGAACAACAGTGAAGAAGTCATTAATTAGTAACTGGATTATTTATGTAAAAATTAAACACAATGTTGGCTTATATATTGGCACTATAAATATTTACCTTACAATATATGTGCATACTGTAGAATAAAACACTTTTTATTTCAAAATGTATTTTTCAATGTCGAAAACAACATCATAACCGTTGATAGTTTTTCAATTGTTTGAACACTTGGAATCTGCCAGAAACGGACCAATTTAAAACTTACCTTTGATTCTGTTTGATTTGGTCTTGAATAGATTTAAAATGATTTTGTTCTTATTTTAGGGGGTGGGTCCAAAAAAATCAGGCGGAAAAAAATATTTTTTTTGCACAAAAAGGGTGGGTGGGTAGCTGTAAAAGGGCTGTAAATTTTTCTTTGGGCCCTGTGTGTGTAAATTTTTGCACGCCCCCCCCCCCCCCCCTGTATTGCTTATGAATTTTACACGCGAGCCCAGCACCAATCGATCAATTAACCGTGATGGCCACACGCCTGTCATATTAATTCTTTTTTTTGGAGTCAATCAACGTTTAGTGCTAAATCGCTCTGTTCTCTGTTTATGGGATATCACTGTATGTGTGATATCTACAAAATAAAAGAAACACAGTTAACACGATGGTTACATTTTGACGCTGGGTGAGCGTGTTAATTGATTTTAGTCCGAAAATAAAATTTGTCCGAATAATCAAAAGATTTTATATTGCGGTGATTAAAAAATAAGTTCCGACAAGTCGAAATCTATTAATTTGACCACGTGATCGTGTTGACAAAATTTTGTTTGTACTTGCAACCATGTCGTCCAAAAAGAATGAAGTGGTTTATGACGATTTACTTTGTTTTCTTGGAAATCCATTCTTCCAAATACCAGTGATCACTTTCATGGAAGCCCATTGTTTAAGTAAGTTGAATAAGCAGTTAATTTAGCTTCAAATTTTTGCATTTCGATCGATTATTTTCGACGACCGTATCATCTAATTTCGAGCTATCTTGAGTGACTTGACTTGAGACTTAGTAAGTTAGTATCTATGTATCTCAGTATCTGTAGCCTATAGTTTTCATTGAGATCGAGTAGATCCACCACCCAATTTATTCAGTCTTTTTTTTTGCCGAATCCGTGACTTCGCAAATGTAGGGATCTTTAACGTGGAAGTCGGTAGCCGAGAGGTAGCGTACTGCCACTGGTCTCTCGTGCTAGCGCCGAAGCGGACCGGAGATTGCAACCTAGGTCTATCCAGAGTATTCTGACAAATATCAGAACTCGATCTAGTGATGTTCTAATAATGAATAATCCCATCGGACCGATTTCCGATAACTGGAGGCAAATCTTCCGATTCCGATGTTTATATATTTTGTGCGTTTGTTCCCATAATGGACCTATATACACCCATTGCACTCCATATCCTGGTATAGTTTAAAAGCCAAATACATATAAATATATATATTATAGTATTTCTGCCGACGTCAGTTGTGCGCTGCCTTTGATGTATGCCGGTAGTTGTTTTGACAAAGAGATCAAAGGTGTCGAATCAGAGTGATGTTATCACCATAAGGGGAACACTTGCACACAGTATAAAGGTCTTGATAATGATTGAATACTTGTTAGTTGTGACAATGTATGGAATGCGATGATTATTAACTAAATTTAGAATGATGGATAATATTAATAATTATGGGAGGCCCTTTTCACATTTATTATTTATTTGTGCTTAAGCGCAAATCATTTGCAAATCATTTGCTTAAGCGCAAATATGATCTATTTGCGCTTAAGCGTATATAAATAATATATGTGAAAAGGGGCCTCCCATAAATAATTGGTGTCATATTTTTCTGAGATTTCCCAAATTCCCATTGGTCACACCTTTTGTCTTTTAATAACTGGGAAGCTTTTATAGTTCCGCCTACTCAATTATTTTTTTTGCTAGACCGCCTCTGAGTTCAATGTGGAGCTAAGCATATTTCATAGCGTACGCCGTACCTTGTAATGAGAGCAACATTTATAATAACAATGGCGACTCGCGGAGCGACAAAAACATGTGCAATTTGGGACTACCTCACCATATTGTCCCTTATAGACGAAAAAGCTAATTATGCCCCTCCTCACGTTGGTCATTATTATACCCCCCGCAACGAAGTTAGGGGGGGTATACTGGAGTCAGCTTGTCCGTCCGTCGTCCGTCCGTGGACACAAATTTGTCCGGAGTTTTTCTCAGTCGTTTTTTTATCAATTTCCTTGAAACTTGGCACAGACATCAACCACCATGGGAACCTGTGCACCTGCGATTATGACATCTGTCGGATCTTTTTTGGTGGAGTTATCCCCCTTTTTCGACTTAGAAATTTTTGTGCAACATGCATAATTTTGTCCGAGCTTTTATTCCTACATTTTTCGGTCAATGTTTTTTAATGTTGTTGTTGTTGACTTCCGCTATTCACTATTCGTTGAATAAGAACCCATGTACTGTGTTCACTCAGGTATTAACACTGCAATTTCTGATACTCTCTACTTCATAACGGAAAGGTCGGATTTTCAAATTCTTTTCAATGTAACCGAAAGGAAGCCTAGAACTGCCTTCTGTATAATTTGCTGCATAGTTATATTTAAATAAGAGCTATCTCCAATCAGTGATCTGGCATTAATCATTCTTTTATCAACCTCTACTTCAGTCTGAACGAACCCCATCTCGATCTCATTTATCATTTCTTCCCTTTCGACAGCATACAATGGACATTCCAGAATGAAATGGCAGACCGTTTCCTTGTCACCGCATACACAGCTTGTGATGGTATCCTTTATGAATTTCCCGATGTGTCCCTTCAAGCTGGAGTGTCCGGATCTCAATCTGTTCATTTTATGTTGTATCTGTTCGTCATCGCTGATATGGTTCTTCACATATTTTACTGCCTCCACTACATTGGGGAATAGCTCTTCATTGTGGCGTGCCTTTTGCCTTTTAATCTTGGCACTGATATTTAGTACCATGGGAACCTGTGCACCTGCGATTATTACGTCTGTCCGACAATTTTGTGTGGAGTTATTCTCCTTTTTCGACTTAGATTTTTTTTCGCAACATGCATAATTTTGTCCAAGCTTTTATTCCTACATTTTTTGGTCAATAAGTTTAAGATTAGGGTTATGGCTGTACACCTGCAATGGGGCTGTTATTTTATTATTTTAACTAAATGTTTACTGACATCTGAAACATCTTAGTATTTAAAAAACAGGGGGGTATCCGTAGTCCCATTGGGACAGTCACACCTCTAGTTGAAGACAGTTCTGATCGCGACTGTACTAATTCATTCAGTCCGTGCTTCAAATGATTGACATAGCATGTGACGTCACAGCATGGCACATGCTCAATTGGAAACTACATGTGCATTTTAATGAGGTCATATCCATGGGATTGAACCAATAACTTCATATTACATGGGATATATCGCACAGGTGTAAATTGTCATGCTTATATATAATCATACCAGACTGTTTGGTCGATGCCAATAACTTCTTTTTAGGTTGTTACAACTGCGTTTTACATTCAATACTACGGTTGTATTGTGTACGTTTATTAAAGCATGCATATAACGCTTAGATACTAGAATGTTTTTGTTTGTTTTGACAATCGGTAAAAGCCGATGTTCAACTGTGAGGTACGATTAATATCTGATGGGCTATTATCGGCCGATTCCGATTATCGGAACATGACTAACTCGGTCAGATACCAAGTTTGTCAGTCTGAGAAGTCTCATTCGAGATCACTGAATAAAGATCCAAAATCCAAATGTAAAATGCCGACTTCCCCCATTACAACATTTGTCCAGGTATGTTGTCATGGGTGTGCAGTATGCTGTCCGATCGGACGCGGACGTATTAAAGAATGCTACTAGAGTCACCACAGGGTTATAAAGTTACTTGGCTGTGGTAGTTGCAATGTTTGCACTTTGTAAGTGAACTCTATGGTGTAAGCTAATTCATATGAAGAGCATTTTGTCCACTATTGTCATGTGGAGTACGGTATGTATCAAACAACAACCGTACTCCATTTGTCATACCGGTATATACAGAATAACGGCACCACGACTGTGTGTGGAATTCACTGTTTGAGGTCTGTAGATGAGATCTGTGAAGCGAGCATGCATATCTGTGACATTAACAGAGCGAGCATTTATTCATGATTTACATGCAAAGTACATGTTAGACGTGATTGTGGTGGATATTATCATGAACTCCAGGACCCCTGTACATGCATACAAGTCCATGTACAATTATGTACATAATTATATAACAATGTTTGTGATGCTATTATCGGGAACTACAACTCCAGTACTGGCATACATGGTACATCTATAAATCTATAATAATAAATATGAAATTATGTTTTTTTAAATAATTTACTACATGTTGAGTATGTGGGTTGCTCTGATTTTCTAATTTATCTATCTACTGGTCTACTCATATCTACACATATTGCTCACAACTGATGCGGGCACACTAGAACAAAAACAATTATATACAAAGGGCGGTAATATTCTATTGCTTTAACCCTTTGAACCCTGACGCCCTACCACGACCGACACCCTGACCCTGGGCTCCTCGTGGGATTTTCCTTTAAATTTTATAGTGTCTTGTTGGATGGTGTTGGTTATGTTTAATTTGTGACACATGTATGAAACTTTACAGCCCCCCCCCCCCCCCCCATTGATCACTGAACATTATAAAATCGAAAGACTTTGCCACACGGCAGCGTCTTGGTAACGGTTGCTAGGCAACTACCCCGAATTGACTGGAAAAGGCAATTATAGCATGGTACCCGGTATGTCATAACTCAATGCCAGTGATTGCGTTTTTGATGACGATAATACCCTAATGTGAAATTTGAGATATATCCGACAAGAATTTAAGAGAGATCGAATGAAATTAATTATTTAAGATAGCAACGGTTGCTAATCAAGTACCACAAATGAACAGATGACACCACTGCACTAACCATTAAGTGGTAGTGTTCCCTTAATTTATACAATATCTAGTCGCATAATGCTGTATATGTTCAATGGTGGCACCTGTTTAAAACTGTGCATACATATGTATGTTATGCAAGGACCATTCTATGATCATTAAAATATAAGGACACTTTGCCACCCAATCTCTCCTTAGTAACGGTTACCAGACAACTACCCGGCATTAGCAAGAAACTGCAATTATGATGCAGCTATATGTCCTATATATAACACCACATTTCGCTTAAAATGCATGTTTTTGTCATTTACAACCTATGTTCTGCGCATGCGCATATATTCCTACCCGATACTATAGCGGGTAGACATTCCATATACACACCCTGACCACCGCTGATGTCTATGGGGCCATTTAAACATATATTAGTGGGTATGTCGTGCATAAGTACGCTATAAACCATTTATTTCGCATATCGCTGCTCTGCGCATGCGCGAAGAAATCAACTTGATATGCGATCGAGGCCCTTCACCATATAAATATAATTTGAACAGGCTTTTTATATTTGATATATATAACTAGAGTTTAGACTTCGATTTGTTATTGAATCGCATAGCTATAAACTATAAACACGTGGCGGTCATTATAATGGCCGGTTCAGCGTTCAGGGTATATGGAGGTTCACGCAGCGGCCGGTATTCCGGCTGCTGGGGTTCAAAGGGTTAATAGGTAATACCATGAACCTTGAGTATTCATTACATTTGTAAACTGCCACGGGGTAGACTGCTCTGGACATCATTAGTGAAGTTTCCACTGCCGGACTCCAAGACAGGGGTAGGTCTAGTAGGACCTGAAACGAGCATCCCCTGCCCTGGCATATATTATGTGTATCACAAAAAGTGAATTGGCTGCATTAATATTTTCAATATCTTCAATAATGTGCCCTGTCACTGTCTATTGTTATATTATATACTACTCACAGGGACTTTTACTCCATTTATTGAAAATTAATTCCCAGTGCTTCTCTGAACAGAACATGAATCTTGGATGCTTTCCTATAAAACTTATATTGTCATTAGAATGTGACTGGATAAAAACTTGCATACTGGCACCTTCCCTAATTTTAATGATGGGAAATATTGACTTGTGGGGTGAAAAATATTGATAATGCCCTAAAAAGTCATGCATTAATTTTAGATTTTGTGTGAGCTAGCTAAAACCTACATAACGTTTATCTCATGCCCGCTATTATGCTCACTCCCAACTTTTTGAATAATATTTTTTCGAGGGCTGTATCCCCGTTTGGACCCACCCCAAATTTTCAGACATTAGAAAATGGTAAGACTAACCCGTAAGTACAGAGACAGCCTCTGTACTTACGGGTTAGTCTTACCATTTTCTTGTCCACCAGCGATATCATAGATGAATAGAATGACGTGAGAATGGCATTGCGATGACCACCGATATAACTGATATCAATTGTTACTTATACTAGTAATGAAATACATTATATATATATTTATTAATAAATCATTTCATCCATAAATGAGCCGTCACTAATAATTTTTTGGAAATTAAAAACTGGCACCCCATGGGCTTAAACACAGCGCTACATGTATATAGTATACAAATGATTTATTTTGCAGAAAGCAGTTTATGCTGTATGAAAGGGGTACTGTACACTAAATCCAGCCATACATGTATATGGGACCATCTCATTTCATACTCAACATAATATATGCAACAAATGAAAGAATTTGAGTCATGGATGAGTATAAAATACACTCATTTACTTTATGAACCATGTAAAAAACATGGTAATTATCATGAAAATTAAATTATAACTGGAGACAACCCTTTCATGAAGACCCTGCGCCAGTGCATTCTGTTATATATGCGAGTCTCCCATATGGAGCCTTGCATATATAAGAGAATGCCCTGGCTAACAAGATCAATGTAAATATTGTTAGGCCAATGCATTCTCTTATATATGTGAGGCGCCCTATGTGCAACTCGCATATATACATGTATAAGAGGATGCATTGGCACAGAGCTTTTCGCAATATTTGAGGAAGTTCCAGTCATGAAAGGGTTAATAACTTAATCAGTGGTGTTATGGGCACAATCACACAACTACCGGTAGTGGTGCCTGGTTAAGCTCTGAATACATCAGTATGTCGCTTTAAAATTATCCCATTTCATTATTTTCTGTATTTCAGCATTCGAGCCTACAACTGAGGACTGTTCACAATACAGGGCCCTTCACAGAGAGTACAACAAACTGGTGAGATTCAAGTCATATCCTGAAGCCGGGCTTAAAATCTGACAAGAATCAGTCACGATTCTTAGTTTTAAAGTAATGCCCTAAATAATTGACTCCTTAACCACAGCAGAATTATGGGTAATTTTTCAGGATTTAGTCGGAAATATGGCTTGTTGCCATTCATCGGAAAGCTCTCACCGAGAATGGCAACAAGCCATATTTCCGACTAAATCCTAAAAAATTACCCATAATTCTGCTGTGGTTAAGGAGTCGATTATTTAGGGCATTACTGTATATTTAATTCTCGTAAAAGCGCTGTAGAAATGCTATATTTTGATTCTTGCAAAATTTTATGGATTTTAAGGCCTGTTTAAGTGACCCACAATGAATGTCTGCAAGCCGGGAAATAGTGTGTCTGACATTTACAGAATGAGGTACCCAGAGGGTGAATTTTGTTATTCTACCCTGCATACATGTAGCGGGCTAGCATCATCAAATTCACCATCTGTGGGATCTCATTCTGCTCAGGCCTCATCTTCTGGGAAGTATCTATAGTCTCAAATTAACAATGTTTTAGTTATACAAGCTGACTCCAGTATACCCCCCCATAACGAAGTTAGGGGGGGTATACTGGAGTCAGCTTGTCCGTCGTCCGTCCGTGGACACAAATTTGTCCGGAGTTTTTCTCAGTCATTTTTGATCAATTTCATTGAAACTTGGCGCAGACATCAACCACCATGGGAACCTGTGCACCTGCGATTATGACGTCTGTCAGACCTTTTTTGGTGGAGTTATCCCCCTTTTTTTACTTAGAAAATTTTCTCAACATGTGTGCTTTTGTCCGAGCTTTTATTAGCTCACCTGAGACGAAGTCTCTGGTGGAGCTATAGTCATCACTCCTCATCGTCCGTCCGTCTGTCCGTCAACTTTTTAAAAAACATCTTCTCCTCTGAAACCTCTGACTCTCATTCAGATTTGTTCAAATTGGGTCACTGGGTCAAATAGGGGCAGAGCCAGGGACATAACTCTAAAAACAAAAAACAAAAAAATTACATTTTTGCATTTTTATCATATTTGGTGTGGATGTTCCCTAGGTGACTGTCATTCAGATTTGTTCAAATGAGGTCACTGTGTCAAATAGTTGCGAAACCAGGGCCATAACTATATTCCTCCTTGGTAATTCTTATAACGACTTCTTGTCTAGAACCATTATGCCGATTTAGTTTATATTTGGTATGGGGGTCATTGAATGACTGGGGTTCGGATTTGTTCAAATGGGGTCACTGGGTCAAATAGAGGTGGAGCCAGGGCCATAATTCCAAAAAAATAAATAAAAAATTTAGGAACTCCTTGATCAATTTATCATACAAAAAAAAAAATTATCACCCTCCCCCAAATGACCCAGAACCCCACCCTGCCCCCAACCAACAGCATTCCACCCTATCTCATCTCCTAACTCACAGGATCTCTCCCACCAGCAGATTAAGTCAATTGTATTAGCTACAGACAGAGAGAGAGAGAGTTAATCTAAATACACACACAGTCATCAATTGAGATGTTTATCAGGCTGACAGGTGTGAACTAATTCTCAGCTAGCACTCATGCCAGTGTGTGTTATTAAAATAAAATCAAAACAAATTATTGTTCTCTAACCTGAATTTAGTGTGTCTGGCATTTGCAGAATGAGGTCCCCAGAGTGTGAATTTAGTTATGCTACCCTGCATAGCAGTCTAGCATCACCAAATACACTAGCCAACTCCTCGTCCGTCCGTCTGTCCGTCAACTTTTTAGCTCACCTGAGACGAAGTCTATAGCTCCACTATAGTCATCACTCCTCGTCCGTCTGTCCGTCCGTCCGTCCGTCAACAATTCTTTAAACACCTTCTCCTCTGAAACCATCAGACCGATTGGGTTTATATTTGGTGTGGATGTTCCGTAGGTGACTCTTATTCAGATTTGTTCAAATGAGGTCACCAAGTCAAATAGTTTTGATGTCAGGACCATAACTATTTTTCCACATAGTAATTCTTAAAACAACTTCTTTTCTGAAGTTGTCGGGCCGAATGGGTTCATATTTGGTATGAGCGTACCTTGGGTGACTGTGATTTGTTCAAATGAGGTCACTGGGTGAGTCCCCAGGGAGTGTATTCATGTCATTCATAATTTAAATGAGATTAATGGTGTTGTAAATTTGTTTTCTAAAGTTGTCAGTAGCACCATCATTGTTTACATTACACTGGTCATTAATATCAGATTAAATTCCTTTTCTCAGAGCTTTAAGTGTGTCTGGCATTTGTAGAATGAGGTTCCCAGAGGGTGAATTTAATTATGCTACCCTGCACGGCAGGGTACTTCTGGGAAGTATCTAGAGTCTCAAATTGACATTTTTAGCAGCTCTTTTCCCTTCTGTTAAGATTTTAAAATGCATAATTGAGGTGTCAAATGGGTGCGCATACTGTCATATGTCATATCTTCTGGGAAGTATCTAGAGTCTCAAATTGACATTTTTAGCAGCTCTTTTCCCTTCTGTTAAGATTTTAAAATGCATAATTGAGGTGTCAAATGGGTGCGCATACTGTCATGTCAGTAATGTCACCAACTTTAGCTGGAGAACTTCTGTCTGTCCCTATGTCTCCCACAGCAGTTGAGGACTAAGTAAAATTGGGTTCCCAGATGGTGAATTTGGTGATGCTAGCCTACCTTACAGAATAGCATCACTACATTCACCCTTTTGGGACCTCAGACACACTAAATTCACGCTTGGGTGTTCCAATATTATTTTCTTAACCACTTAGCTATGTGACCTCATACCTTATTATGGACAAAAAAGTGGGGGGGGGGGGTATATTGGATTAAATCTGTTGGTCTGTCGGAGTGTCCTTCCATCCATCCATTCCCTACCTGTATGTGACTCACATTCAGATTTGTTCAAATAAGTTCATCAGGTCAAATAGGAGGGATGCCAGGGCCATAATGTTTTCCCTCCATAGTAATTCTAACAACTATTACTACTCAAGAACCATCAAGTCTATTTAGCTAAGGCCACATAAAAAAAGGTGTTTGTTTCTCAAGGAATTTTTTTTTCAAAAGTGATGAGGGAGGCAGGTATATGTTATTATTATTTATTTCAAATTTTTCAGATGAGGGAGGCAGGTTTTTGTTTTTTATAATTTTATTTTAATGATACCGTGTAACAAAACAATCCTTATTCAAATTCAAATTTATCATATAACATGGAAAGCCTTACCGGTAGGTGGTGGACAGAGTACATGCAGCTAAATGATAACAGATCTGAAATGGGAAAGTATCTGAAAGTCTGAAACTATATTCCATTTGGGAAGGAATTTATATATGCAATTAGAAATGATATACATGTAGAAGCAGACAAATTTTATTATTTTTTAATTTTTGGGGTCATTATACCCAATGAAATGTTCAAACATTTTTAGCTCAACTTAATTTGTAAGTTTGAGCTATTGCCATGGTTTGGCGTCCGTCGTCCGTGTGTGCGTGTATGCGTGTGTCCGTCAACAATTTCCTTTGGCACAGGCTACAGGTCGTACCTTTGGTCTGATCTTTATGAAATTTGTCATGAATGTTGACATTGACATGTAGATGGGAACGAGTCATTTTGGGGTCATTCGGCCAAAAAACATGGCCGCTGGCGGCCATTTTGGATTTCAAAATTCAATCCATTGGCTATTGCCATGGTTTGGCGTCCGTCGTCCGTGTGTGCGTGTATGCGTGTGTCCGTCAACAATTTCCTTTGGCACAGGCTACAGGTCGTACCTTTGGTCTGATCTTTATGAAATTTGTCATGAATGTTGACATTGACATGTAGATGGGAACGAGTCATTTTGGGGTCGTTTGGCCAAAAAACATGGCCGCCAGCAGCCATCTTGGATTTTACTCTTTGCATGACTAAATCCTTTGGCGCGGGCTACAGGCGTAGCTTTGATCGGAACTTCCTGAAATTTGTCATGGATGTTAAAAATGACATGTAGATGGGAACGAGTCATTTTGGGGTCGTTCGGCTGAAAAACGTGGCCGCCAGCAGCCATCTTGGATTTTACTCTTTGCATGACTAAATCCTTTGGCGCGGGCTACAGGTCATACCTTTGGTCTAATCTTTATAGAGATATGTCATGATTGTTGACATTGACATGTAGATGAGAACGAGTCATTTTGGGGTCATTCGGCCGAAAAACATGGCCGCTGGCGATCATTTTGGATTTCAAAATTCAATCCATTGGCGCGGGCTACAGGTCGTACTGTTCGTCTGATCATCATGAAATTTGTCATGGATGTTAATATTGACATGTAGATGGGAACGAGTCATTTTGGGGTCGTTCAGCCAAAAAACATGGCCGCCAGCAGCCATCTTGGATTTTACTCTTTGCATGACTAAATCCTTTGGCACGGGCTACATGTCGTAGCTTTGATCAGAACTTCATGAAATTTGTCATGGATATTAAAAATGACATATAGATCGGAACGAGTCATTTTGGGGTCGTTTGGTCGAAAAACATGGCCGCCAGCCGCCATCTTGGATTTTACTCTTTGCATGACTAAATCCTTTGGCGCGGGCTACAGGTCGTAGCTTTGATCGGAACTTCATGAAACTTGTCATGGATATTAAAAATGACATGTACATGTAGATGGGAACGAGTCATTTTGGGGTCGTTTGGCCGAAAAACATGGCCGCCAGCAGCCATCTTGGATTTTACTCTTTGCATGACTAAATCCTTTGGCGCGGGCTACAGGTCGTACCTTTGGTCTAATCTTTATAGAGATATGTCATGATTGTTGACATTGACATGTAGATGAGAACGAGTCATTTTGGGGTCATTCGGCTGAAAAACATGGCCGCTGGCGATCATTTTGGATTTCAAAATTCAATCCATTGGCGCGGGCTACAGGTCGTACTGTTCGTCTGATCATCATGAGATTTGTCATGGATGTTAATATTGACATGTAGATGGGAACGAGTCATTTTGGGGTCGTTCAGCCAAAAAACATGGCCGCCAGCAGCCATCTTGGATTTTACTCTTTGCATGACTAAATCCTTTGGCGCGGGCTACAGGTCGTAGCTTTGATCGGAACTTCATGAAATTTGTCATGGATATTAAAAATGACATGTAGATGGGAACGAGTCATTTTGGGGTCGTTTGGCGGAAAAACATGGCCGCCAGCAGCCATCTTGGATTTTACTCTTTGCATGACTAAATCCTTTGGCACGGGCTACAGGTCGTACCTTTGGTCTAATCTTTATGAAATTTGTCATGAATATTGACATTTAGATGGGAACGAGTCATTTTGGGGTCATTTGGCCAAAAAACATGGCCGCTGGCAGCCATCTTGGATTTAAAAATTCAATCCATTGGCGCGGGCTACAGGTCGTACTGTTCGTCTGATCATGAAATGTGTTATGGATGTTAATAATGACATGTAGATGGGAACGAGTCCTTTTGGGGTCATTCGGCCTAAAAACATGGCCGCCAGCAGCCATCTTGGATTTTACTCTTTGCATGACTAAATCCTTTGGCACAGGCTACAGGTCTTACCTTTGGTCAGATCATTATGAGATTTGTAAAGACTGTTGACATTGACATGTAGATAGATGGGAATGAGTCATTTTGATGTAATTCGGAAAAAAACATGGCTGCCGGTGGCCAATTTAGAATTTACTCTTTGCATCACTAAATCCTTTGGCACACCATAATCACCTCATCCCTGATCCGATGATTATAAAACTTGTCATGAATGTTGATATGGACATGTACATCTTGTCTTAATTAGACATTTCAATTAGCACCTTTCCTATTCCTCCATTTACTGTCAACCATAAAATTATTCCCCTACCTAAGTTGAGCTACAGTGTCATTGACACTTTCATTGATAAAGAGCATGCCTTTTGAAATCCAAGTGTTCTCATTTCATTGAAACACACAAAGTCTCTCGATAAATCATCTCTTCTTGGTTTACTGTTGTATGTTGGAAATGTGGTACTTTCCTTCTTCATTAGAATAGAAGTTCAAAGGTGTTTTTTTTTTTAAATACATGAATCACCAGCATAATTTGGAACTGTAACATCAATGTCATCCTTTTTTATAATTATTTCGAGTTGTATGTATCAACCGAATATCCGAACGTTGTTGCAACATCAGAGGCATTTAACTGTTCATCAACACAATAAAAATCCGATGTTTTCAATTTTGAAACGGGAACTTGAAACAGTGTGAAAAGTGATTTCAGAATTGTTCGCCTGAGTTTCCTCTCGGTATTCAGTAAGAATTATCCGTTTTTTTTTCATCAATAACTTTCTCCTGAAGGAATTGAAAAGAAAGTGTATTAGGGCATGGTATAACTGTCCATGGTACAAGGTGTTGAAGAGGTGCTCCCAGCTTCTTCCAAACACGGCAACATTTATTAGTTACGAGCGTGGCTATTTTTCATACCGGAAACAACGAGGAGGTGCGCTCGATCTTGCAACCCGGAATCCGGTGTACTTTTACCACCAAAGAGGCATAACTCTATATACTTACATTGCTTTCATCCTGCCAATCTCAACAGTGAAAATTGGGAACGCGCGGTAGGGTAGTAAGCTTATTATAAGCCGGCGATAAAAAGTGCCAATGCGCACAGTTTTTTAAGACGGTGCGGTCCTTGAGAAACGAAGTTGCATTTTTATGTGGCCTTATATTTGTGTATGCAGGGTCCTTGGGTGGCATGTTTAGATCTGTTCCAATGAGGGCCTTTTTGGAAAATCAATTAACTTCAACTCTTAAAAGCGAATGTTTATAATTATAAGATGAATAGATATCAGAGATGGGGATTTATGTTTGTTCAAATAGGGGCAGAGACCCCACCCACACTACATGTATCTATGCTGTACGCTACTGGTATAATAAGATAATGTCATATTCTTGCAGGAATGTCCCCACAGTGTTGGGGAGGTGATTTACAGATTTGTTCAATGAAATGTAATTTTTGAGCTCACCTGAGACGAAGCTATAGTCATCACTTCTCATCTGTCACCTGTTCATCTTTCTGTCCGTCCATCAATCTGTCAACAATTCTGTGAACATCTTCTCTAGATCATAAGACTGAATGGGTTCATATTTGGTGTGGATTTTCCCTAGGTGATTCACATTCAGATTTGTTCAAATGAGGTCACTCTTTCAAATGGTTGTGAAGCCAGGGCCATAACTCTTGCCCTCCATGGTAATTCTTAAAAACGACTTCTTCTCATCTACCATCAGATATAGGATGGGACCCGAGACATAACTGTATGCCTCTATAGTAATACTTAAAATGTCTTCTCAAGATAGGTTGGACTATTTAGCTTACATATAGTATGGAGGATAATTTAGTGACTGAGATTCAGATTTGTTAACATAAGGCAACCTGTTAAGAAATGACGGGGCTATGGGGACTTAACACTTTTGTGTCTAATAAGATCATTAAAGGAGTGATCAGTAGCGTACAGTTGGTACATGAAGCCTCTCTATCTACATATCCTGTTTAGATCTACTTTTTTAAAGTGATTATGAAAAGTTCTAACTGTTATGGTCTCCAAAGTCCCAGTCTTATCAGTCTTTGCAGTCTGGTGATCGACCCCACAGTCTTTGACTGTCTTGTTCATACATTTTTAGGTCAATTTTTTTTAAACTTGGCACAGATATTTAGTACCATGGGAACCTGTGCACCTGCGATTATGACGTCTGTCTGACATTTTTTGGTGGAGGTATCCCCCTTTTTCGACTTAGAAATGTTTTTGCAACATGCATAATTTTGTCCGAGCTTTTATTCCTACATTTTTCAGTCAATGTTTTTTAATCTTGGCACTGATATTTAGTACCATGGGAACCTGTGCACCTGCGATTATGACGTCTGTCCGACATTTTTTGTGTGGAGTTATTCCCCTTTTTCGACATGCATAATTTTGTCCAAGCTTTTATTCCTACATTTTTCGGTCAATAGGTTTAAGATTAGGGTTATGGTTGTACACCTGCAATGGGAACTGTTATTTTATTATTTTAACTAAATATTTACTGACATGTGAAACATCTTAGTATTTTAAATACAGGGGGGGGGGGGTATCCGTAGTCCCATTGGGACAGTCACACCTCTAGTTAATTTTTCCCTTCTGTTCAGTTTTTATATCCCCTAATTTGCAGAATATGAAATGCATATTCGAGGTGACTAATGGGGAACATCACCAACTTCAACTGGGGAACTTCAATCCTACAAGTAGTTCTCCCATAGCAGTTGAGTCCAAAGCAGAATGAGTATTCCCAGAGGGTGAATTAGGTGATGATAGTTCATCGTGCATGATAGTGTCACTAAATTCACCCTCTGGGACCTCATTCTGCAAATGTCAGACACACTATTTCCAAGCTTGAATGTACGGAAAATAATTCTCATCAGAATGCATGTGTCCTATACTGAAAGATCCCCATAAGCAGTGTTACGACACCTTTGAGGTGTCTAGATGCCCATAGCGAACTAGAATGCACTCAGAGAGATGCCAACGTGCGCAAAAATGTAATCTATACTATATATTTTGAGACTTCGTATATATGTGTGTGTGTACTTCATAGAATCCAAAACGCGTGTACAGATTGAGATCAAATTTCGTATGTAAGTGTAAAATAAACCGATACCGCCGTAGTCGTGTTTTCGAGAAGCTCTGAGCACCCTTTATCCACTCCCAAATCACCGCAAAGGCACGGCGGGGGTTAAGGCAATAACGCTCTTTATCTATACCTTATACGGAGGTTTTAACAATTAACGCTCTTTATTGCAATGGACGTGGCTAAACGATACCCCATGCGTCCGATGCGGATTGCAATGGACGTGGCTAAACGACTGACCCCATGCGTCCGAAATACGGATGCGGACGAAATGCAACTAAAAAGGCAGAATTGATCTAAGAGCTCGAAATATTATGCAGAGGGATTTCACGACGGGATTAATTGACTGTCCGCTCTGAAGTTTAGGACGGGGAGGACGGGTACCATAAATTAACTCATTGAAAAACAAAGAATGCGTTATCTCGCAAACGGGTGGAGCTATCGACTTGAAATTTGGTAGGTGAATGTATCTTGCCCCGGGTACGACTTTTATCGGGTCGCCGAGCCCTTGTGACGCAGACCAGATCTCGGAAACGGGTTGAGTTATCGACTTGAAATTTGGTTAAATTAAAAAAATGTCATGTTTCTGAAACAAAGCCATGAGACGAATGCTGCCAGTGGCGGGCTAACCTGCTAGTAAACAATACTTTAAAAAATAATTTCACTGTATTTTACTTAATTTATTTAATTTAATTTAATGTTAGCAAAAAAAAAGACAATTACCATTTCTCATTTCATCACAGATAAAAGGCAAATTACTATATTAATCATTTAAGTAATTAAAACCAATTCCATGTTGCCGAAATGATGAGACTTTAATATCGATTACATTTTTTTCAGCGGCATATTTTCATTTTCATTTTCCGATAGTCAAAGTTGACCAAAGGAGCAATTATAAGAAATAATTAGTACTGTTCCAATATGCAACAATACATATCAATAATTAATCAATAATTAATCAATACCGATCATTGTATGTAATAATAAACTCTTAAAACGGTGTTTGTGTTAACAAATGCGTTTTGTTTTGTGTTACGTCATTCGTCGTATTTGACCCGGAACTCTGCTGAAGGTTAGGCTATTCAGCCTATTGCGTCGAATTACAAAATCGCGTTTTGAATGTCTGTCTTTTCCCGCACGATAAAAAGAGGTCTTCGCACGAACCGAAAATGATAAAACTTCCCAATTATAAGTGGAAATACCCAAATGAAGGAGTCTATGTAGGTCCCGAAGGAGTCTATAGACTCTTTGGTGTAGATTTCTGATGGAGAAAATGTAGGTCGATCTATTTTTGTCATAACTCTGACGAATTTTGACCTGGGAGAAAAAATCGAAATCGAGGCCAACTACGAGCATGCCAGTTTTAAATATAGAAACAGGGAATCCTGACAAATGGCGATATCGGAGACAAACAAATAAACGAAAACAACACATAAAATAAACATAGCAAAAACGCGGCACAGTAAAAATGTCAGAACGCCACGAGGTTTTACGTCGTTTTTGGTGACGTCATGGAGTGTGACACCAAGCTACCACGCTACCAAGCTACGAATCTGTCTGATCGCCATACTGTTGCGCGAGCGCACGTAATAACATGAATACAGTACTATTCAATATTGTCATGAATTTTCTATCCAAATTTGGGAGACAGGTTATTCTTAGGCCAAAGAAAAAAATTGTTTTTTTTTACATTCTTTACGTGTCTTCTGCAAGATTCTTATCATATTAATTTTGATTATCTTGGTATGAACTGCAAAGACCACAATGCTTTGAAAGATAACAGCAATTTTGAGACATTAAAATAAAAAAAATAAAAATTTATAAAAGAATTCAGAAACATTTCTTGAAAAATTCTTTAGGGTAAGGGGGTTTAATTAAAATAGGTCAGGTAGGGAAACCCGAACCAGAATTTTTGTCTGTTTTTTTTGCCTAATAATTTATAAAGAAATTATCTGCAGTGTTCTGTTGGTGAAACCATTAATGTACATGTATCATTGTATGTATGTCTATCGGTGAATAATTCTGCTCAAATAAATGACTCAATATTTGCAGCCATTCATCTCACGATTTTTATCCCAATCATGCATATACATGATCGAATTGTTGCCTTCATCTGCATTGTAGGCTAAGTACACTGATACATGTAGATTAAGGTGGTCTGGACACTCAACTTGAACTTTGATATAGGCCAAAAATACTGATGGATATTATTAACCCTTTACCCAACAGAAGGGCCCTGTGCCAATGCATTCTCTTATATATGCGAGTCGACCATACATGTAGGTCGCCTCGCATATATAAGAGAATGCATTGGCTTAACACATTAAACATTATAAAATTGTTAAAGAATGTAAGAAAAAATGGTAAAAAAAGATTTTTTTTAGGCCAATGCATTCTCTTATATATGCGAGGCGACCTATGGTCGACTCGCATATATAAGAGAATGCATTGGCACAGGGCATAACTGTAACTATCACAATGTGGTCAAGGAGCCGGTTCCAATGATATCCATATTTGTATGGTTCTATTGAGACAGACCGAAGATATTTTAGGCTGTTGAAGCTTTATTTGGCCGGTTTTGGCCGGTTTGTTGGGTAAAGGGTTAAACTTTGAGTTCAAATGTTTAGTCAGCATAACACTCTGGGAACCAGATGAACAGAGAGGGAATGGAGGTCCGTGTAAGTTTTAAGAACTTGTCATCCAATCCCTTTCTGTCTTTGTATTCTATTATACAGACAAATATGTTTGAGTAAAATCTCAGCAGACAATAGAGGCTAATATAGTAGTTTGCTTAACAGTTACATGTTTACATTCTTAACATACTGGTACATGTACATGTATGTGTTCGGAACCATGAAACCGGAACTATAAAATAAAGCATCATCACACATTACAAAACAAGCCCATTATATATGTGCCTAAATAAACGTGTAATAAACATATGTGACCCGCCATATCAAATCCAGTCGTAAGTCGGGATTTTTTTACCCTGTGCCAATGCATTCTCTTATATATGCGAGTCGACCATAGGTCGCCTCACATATATAAGAGAATGCATTGGCCTAACAATTTTTTACAATTTTAATAATTATTTCTTGTATTCTTTAACAATTTTATAATTTCACACATACAGAGCCCCAGACAAACATGAGCAGACAACACTCTTCTATATGCTTCTATATATGTGTGGGGCTCCCTGCATGGTAATGGATGTTTTTTATTTTATGTCCTAAAAATTTTAAGAAACATTTTTTTTTTTTAAATGATAAAAAATTGTTAGGCCAATGCATTCTCTTATATATGCGAGGCGACCTATGGTCGACTCACATATATAAGAGAATGCATTGGCAGGGTAAAAAAAAATCCCGACTTACGACTGGATTTGATATGGCGGGTCACATATGGTAGAATAACACATGTGATAATGGGTTTGTTGAAACAGCACTTGTGCCATGGTGGAAGGATAGAACTTGAGGCCGCGCCTCTGCCGCCTCTCGTTCTATCCTTCCGTGCCAGCACTCGTGTCATATCAACTAACCCATGTGCAAGTGCATTGGATTGGTTCCCCTTTAACTCTTTTGCTGCCACCCCACCACATGGACATACGCCCCAGTGCCAAGCATTCTGGATGTAAATACCAAGTATTTTATGTATATACTAGCAGGGTTACCCGGCGTTGCCCCGGTTAAAGTGATGTGAAACCCTCTGTGGATATTTGGTGGGAATAGAGAATACTCTTGCTCTAAAATGGTTACACAAGTATTCTCATAAATTGTATATCCAGATGGCATCACAAAACATGATTCTTACACATGGAATATTATAAGTAGTGGCTCACCTTGTCAGGTCGGAGCGATTATCATTTTGTTTATCGCGTTTAATCTGTCCCACCAATAAAGAGGTATTTATTTATTTACAACTGCGTGTACTTCAGACGTTATAGCATGAAATATGAACATCATAAACACATTAGTCGAAAAAATAAAAGACGACAATTGTGTTTTACATAGAGATGTATCAATCAATCAATCTAGTTTATCATATCTTCATGAAGATACAGATGTTTTAAAGATTTGTCCAGGTGCTCCTCTGTTCTGGTGCTATATACTGGCTAATCATTTTCAGTTTAAAAGAAATGATGTTATGCAAGTATAGCAGCTATATGTTCCAGACACAGCAAGATTTTGAGTTGTTTATGTTAGGCGATGAGTCTGTTCTAAAAAATTAAATAAATCCTCTGTATCGGGCAGATATACCCTTGTCAGATGTCACTATTGGAGGATCCTGAAAAGTCATGTGCTACGGACTGTGTTTTCCTTTATCTCAGAAGTAACCATATTTGACTGCACACTGTGACCACTATTTTTAAACAGGCCTGCTCTACATTTCCATATCTCTTGGCAATTGTAACTTTTTTTGTGGAAACTATATTGAATGGTACAGACTCAATCGTGTTATAATATATAATGAGCCATTCTAATATGCAATCCTCTGACGATTCAAGGTCCCTCAGTTTGAATGAATATATGTATCTCTTACTCTCGGGCTCCAAATAAACGTGCATGCACGTTTATTATTTCAGGCGGAAAATTCCCCCCTGTACGCTGCTTATTTGGGTCTGCACGTTTATTTATTTTTCAGTAAAATAATTTGTACCAAAAGTGAACCGTCAAATTCATCAACAAAGTGAAAGTTTTACCATCGTAAAACATCTTTTCACTTCAAATTTAGGGAAACAGTTTGACAGTTATTATAGTAAATACGTTACTCGCTTGAGAGGAATTCCCAAAAATGAAAATAGCAATGTTTACCTCCCCGCATTCATTTGAAAGTGGCTGCATCCGACTAGTAAGCCGAGTATCCATTACTTTCGCGCACATGATTGTTAGGATTATCTCATTATCAGGGGGACACACCATGTTCTTCCAGAATACACATTTCCCCTCCCCGCATGCCTTTAAAAGTGGACCCATAGCTTTCCGATTAAGCCGTGTATCCATGACGTTTTCATCAGGATTATCTCATTATTAGGGGAGACGCACCACGTGCTTACCGGAATACACATTTTTTATTGTGTCAGTGTGGGGCTCCATTTAGGCACCAGATATTTTCGTTTTAATGATCTCAATAAAACACTCAATACTGCCATAATCCAACAATTTTATTAGAGGTTTATAAAATATTTGGATCATTGAAAGTGTAATAAAATGTTACTTTATAGTTGGGAAGCTTAGTCTATAATTAAAAATGGACGTAGAATAAAACATCGGGGCCTCATTACGCACTGTCTTTAGGGAATTTCTGTAAAAATTGTTGTTGTTTCCCCGCGAGAATTTAAACATGGCGGACACTTTTTGTCAACAAAAAAAATAAAATATAATCTTACGGAGAAGAAAAAGCTTGCCGAGTTATGTATAAAATATAAAAATTTCACGTCCTCACTGTTAATTTTATAAACATTTGCTGGAAATTCCCCCCTGCACTATTATTTGGGTCTGCACGTTTATTAATTTTCAATGAAAGTTCCCCCCTGCACTATTATTTGGGTCTGCACGTTTATTTGAGAGTAAATAGATTGATATAAATATACTTTTAATGCTTTCTTCTATGTATCTGTGTTGCTAGATCATTATAGGAATGCCCTGATTTCCATCCCCATATACATATGACAGTTGAGAAGATATAATTGTTCAAGTGACTTCATTGGGTCACCATTTGTCGAGATTGTGAAATTGGAATGCCAAAAACTCCTTAGAACGACATGGAGATGGCCTGGGAGATGACTATATATAACTTTGTTGGATATCGGCGAATTGAACAATCTTATAAATGCTAGTGAATTTCCTCTCGCCATCCATGACCCAAACGACCCCAAATGTGATTTAATTCATCATATCATTTGAGAAGAACGTGCATGAATTTGGTGGAATCAGTCCTAAATATATTTGTATCAACTTTGGTGCAACTCCCCTCATGCATGACTTGAAACGCCACTTTTGTCATATTTAAGCCACGTCTATTAGACTCATGCATGCATTATATAATGGAGATGAATATATATAAGTTTGGTGGTAATCGGCAACTAAACAAATTCTTATCATCTATAGTTATTACCCCCCCCCCCCCCATCTCTCATCCAAACGGCACCAATTTCACGTCTTTAAATCACACGTATTCCTCGTATCACGGAGAAGAATAATATATCAATTTGGTCGAAATCTGCGCTAAAAATAGCCACTCCCCTGACACCAACAACGTCACTTTAGAAAATTTAACCCGCACCATTATCTTACTCGTAAAAAGTAGGCTTGCCGCGATTTTGGGAATAATCGAACAATCGTCAGTGGTGCCGATTAATCGATTTTCATTTTAAAAAACGACTTTTTTAGTTCAAATAACAATGCATATTATACAACAACACAAGAACGCTGGCATACAGCGTATTTGCAAAGAACTTATCTCAACTTAAGAGGCAATATTTTGCACCGTATTTACAGCACTAATCTAACCCAGAAACCCACCCACACAAACATTTGTGACAATGAAACTTTCAGTTGCGCCGTCTGTTGAGGTCGGGCCGACAGAGTAATCTAGTTCCGTCTTCGTTTCTCGTCACGGCGGTTTTTCATTTAATGTGCCGACGCATGTGTATACTCCGCGGACAAACTCGTATTCTTGAATAAGAATATTGACAATTGAATGAATTGAGAGATTCCCGACTTTGAATTAAGGCACGATCCCGAACTTCAAATTCAATTAATGCACGATCCCAAATTCACGAACAGTCTCACGAAGCACGTGGCCCGACGAGAGTTGGGGAGTATTTTTCTGATTTTTTCGTTTGTTTAATCAAAATGATTTCTGAATCTGCTTAGTGCTTACATAAAGTTCATAAACTACGAGTAATTATTTTGTTTTTATTGTTTAATAGAGGCATTTGAATTTATATGGGAGCAAATTCTCAGAACTAATGCCCTTCATTTCCGATGTGCAGTGCCCGTAAAACGGGAGTTATACTTACCATCTTACACTCACCAGATGCACCTCTTAATAGTCTCTTTTTGGCATCTATTTACTACAAATTAAATCTCTATTTGATATTTAATTTCATGGGTAGAAAAATCGATTAATCGTCGATTATAGCCACTGATTAATCGATTTTAAAAATCCAAAATCACGGCAAGCCTAGTAAAAAGTTACCACTGTTGGTGCCTTCTTTATTGTACCCTTAAAGTTATATACAGTATAGAACACAGACAGATATTCGCAAATATATGATTCATTGTATCATTTGAGAAGAACGTTTATATGTATGAGTTTGATGGTAATTGGCACTAAACATATTTTTATAAGTTTTGGTGACCCTCCCATCCCTATTTCGGACTCAAGCAGCACCACTTTTGACATCATTAAACCACACACTTAGACTCATTATAGAGATGAATATATATAAAATTTATATAATTTGGCGAGTATACAAATTCGTATCAAATTTAGGGCCACCATTGCATATCTCTCACCCAAAAAGGCACCAATTTGACGCATTTAATCCACACGATTAGATTATTCGTATCACGGAGAAGAATATGTATCAATCAGGTGGAAATCGGCGCTAAACATATGGTTTATCAATATTTGTGTCCTTCTCACCCTCTAGGCACCCCTGACTCGAATGGCCCCACTTTTGACATCTTTAAACCACACAATTAGACTCCTGATATCATGGGGATTATTATTTGTAAGTTTGGTGCTAATCCACGACTAAACAAATTTTTATCGAATTTAGTGCCCACCCCAACCCACCCCATCTCTCACCAAAGCAGCACCAATATGATGTCTTTAAAATCACACAATTAGATTCCTCATATCATGGATAAGAATGTGTATCAATTTGGTGGAAATTGGCGCTAAAAATATTGTGTATCAATTTTGGTGCCCCTCTCCCTTTCAGTGCACCCCTGACTCGACTGACACCACTTTTGACAGCTTTAAGCCACGCCTTTAGACACCTCACACCATGGGGATGAATTTGGATAAGTTTCGTGGCAATTGGCGACTAAACCAATTCTTATCATATTTAGTACCCACCCATCGCCCCCCCCCCCCAATCTCTCATCCCAACGACACCAATTTGGCGTCTTTAATTCACACAATAAGATTCGTTGTATCATGGAGAATATCTCCGAAGAATGTGCATCAATTTGGTGGAATTCGGCACTAAAATTATTTTGATCCATTTTGGTGCCCCTCTCCCCTTCCAGGCATCCCTGACGCGAACGGCGCGACTTTTGATATATTTAAACCACACCATTAGATTCATTATATTATGGGGATGATTATATATAAGTTTGGTGGCAATCAGCGACAAATTTTTTTTCTGCCCCTCCCCCTTTTCTGCCCCTGACAACAACGGCGTCACTTTAGAAAATTCTAACCCTTGCCATTATCTTTCTCGTAAAAAGTTATCCCTATTAGACCTCTTTTGTGCCATCTAGGTGATCCCCTGTGAATTTCTATAGAACACAGACAGACAGACAGACATTCGCAAATATAGATATATACATGTAGATAGATAGATACATGTAGGTAATGCAATGACTATCGGAAATTATTGATGTATTTAATTGAAACTTCACATGTGGGTATATATGGCATATATTTGACCTATCACTAGCCGTTGTGGAAGCCCATTCAAGGTCATAGGGGTCATCATAGGGGTCACATGGTCACTTGACCTTGGCAGCCATCTTGGATTTGCTTTAATTTAATTTTTTCGGCAGTTATTAGCTCACCTGAGATGAAGTCTCCGGTGGAGCTATAGTCATCACTCCTCGTTCGTCATCCGTCTAGCCGTCCATCCATCTGTCCAATAGCAATTCTTTAATCATCTTCTTCTCCAGAACCATAAGATCAAATGGGTTCATATATTGTGTGGATCATTGGTGACTCACATTTGTATTTGTTAGAACGAGGTCACCGAGTCAAATAGTTGCGAAGCCAGGGGCATACATGTAACTCTTTCCCTCCTAAGTAATTCTTGAAACAACTTCTTCTCAAGAACCATTCGGCCTACATGTATTTAGCTTATATTTGTTATGGAGTGTCCTTTGGTTACTGGGGTTCAGATTTGTTAAAATGTGGTCACTGCGGCATTTTAGATTTAACACATTGCTCAATTTAACCAAAAAAAACCAAACAATCTTGGAGAGAAAAAAAACAATTTGAAAAGGAAAAAAAACATTATTATTAAAAAAAGGTGTGATGGTTAACCTAAGACTGACGGTGTGTTGCGATATGTCACATGTGTGCATTGTGGTTTGTCAAAGGTCAAGGTCGGATGGGTATTATATTCAGAAGTACTTCATAGAACGCAACATTACAGTGACATTTCTTGTTTGGTATAAATCTTATTTTTTTGTCATATTTCGTTTTCACACAATTTTTTTTAGCAGAACAAAGCAGAAAACAATGTTTAATTATTGTTTTGTGTTGTTGTTGTTGCTGTTGTTGAAAAGATGATATTCATAGGTATTAAAAACTCCAGTAAAAGCCTTGAGTTACATTGTAGTACTAAGTAACAAACATATATGAACATCACAGACTCCCGTGTGTTCTGTTAAGTAAAGAAGTGTGAAAGGAAAATGTTAGTTAGTGTCCATTGAACACTTAAAATTAAAGCCTTAACTTAGTACAAAGAAATAAACATATATGAACATCATACATGTAGTTGTTGTAACTGGAGGTCTGGAACCCTGAATACATATTAAATGAAAACAGTACTTATTGATTTTCAAGATGTTACAAAATAGCATCAACAATAGAGTCAGCTGAAGGTAAATATTGTTAACCCTTCCATGATGGGAGCTTACTGAAATTTTGCAAAAACCCTGTGCCAATACATTCTCTTAACGGTATTTATGCGAGGCTCCCATCGCAGCTCCCATCATGAAATGGTTAGTAGGCAAATATCATTTTCACTTGAAAAACATTTTGGTATTGGATGTTGTCATTTTCCTGAAATTCTGTGAATTCTAATCATCATTAGTTCAGAAACAGATTTCAACATAAATATCACGATAGGAAAATCACACAGATTCGTGACTCTTCGGATATATGCTAGGACTAGACTTCAATTTGTGATTAATTACATTATGCTATGCCGCATGATACAGACAGATTTATATGATATTTATACAATTAATCCCCTTGTAATCTGGTGCCATGAAGTTCATTCTGCCTTTCTATATGGTTTCCCCATCAGATGGATGACATCTACTGTAATGCCCTAAATAATCGACTCCTTAACCACAGCAGAATTATGGGTAACTAACTTTTCAGGATTTAGTCGGAAATATGGCTTGTTGCCATTCATCGGAAAGCTCTCACTGACACTGAGAGTTTTCCGATGAATGGCAACAAGCCATATTTCCGACTAAATCCTGAAAAGTTAGTTAAATACCCATAATTCTGCTGTAGTTAAGGAGTCGATTATTTAGGGCATTACTGTACCTGTATTTTATTGCCTGCATGTGACAATAGTTAATTAGAATAAGCCTCTTATTGATTCATTATCCTTAGATGTTAAAGGGACCCAAGGTGCTCACAGTGGGTAAATGTACAAGAAATACAAGTCTGTAAAAACATCACCATTAAGAACATGGAGAAATAGATCAAATTTTTTTTTATACCGTATTCATTATTGATAGTTCTCCTACATGTATAAATTTTGCATGTTGAAACTATTGTTATGTAAACAAAACTGTTACAGTGAATTGTCAACAAATATCGATTATCATAAATCATATAATTCTCAATCATAAAATATATATGGATGCGTAAGTCTTTATCCAATGATAAATTTGGCATGAGAGATCATGGTTAGAAGGCCTATTGTCAGTCATGATAGAGGTATCTTTGGTCATACTTATATCCATTGTTCGCGTGACTTTTATTTTGCATAATCTGTACCCGAACAAACCGATTGTTCGCTTGAAATTTTATGAACTGTACCATGAATCTATAGAGAGTGAAGTACATTAGTACATATATTTAACCCTATTGGGAGCTGTGCTCGTGTAGCATTAAAGATCCTGTGCCAGTGCATTCTCTTATATATGTGAGTCTATATAAGAGAATGCACTGGCTTAAAAGGTCGAGGTAAATATTGTTAGGCCAATGCATACTCATATATATATATATGCAGGCTCCCTATGAGAGACCTGCATATATAAGAGAATGCATTGGCACCGGGTTTTCATAAAATTTCAGGAAGCTCCCGTCATGAGAGGGTTAAGTGAAAATATTTTAGGATCTTGATATACAAATCACATCTCTGGCATTATATGCACCAGTGTAATTGATTATTTACCACATCTGCATGTTCGTTGTTTCTGAAGTCGCAACCAACTGCATTAAAGGCATGGATATCCCTCGCGGTGAGTATGATGTTAAAATAGTCACACCAATTAAAACTGCAATAAACACTGCAATAAACAGAAAGAATATTATAATATAGGCATATTTTGTTCTTATACCAGTCATAAATATCGTGTAAATAGAATGTTATTGTCAAGTCCATAAGCTTTGTTATGTAAACAAATGCCAGGTTCTGCAGCATTTTTGGCTTTTGTTTACATAACAAAACATACAAACTTGATAATAACATACTATATGTATGATTGGTATAAGAACAAGGTCTGTCTATTTTTAACATTCTTTCTATTTATGGAGCTTTTAACGGGTGTGATAATTTTAACAGCAATACCCACCGCGAAGGCCATCCGTGCCTTTAAGTTTTCTGCATATGTTTCTGCAGATTACAAAGCTCATAACGTTCTCAAATTAAGGGCTATTGATGAGCTTCCTGTAAACCAGCAAATCAATATTCAGCATCCAGGTTGTTAATGTCTCATCACCTGTACCCATATCAGAATCCAGGCAGGTGAATTGCTCGTTATTAATGATGTCTTCTGGCATTGATTCATTGTTAACAGTAGGGTTCCTGTGCTTTATTCTGTGAACCTCTAATCAACTGTCCTTGTCTGATTTGCTTTGCAGTCAGGGATGTGAATTTTCATTCATCGGGTGGGGGGGGGGGTGTCCGGGGGGGGTGTCCAGCTTTGAATATCTTACAATTACTGCACTCTTCCTGTTCTGACGGCCAAGGTTGTACGAGATCAGATATTTCATATTTTTTCCATCTTTTTTTCCACCTTTCAGTGAGAGCTTTCCAATGAATGGCAACAAGCCATATTTCCGACTAAATCCTGAAAAGTTACCCATAATTCTGCTGTGGTTAATGAGTCGATTACTTAGGGCATTACTGTACTCCTCTCTGGGTCAGAGTTTTCCGAGTTTCTGATTTGACGCTTGATTTCTTTTTGCTCTCTCTTTTAATAGTACCTGAAAAAATAGATTGAATTTGTTCTTATTTTCATTAGTAATTACTCTCCGATAATGAAATTTTGCTTGTCAAAACCTCTGTTATGTAAACAATACTGTTACATGTACAATGGATTTATCGATAAAAGTCCAGTTAGTCCAATAAGATACCATAGTTTAATAAAAACTTGATTGCAAACATTGGAAAAGGTCAAAGCATTGAAAAATATTCTGAAAATCATTATTCGGACAAATATGTTTGAACTTACTACATGATTAACAATGTTTGTTGACAAATCACTTTAACAGTTCTCTATGTTCTTGTTAGTGTTATGAATGATGTCTTCTGGCATTGATTCTTTGTTGACAGTAGGGTTCCTGTTCTTGTCTGATTTGCAGCCAGGGATGTGGGGGGTGTTGTCCAGCTTTGAATTTCTTACTGCATTCTCCCTGCCCTAAGGGCTGAACTAGACCAAGTCTTCTCAGTCCACAACAGCTTGGGATATCGGTTGAGTTGATGCTGTTTTGTACCGAGTCCTATCCCGTTACTCTTCTATAACAGACTGTCATTCAAAAGATGTACACATGGAGCCCTGGAATTCACATGAACCCATGAATGTGATAATTATCTGACATGTCCGCCATTAATCTGTCTTCAAAATGATATATCACTTAACTTTGATGATACAATTGTTTAATGCACTGGTTTATACATGTATTTTCTGATTGCGTGACAAATCAAAATTCTCTTGAAAACAAGGGTTTGTTTACTTATAAATCTCATTTCTTTGACATTTAACGAACCTCTGATATACCGGTAAGCATGTTTGATAATCAATATACTTGGGGGAAAGTCTGCTCTCTCTGTTCATACATGTATATACAAAGCATCCATTTGACCAAATCCAAAGACATACAAGCATGATATAACTCCCACCCACGATTCTGGGTGTAAAGTCCATTATAGAAGAGTAACGGGATGGGACCCCAAAACAGCATCAACCCAACTGATATCCCAAGTTGTTGTGGACCAAGAAGACTTGGTCTAAGGTTGTACAAGATCAACTTTTTAATACTTTTTATCCCTTTATATATTACACCCCTCTGGGTCAGAGTTTTCCGAGTTTCTGATGATATGTCACTTAATTTGTTTTTGCTCTTTCTTTTGATTTGTATTAAATGATAATTAATCCTTTGTTAAAATTTACAAAATTGCTGATTTATTTTTTATTCTTTAATGAAAAATCATTGACGATTAATTCCCTTTGGAAATATTCAGATAGTAAGATCATGTTGTTCAACTAATTATCTGAACATTTGCCACCAAGAAAAATAAATCTTTCTACACATGGATGTATTATATTTTCGCCTGTCTGTTGTCTTCTATATAATATTCCCTGAATACCCCTCCGGATGAACAATAGACCATTCCAATGTATAAATGTACTGTTATAACTGATTGGGAGATTCTATTTAGTAAAGAAAGGGTTAATGGTATTATATTGAAAGATTTATCACAAACTACAGTGATGCCCTAAATAATCGACTCCTTAACCACAGCAGAATTATGGGCAATTTTTCAGGATTTAGCATTCCGATGAATGGCAACAAGCCATATTTCCGACTAAATCCTGAAAAATTACCCATAATTCTGCTGTAGTTAAGGAGTCGATTATTTAGGGCATTACTGCAACAAAACTGGCTAAATATTTTTGATTAACGAAAAACTTAATAAACTGGCAAAATAATTGGTGACATGTCTAAAAACCTGGCTACAAACGGCAACCGGCTACAACACTAGCTACTAGTACATATACATGACTGGGTAACTAGTAAGAAAACAGCTATTCAGCTATAAAACTGGCTATCGGCTACAAAACCAGCTACATGGACATAAAAACACTTTATAAAGTATACCGATTGTTTGCTCATCCCTACTTCAAAACAGAATCTTGCTGATTAGTTACACTTTGTATTAATAGCCCTCTTGTTTATTTTCAGTTTTATAGATATACATGTACATATAGTCCACTTTTTCATTGTATCTACTATATCTGTGTGGTCATTTCAGATTGGAGAACTTCTGGAAGGTTTCATGTCGGACAGTAACATCACGCAAGATCAGGTGATTAGAGCTCTCACTGATATGAACTCACGGCGGGAGCTTAAGGACATATTCCAGGTAATTATAGTCCCTGAAATAAAGTTATTTATTTAAAAAAAATATTTTTATTCAGATCTCAATGTATGACATATATATGCAGGATTCAAAGCATCAATGAAACAAAATTACAATTACGCAATAAGCATATAATATCTGTGATATATATGACTTGTGTCTGACATCACAAAAGGGTAATAAATTATGTGAAATATAATTATGTGAAATATATTTTCAATAGGGCGTTTTCATTGTCTATGTGTTATCAGGAATGTATATATGTGCTTAGATCAAAATTAATGCAATAAATTCCCGTTAGTATTGTCTACCATGGGTAGATGTTTCTTAGCTTATCCCATCTTTACTTAAAACTGATCTCTTTCTTGGACCTCAAAGTTGAGGAAAGTTCATTTTCTATGATTTTGTATTTGTTTGATGCACTTCCAGAAGTCCTTGGACTGTAAGCTTCATTGATCTTATTTTGCAACAATAATAAAAAACATATATCAATTATATCCCAGTCTGATTTGTCTGTTCCTAATCCAAGGATTATATATTCTGGGGTGATATTTGTGGATATATTGTACTTACTTGTATTCAAAATAATGTCACAGAATTCAAGGAGGATGGATGCAAGGTTGTCTCCCTTGTGTTGCCACAGAAGGTACATAGTTCTGTTTCGGAAAGTTTGCATTTAAATAATTTACATTGGTGTAGAGGATATTATGAATAATTTTGTATTGAAATGATTGGAGTCCTGTATCATTGGTTACTTTACATGTATATGGGTTGGTGTAAATATCTTTCCAATCATTGTCACTGAGAATTTTTTCAATGAGAAATAAAGTTTGTAACAAGCCTGAGTTTAGTGTGCCTGTCATTTGCAGAATAAGATCCCCAGAGGGTGAATTTAGTGATGCTATCTTCTCTGGAAAGATTCTTTATTATAAAATTTCTATAGAATCTTCTTCACATAGATTCTATTTCGTTTTTAATTTAGTTTATATTCCCAAACTGGCAGACAACAAATTGCATAATCTAGGTTCGCAATGGGTGTACATCACAATATTCACCATTTTGGGAACTTCAATCTGAGTCTATGTCTCCCATAGCAGATGAAGCCATGCAGAATGAGGTCCCCAGAAGTTGAATTTGGTGATGCTAGCCTGCTATTCAGGATAGCATCACTAAATTCACCCTCTGGGGACCTCATTCTGCAAATGACAGGCACACTAAACTCATGCTTGGTTCGTAAGCCAATATCCGGCTTACCACGCAAAAGAATATATGAAAAATACTTGCAATCACCATCATTCCCATGGCACAGGCGTCACGGAAATACTCAAAAGCATCCATCAGTTTTACATCAAAAACGAGTACAAGAGATCGCATTTGAGAAAGCTGTTAAAGATGATCTATCTCTTTGTACACATGTGTTATATAGTTACCATGATATAAAATATTTGATATGAATCGAAGACCCCTGTCCGGAAATGCTGCTATCAATTAATATTGATAATATTTCAAATATGTTCTGGTCTAAAAACGTGTGGTTGTTAATATCTAACAAAAAATATTGGTTACTGTTAACAGAGACCAGAAATTGTTATTTGTAATTTGTCACAAATAAACGTTAATTACACTCATTATCGCTTATACCTTGGTAATAAAAGAATACAAACAATCAATCGGGGACATTCGACCTTTGGAACTATAACTATAGGAACACTCTAATGATCTCTATCGCTATATGGTATTGCGTGAATGGTTTGTTCTAAAAATAGATCAATAAAGTGTCCCACTTTATCATCTCATATAATAAAATATTCAAAATAAAATCAATATTAATTGATAGAAGCATTTCCGGACAGGGATTTCCAACTCACACGCATTATTACATACCCAGGAAACTATCTAAAATTTGTTATTTAACCCTTTGAGTGCCAGGGGCCGATCTCATCGGCCCTAAACCTACAAAATAAGTCTGTTAAAGAATAAATTATTATACCCCCCGCAACGAAGTTAGGGGGGGGGGTATACTGGAGTCAGCTTGTCCGTCCGTCGTCCGTCCGTGGACACAAATTTGTCCAGAGTTTTTCTCAGTCGTTTTTTGATCAATTTCCGTGAAACTTGGCACAGACATCAACCACCATGGGAACCTGTGCACCTGCGATTATGAAGTCTGTCGGACTTTTTTTGGTGGAGTTATCCCCCCTATTTCGACTTAGAAAATTTTCGCAACATGTATACGTTTGTCCGAGCTTTTATTCCTACATTTTTCGGTCAATTTTTTTAAAACGTGGCACAGATATTTAGTACCATGGGAACTTGTGCACCTGCGATTATGACATCTGTCCGACATTTTTTGGTGGAGTTATCCCCCTTATTCGACTTAGAAACTTTTTTGCAACATGCATAATTTTGTCCGAGCTTTTATTCCTACAATTTTCGGTCAATGTTTTTTAATCTTGGCACTGATATTTAGTACCATGGGAACCTGTGCACCTGCGATTATGACATCTGTCCGACATATTTTGTGTGGAGTTATTCCCCTTTTTCGACTTATAATTTTTTTCGCAACATACATAATTTTGTCCAAGCTTTTATTCCTACATTTTTTGGTCAATAGGTTTAAGATTAGGATTATGGTTGTACACCTGCAATGGGAACTGTTATTTGATTATTTTAACTAAATGTTTACTGACATGTGAAACATCTTAGTATTTTAAAAACAGGGGGGTATCCGTAGTCCCATTGGGACAGTCACACCTCTAGTTAAAATTGTAAAAAATAAATAAAAAATTGTTAAGCCAATGCATTCTCTTATATATGCGAGGTGACCTATGGTCGACTCGATTATATAAGAGAATGCATTGGCACAGGGTATATGGGTTGATACAAAAATCGACCTGGCACTCAAAGGGTTAAAGAGATAATCCACCTTTAGTTACATGTATCTACGGCCTTGAAAACGAAAGCATGGACTCTCTTTATCATTGGAATTTTTGCTCGCCTTACAAAAATTCAAAGCGTGTTAAAACTTCTTCTCTTGAAAGTCGTTATCTAACTATTAAAACCTACTATTTATGGGCTCATTGTGAGCATCTGATTATTTTCTGGTATAGAAAACATACCAATGGTAGGTTTATGGTGTTGAATTGGATAGGGTATCTTTAATTATGTATAACGTGAAGTAATTGGCTCATCTCATCTTGCAGAGAAACCAAAAAATCAAATATGTCTGGCAGGGTTGGGGCGATTACATTCCAATGTAATCAATTACGATTACAATTACTTTTGATTTACATGATTATGATTACGCTGACATTTTTTTCAATGTAATCGATTATGATTACAATTACTTAAGTAAATGTAATCAATTACTTTTTTATTACATCTGATTACATTTTCCAACCATTTTGATCACATAGGAATAAATAATGAAATAAATCAAATTAAAATATAAAATTTGATTGAATATACCACATATCATGGAAACAAGAATCGACTGAAACAATAGAAAGAAGCAAGCAATAAACACATAAACTTTTTACTGTTACATATATTGGTGATGATTCAACATGAAGTTGTGCACCAAATTATTGGGAATATATTATGTCTTATGTGTATTTATTTATGTACATATATGTTTAATATATTTTAATTTTCTTACATGCATTGTCTGCTGTCCCAGGCCAACCTCTAAGCACTCTCATGTGTTAAAAATCCATCTGGAACGATAATTAAATAACCATTGCTTGATGCAGAATTTTCTGTCAGATCACATATTCATAAAAATTTACTCAAGGGACAGCACTAACAATCGCACCACTGTTATTAAATAAATTCAAAATGATATTAAAGGTACTCAATCATATTTGATGATTCCCATATAATCAGATTCCAACATCAACAACATTTTTAGAAACGCCCCTTCAGTTATCAGAATCGATTAATTGCCCAAAAATAATGCTAACCACTGTCAACTATTGTATAAAATTGCCGGAAACATATTATTTATCAACATGTTGTTCGACAAAATTTGGCCTTATTATCAACAGAAAGCCTCTTGATTTTAGAGTTATCCATCTTCATCCGCAATATGGTCCGAGGCCGTCGGCTCGTCGACTGTTTACGGGCCACTGTTAATTTTTGATGGTGAAAAATAATAGATGTCAAAAATCGATATCTGATCACTCTGAGCTTTGATGGGTGGGTTCCTTGACTTGAATCAAATATTTTTTTACCCCCCAAATCCAAATAAATAGTAATTGAGAGACGCTTAATCGCATTAATTGAAACGTTGCATTTTGCCATTAAACACCTCTCAGTGGAGTGGATTGCCATTGAACACCTCTCAGTGGAGTGGATTGCCATTGAACACCTCTCAGTGGAGTGGATTGCCATTGAACACCTCTCAGTGGAGTGGATTGCCATTGAACACCTCTCAGTGGAGTGGATTGCCATTGAACACCTCTCAGTGGAGTGGATTGCCACTTAATTCCTCTCAGTGGAGTGGATTGCCATTGAACACCTCTCAGTGGAGTAGATTGCCACTGAACTCCTCTCAGTGGAGTGGATTGCCATTGAACACCTCTCAGTGGAGTGGATTGCCATTGAACACCTCTCAGTGGAGTGGATTGCCATTGAACACCTCTCAGTGGAGTGGATTGCCATGAACACCTCTCAGTGGAGTGGAGTGCCATTGAACACCTCTCAGTGGAGTGGATTGCCATTGAACACCTCTCAGTGGAGTGGATTGCCATTGAACACCTATCAGTGGAGTGGATTGCCACTTAATTCCTCTCAGTGGAGTGGATTGCCATTGAACACCTATCAGTGGAGTGGATTGCCATTGAACACCTCTCAGTGGAGTGGATTGCCACTTAATTCCTCTCAGTGGAGTGGATTGCCATTGAACACCTATCAGTGGAGTGGATTTCTATTGAACACCTCTCAGTGGAGTGGATTGCCATTGAACACCTATCAGTGGAGTGGATTTCTTTTGAACACCTCTCAGTGGAGTGGATTGCCATTGAACACCTCTCAGTGGAGTGGATTGCCATCGAACACCTCTCAGTGGAGTGGATTGCATTGAACACCTCTCAGTGGAGTGGATTGCCACGAACACCTCTCAGTGGAGTGGAGTGCCATTGAACACCTCTCAGTGGAGTGGATTGCCATTGAACACCTCTCAGTGGAGTGGATTGCCATTGAACACCTATCAGTGGAGTGGATTGCCACTTAATTCCTCTCAGTGGAGTGGATTGCCATTGAACACCTATCAGTGGAGTGGATTGCCATTGAACACCTCTCAGTGGAGTGGATTGCCACTTAATTCCTCTCAGTGGAGTGGATTGCCATTGAACACCTATCAGTGGAGTGGATTTCTATTGAACTCCTCTCAGTGGAGTGGATTGCCATTGAACACCTCTCAGTGGAGTGGATTGCCATTGAACACCTCTCAGTGGAGTGGATTTCTATTGAACTCCTCTCAGTGGAGTGGATTGCCATTGAACACCTCTCAGTGGAGTGGAGTGCCATTGAACACCTCTCAGTGGAGTGGATTGCCATTGAACACCTCTCAGTGGAGTGGATTGCCATTGAACACCTATCAGTGGAGTGGATTGCCACTTAATTCCTCTCAGTGGAGTGGATTGCCATTGAACACCTATCAGTGGAGTGGATTGCCATTGAACACCTCTCAGTGGAGTGGATTGCCACTTAATTCCTCTCAGTGGAGTGGATTGCCATTGAACACCTATCAGTGGAGTGGATTTCTATTGAACTCCCTCTCAGTGGAGTGGATTGCCATTGAACACCTCTCAGTGGAGTGGATTGCCATTGAACACCTCTCAGTGGAGTAGATTGCCATTGAACACCTATCAGTGGAGTGGATTGCCATTGAACACCTCTCAGTGGAGTGGATTGTGGAATCACGTTTTACATTCTTGTGGGATGGGATGTTATGTATTGTTCTCGGAAATGACTAATATAAGCACAGTGGTTGATGTTTAATGACAACATATTTTTTTGTATATTAATTATCTTTTATATTTCACAATTGTAACTGTTCATAGAACAAATACTGTTTAAACCAATTATTCCCATTTTTTCATCTCCATTGCAGGGACTATTCGAGCAAGTATTGGCTATGGATGACTATGAGATTTTTGTCCGCATTATGACCCAGAAAAACATTGAGTTGCAGCAGCAGGCGATGCTGATGCTTATACAGATGAGCGGAAATATGCCTGATATCCTACAAAGGGGAGGCAACCGACCAGATCCCGCTAAGAAGAACGAGGATGATGAAATTATGCAAAAAGTTCTAGAGTAAGTAGTTATGAAGTGTGTTAGTGTGTTAGTGTGGCTCACATTTGCAGAATGGTGGGCTAGCATCACCAAATTCACCCTCTGGGGACCTCATTCTGCTTAGGCCTCAACTGCTATGGAAAATCTAGGAACAGATTGAAGTTCCCCTGTTGAAGTTGGTGATGTTCACACAAATGTTAGTCACATTGATTATGCAGTTTATCTTCTGCAAATTAGGGGATATAGAAACTGAACAGAAGAGAAAAATTAACTAAAACCTGTTAATTTAAGTCTATAGATGCTTCCAGAACTTGCCAGAAGATGAGGCCTGATCAGAGTGAGGTCCCCAGAGGGTGAAATTAGTGACGCTATCCCCCAGTGAAGGCTGGCATCACCAAATTCACCCTCTGGGAACCAACTTAGGGGATATAGAAACTGACAGGCTATCATAAAAATAAAATGTAAATAAAATATATTAGTTTATGGCTGGAGTCATGAACTTAGTTAAGAATTTCTGTCTACACGACGTAACCACAATTAATTTACAGATGTGGATTGAGCTACATTTATTACATATCTATCAACGTAATTCGCATGATCGCACGAGTTTCCAGGCGTGTGATAATTCTCAGAATCGCACTAGTGCAATCTGTCGACGGAACTATTTCATTCAGTGTTGTTTGGCTGGTTCTCGCCGTTTCTATTTTTACTTTTTCAATCATGACAATAAAGAAACAATAAGCGATCAATCGATGAGATGATTCATTCAAGTAGTTTCATTTCAAGAATATGTTTGTCGAGGTACAGAATTTAATTTCAAACGCATCATTAAAGATGGGTCAAGGTCATTTGCAGATTTGTCTTGATTGTTGCGTTAACCCTAAAATGCCGTTAAAACTCAATTAAATTCACATTTTCTGTACCGGAGATGTACGATTGTGAGTCAACTTACTATGATACGGAGATATGTAATAAAAATAGAACCGCATGAGTGTCTGGATTTTGACGAATTATCGCACTCGTTTTGTTGGCGGAACGCGATACCTCTCGTGCGGGACTGTGTCCCGCACTCGAGGTATCGCTCCGCCAACAAATCTCGTGCAATAATTTCGTCAAAATCCAGACACTCATGCGGTTCTATCTATTTAGCACACATCGTGCAAAATTATATGTCGAGACGGGTGTTAAAATCAAGAATATAAAATAAAACTGATGAATTTCTGGATTATTATGGATATAATGTAATATTTTGTTTGATACATTTTCCTCAAAATTGTACGAGAATATCTCGATTACAGCATTCTCTGGGGATTTCATTCTGTAAATGTCAGACACACTATTTCCAGGCTTATGAAGAAAGCACTATAACAAGGTCAAGGAGTTAGGATGAAATATTCCACTTTTGTATGTCTAACGAAATAATGTACATGTGTATAAGTAATTTGGAGGGTTCAAGCGAGCCATGTACTTTCAATGGGTACCTAACTGACCTCGCAATAATATCTAAGCTTCATGTCTCTTCCATAGACAATCCAAAAAAGAATACGACTCGATGCAGAAACTACAGAAAAAGGAGTCGGAACAACTACAAGCTATTATTTTCGTATCACAGAGAGACTTTGAGGTGCTCGAGGCGGAGAAGAAAATGGAACAGGAGAAACTTAATCAGGTATCACTATCATTTATTTTATTGTCCCCAGAAACATTTTCAGAGGAATAATATAATCAGCATATCCATTCGTTTGCCCCCCCCCCCCCCCCCCCCCCCCTGTCTTCAACAATATTACTCAAATATTGCAAATTAATTGTTTTGTGAAAACTATCTATCAATATTCTGTCATATTTAGCAGGATTATGATTGTTCAAAAGTTGACCTATATGAATTGGAATATTTGAATATAACTCCGTCTCGATCCTAAGTAAAATAATGTTTTCAGTATCCCATTAAAAAAAAATATCTTTTTATTATATGCGTTTCCACATATATTCACAATTTACAGGTTTTTCATATTTACCTACAATTGATGCATTAACTCTTTTGATGCCATGTTCATGAAGCAACACAGATGGACACCCCATTGCCACACATTATGTACATGTGTACATAGATTAAGGGTGTATATGGTTAATGTGATGTATCTCAGGTGTCATTGGGTATAATTTGTTCAAACACCACAGGTGAGTGGACATATGGTTGGGCCACATGTAGCCGCTTTGCCCACCATACGGAGGTCACATGACCTTGCCAGCCATCTTGGATTTCTACTTGTATGCCTGTATTTCGGGTATATTCAGATGTATACAGGCAAATATCCACGATAAAATCATGTAACCACTAGTTTGTTGTATTGAATATTATTGTGTTATTATCAATTGATATATTGTAGGTGGTGCCACACATCCTACCTCTATAATTTATATTATGACCACCTCTGAATGGGGTCACATGACCATGTTCATCACCACCTGCGCAGACCTACTAGTATATATATATACCGTATATATATATTATTCAATTTATGTGGATTTATGCAGGGATGTTGCATTTTATTTGTTGCATCTGCTGCATTTGCTGGTGTTATGTTCAAGTACAAATACCACATGACCCATATGGGTCTTGGTTTGCCACTTTTGACGACCCTTTCGTGGTCATGGTGGCCATCTTGAATATGGCTGCTCTTCTTATGACTTTTTTTGAAAAGGTTACACGGCCACTGACTCCTATCGAGACAATTTTGTTCTGTCAGAAACCCAACAGCAAATACAATGTACATAGTAATGCCACAACCAAAGAAATATGGTAAAGCTTGTTTGAACTGGTACGACTTTAATCTATCCAACCTAGAAATTGTTTTTCCAGTATTGCACCAATTTGATGTTTACCACCAACAACAGAACTTACACTAAGTATAAATAATGGCACATTGTTCTGGCTCTGACTTCACAGAATGCAATGACCGTGACCACGTTTCATCAAAATATTGTCAGCTTACATCAGGTCCATCAATAGAAAATGAATAGGCACCCGAGTATGTCTGTCTTCACAGAATTACACATGGACACCCTAGACAATGGACATCCACCAAGTTCTCATAAATGCTCATTTGGCATCGCATGTCAATTCGCATAAATGCACATTCGGAATCAAAAGAGTTAAAGCTGACAACTGATCTCTATCCACTTAATCAGTTTTACTCTAGTCCGCCTCAGGGAAATATAGTTCCCATATTATTCCATTGAAATCTCCATAAATATTTAGAATTTCTGTATAAAAACCAGTTTCATCATGACCACTTTAATAAAAGTAAGAATACATTGACCGATTTGTGAGGAAAAACAACGAACGCTACTCCGCTACTGTTGTGTTTATTATATTTTCTATACCAGTTTGTTACGATCCAGACCACAATGAAACACACGGCTAGACCTAATACATTCTTAAAGCTACAACATCACCAGCCATTTCTTTTAAAATAAAACACAAGGATGCCGAATGACGCAAAAATATGACGTAATGCTGAGAGTATGCTAATATCTTGAAAGTGAAATAATATGTTTGGTATATTTGGAGTGGTGATGCAATTTATATTTTGATGTAAAAAATATAATAAAATAAAATGTTGTATGCTTTCAGGCAATGAGAGATATGAATGTTGGATCTATGGTAGTTGGAATGCCACCTCAGGCCAGGCCTACCCCTGCAGCAGGTCAAATGTCAATGGGCGGAAAGTCTGATCATTCATCAGGTGGAATGAAGCCACCATCAGGTCGACAAAACAATGTGCCGGAATCATCAGGTGGAATGAAGCCACCATCAGGTCGACAAAACAATGTGCCGGAACTATCCATAAGTGCTCCATCCTCATCAATGTCAAACCAGGGTCATAGGTCACAGGGGAAAATATCAAAGTCAGAGAACCGATCAGTGGTAAGGAGAGTTCAGATGAATTCCTTCAAACACCTAGCTTACACAGTTTGAGCCATATCCCAAGTCTCCACTATCCAAAAGAGCTTAAAGACCCACTTAATTATCTAACCCCCCCCCCCCAGATCACATTATAGAAAATATATGCCATATACCATTTGAAAGAGGAAGCTCCAAATCATTGTATTATCAACTTATCTGGTGTAATAAACTGTGAACATGTTGTTTTTGTTGAGGTAACAACATGTTTTCTGTGCTTAAGTTTCATCTGGACTGTACTGCAAAGTATATTAATTTCAATGGAAGGGGAATAACTCTATATCTTAGTTTGAATTCTGTTATTCTGAGAGCGAAATGGGGGAAATGTTTCTATGATTTCAGATATTTTCCATTACTCCATGGGCACCGTCTGAGACACAGACGTTCCAAATGGTGATGATTTTATGGTATTTTAATCATATTTTTATGTCATAGATTGTTATTAAAACCGTATATGAAGGCACTATAAAAAATAATAATCGGTGACTGGAAAATTAAATGGGCCTTTAAAAATGTGACTGTCTCATCCCACTGATATCGCAGGTCCACTCTGAAACATGGACATAGGGGACTCTTTTATTGCATGTATATACATCAGGTTTTTCAACCGGTACCGATACTGCCGAAACTTAGCCATTTTCGATGTACTGTTTTGTAGCTAAGTACCGACGGTACTCGGTACTCGAATGATTGGACGAAAATCGAACGGTCTACTTATACATCTATGTTTATTGTCGATTTGTAAAACCTTACTCCCCTAACACATCGCAGCAATTAGTGGGGGCCAGTTCAGGATCCCCTCATGCTGGGAATGGGTTAGGAATCTGATATAAATTGTAACCTGGCAGTTTATTTGAGGTCTGCGACGGGAAATTCATGGAATCGGCAGGCTGCAGTCGCATCCAGTTTCTCTTTGATGTTTGAACTCAAGTAACATCAATGTCGTCACATCAGCGCTCTATCTGCGAAAGATCAAAGAGTAAGCCAAGCTGCACACACATCAATCTAGTCAATTTATCAAAGTGATGAAATCACACACCGCCCAAGCACTGTTTTAATTTAATTCTCCATTTAAATTCAAACTCCCAACTTCTTCATTGTTATTTCCCCATGGCCCAAAATCCCCACATTCATCTTTATGAGGTTGCACAAATGTGACGATCGGGAAGACGGAGAAGTTTATACAGGAAGTGGTACGATAATTAGTTTATGTGGAAAGTTTCATTGACGTTTTATCTTTCTTACAGCCTAGCGTGCAAATATCTTCACATGGTAGCAGAAGCAAGGACATGAGCAGTTCTGAGGCCGCCTCAAATTGGATGAAATCCGCAGAGACTGATTATTCATCATCCGATACTCATGCAAAGGCTGTATCTAAGGCAGCTGTATGTAAATTATTTCTCATTTAATATTCCTAATGGCAGCTTCAAATGCAGATTGCTACACATTTCAGCATGAAGAATAGGCAAGGGCCATTTCAAAACATTAAAGTGATATGAAACACTCCGGTAGGTTGATCAAATAGAAATGAAGAATAATCTTGTTCAAAGTAATTATATTTACAAATATTAATCCAAATTGACAACACACACTGGCATTCTGATATATTAGTCGAATGCAATGACTCTCGATGGTGAAATCATTTGCGTTAGTTTATAGCCGATTGTTGCATCCCAAATCGAGAAGTAAATATTTACGATTGAGCACAGTTCAGACGATGATTTCTATGGAGTGGTATGGTCAATTTCTTCTGCTCTTGTCTTATCTGTTTTTCCATCTGATGTCTCCTTTTATTACCTGAATGCCCCTCCAAATGAATAATAGACCATTACGTGGTATACTTTTATAACTGAATGGGGGAATCCATTTAGTGTAGAAAGGGTTCTGGGAGAAAAAAGGGGATATCTTCAATTAAATTGTTATCTCTCGGTAACTATTGATTTCCTTGTCACAACCAAAGAGGAAGTAAAGATACCTTCAAGAAAAAATATAATTACATTTTAAATGTGTCTTTTCATGTTGGCAAATTATTCAACCACCCTTATCACCCATTATTATCTCATAGCCAACACTAAATAACCCAACACAAATTGAATATCATAATTATAATTTAATTAACGTAATAATAACATTGATCGATATCATTACACTAAGCTCTTATGTCACTGCACATGCCGATAATACACGTGTGTCTTACTAAAAAATATAAGGCCGGGTGTAGGGGCTAATTATGTGATAAATTTAGATATAAATTTGAACAAAAGCTGTTTTGTTTTGTTTCAATATATAGCTGAATGTCCCTACAAATTAATAAATTGAAATCATTTATCTGCGTGCATGGTCCCAAAAACCCTGAACGGTTCAAAATAATTGTGTATGTTGTTATACAAATATTTCTGTTTCCTGATTCATTGCTGTAATTGGTAACTTGCATTAAACAATTTTGCGCGACCTATTTTTCGTTCAACTAGTTTGTGCTTTGGTACTAGAAGGGTTACACAAACTGTTATACAGGTATCACTACTACTGGTATTATTACATACCAATGAGTAACTGATTGAAGTAATAATTTGAAATGTCCATTTTGGGACTTGATTGAGCAATAATTAAGTTGGGAATTGGTGATTGTGAGACCTACAGAAAACTGTCACTCGACGACCTGTTTTCATTCGCATCATATTCATTTTAGGTAATCTCCAGGAGAACTGAACGGTCGTTAGCCACTAATTTGCAGGCTATGGGAGACTCACATATTTTGATTTTAGGTAACCTCCAGGCATTTGCAGGCCTGTTGACCTTGTAAGCCAGTGCATTCTCTTGTATATGCAAGGCTCCCTATAGGAGACTTGCATTTTTAAGAGAATGCACTGACACATGGTCTTTATGTTGCCCCCGTCATGAAAGGGTTAATTTGGGTTACTGTTTCAGGAAGCACTTGCTGGACTCAATCCGGTTGAACTCGAAAAACGAAAAGAGTACCTCAAGCAACAACGTGATAAACTCGTCGCAATGAAGAAAAAGGAGCGGGAAAAACAACTCCTATCAGCAGAACGAACACAGCCTGAACGTCCGATGTCAGCTAGGGCTGCAAGGTCGGCACTTGAGAAGGGCAAAGCTGCAACAAAAGTTAATCCAGATGACGAAAAGAAACTATTAATGCGAAAAGCAATAGCAGATCGACTGAAAGCTGAAGTGATTGGTAAGAAATGTTAATGTCTGTGATTCATTGATATCTTGGTGAAAAAGAATGTGTGAATGTGGGCAAATCTGTTACAGTGTGGTTACTGCCACTGTCAGGTGATTCTACAGTGATGTCCTAAATAATCGACTCCTTAACCACAGCAGAATTATGGGTAACTTTAAGGATTTAGTTGGAAAGCGAGAGCTTTCCAATGAATGGCAACAAGTCATATTTCCGACTAAATCCTGAAAAGTTACCCATGATTCTGCTGTGTTTAAGGAGTCGATTATTTAGGGCATTACTCTATGTGACCAATCGTTCTGCAATTGCAGAAATCCCAGTTCCTCCCGGCTAGAAATTAAATAGATTTGATTCCTTTGATTTGCATTTATAGTAAACTGGAGATCTGTTCTGACCTTTGGATACTGTTGTCTAACCCTTACTAAATACTCATTGATGAGTAGTTACCCCTTGGGAAATGTTCAGATAACATGTTCAACAAATAACCTTGTTGAACTTATTATCTGAACATTTCCCACCATTGAATATGAATCACTCTGCTCTTGTATTATATGTTTTTCTATCTGTATACTATTATAACTGAGTGGGAGAATCCATTCAGTATAGAAAGGGTTATTTGCATGTAGTATATACAGGGTTTTAGTATGATATTTGCCTCTTTAGTTGTGAAGGTTTTATTCAGCATAACTAGTGAATCCAATAGGCCACACCACTTTACAACTGTTAGAAATCTACATTTTCATGTTTCCCATAATGGCAATGCCATCTAGGATTTCTTGACATGTGTTAAAGCAGACTAAAATTTTATGCTTTGACAAAGGACTATTAATATTATAAAGTTATTATACAATGTTGTGTACAGTATGTGTGTATCTTGTACTCGGGTCGTGGTGAAAAGTCATATTGGAAGAAACGTGCTAGAGTCGACTCTAATATGACTTTTCACCACAACCTGGACGAGTACAAGAAAACACATACTGTACACAACATTGTACAATGACATGTTTATTATCAATCTGTATGTGTATCCAAATGTTGGGAATAAAATTATTGTATAATTACAAGATGTACATGTACTCTTTCTGAGAATTGCTCTGCTTTTAATATTTGTCAGAACTTGATTGTCTATAAAATACTGTATTTGATCCTCAGAAAGCATTTGAAAATTGGAACAGTAAACACTGAAGTGAAACGTCTGCCTAGATCCGCTGGGCGCATCGCAATGTCACTGATTCACTTGCCAATATAGTCTGGTTGATAAAAGGTTTGACCTAGAAGAAATTTGGACTAAGTTGGTTTGTATACAGTTTTGAAGTCCCGAAAGTCATATTGGACTCGATTGGAGTCCAATATGACTTTTATAAAAGTTATCGGAACTCCGGGTGATGTCATGAATAAAATCTAATCAAAATGCAGTAACTCTATTAGTCTGGTCGATATGTATATATATGACAATATTTTCTGACTATAATTGGATCAAACTAACTAACGGAAATGGCAGCCATATTGGACGCCATCTTGAATTACACAAAAATGCTCAAAGCGGATTTTAGCTGATTTTGAATATGTTATAGCGGATATCTTCCTCTTCAAAATGATATATAAACCAACTTAATCCAAATTTATTCTAGGTTGACCCTAAAATTTGAGTTTATCGACCAGACTAATAGAGTTACTGCATTTTTATTAGATTTTATTCATGACATCACCCGGAGTTCCGATAACTTTTATAAAAGCAATATTGGAGTCCAATATGACTTTCGGGACAACTGTGATGTCAGGATGTATATTCTTGACACTTTCGGACCCCAGTATGACTTTTTCCCAGATTATCATGTCATCATGTGACAGCTTTTGCCCAATCCGAAATAGTGTCAGTAAAGGGATGGATAATAATATAAGTTACTGCAGTCGATTGACAGTAACTTGGTGTGACGAGGTTGAACATAGAACTTCAAAGTCACTTTTGTTACCATCATGTTCTGCTGACAGTCCTGATAATTCATAGCAATTTGACATTTATTTCGGAATGGTCAGCACAAAATGTCAAAATTTTCAATTGGTCTCTCCAGAGCATTGTTCAGTGTAAATGACGTCATGAAGATGTTCAGCGGGAGACAATGAAACATTTGTCTTGGATTCCTTTATGTTAGCGACTCAAATTTATATATAGCTTTCTGACCCATCAAGGACGCCATTTTTTTCTGGAGTCGGAACATAATAAATTATTAATTTCTTTTATTTCGACAATAGTCTGCAGTGTCTGTTAATTAATATCACTAATTAATAATTTTGTCTTTTCTACAATAGTGTCCAACAACAGACCATAGTTGATACGTAGTAAGTATACCAAGTGTTTGTAGAGGTGTGCTTGGTTTAATTATTCATAATGACTGTTCATATAATTTCCTTTTGCTCATTTTCTCAACAATCAAATCTTTATGACAACAGACCTGCAAAATTGTTTTAAGTTTGTAAGGCCTTTCCACATGGTGTGTTATCTGCATGAAATCATAAACAAGCCAAGATATAGTGTGTCTAACATTTGTAGAATGAGATTCTCAGAGGGTGAATTTAGTGATGTTACCCTCCACAGTGGGCTAGCATTACCAAATTCAGCCTCTGGGAACCTCATTCTCAATTTATGATTAGGCCTCAACTTCTATGGGAGACCTAAAGTGAGATTGATGTTCCCAAGTTTAAGTTGGTGATGTTCACCCATTAGTCACCCTGATTATGCATTTTATCTTAAATGCTGTGAAGAAATATACTACCACACAAAACTGGCAATTAGGGTCAGACACACACATCATCTGAAAACGCCTTAAAGATGGTCTATCTCTTCATGGTCACAATTACAACAATTATAAATCCGAATTCAAGACTACAAGCAGCTATTTGTGAAAAAATACAGATAAGCATTGAATTGAATATGTTATTAGTCTATAATGGCATAATAAAGTGGTTTATTTCGATCTTAATATCTATAGTTGAAAAGCAATTTGTCGTGATTGAGTTTGCTAACAAGATAGTTCTCCTTCTTGGTACTCTTCTGGTATGTTCCGAACATTTTCGCGTGGATGTCTGTTCTAACAATAGCCCATAAATCTGTCCTGCAGATGTGATCAGAAATTCTAAATAAAATTGATATTAATTGATAGAAGCCTTTACGTACAGATTTCCTTGATTCATATCGATTATTTTATACCCTGGAATATATACAAAACTGGCTTGGAAGAGAAAGACAATCTTTAACTCTCTGAACTCTTTCATGTTATACACTGTTCTTTTCTCCCCTTTAAGGCAAGTTCACATGCACATGTTCCCTATCCATGGCCTGTTGAACCCTTAATACATGTGTTGGAATTATTTACCTCATCATACATATATTGAATTGATGTTGTCCATCGCAACTTAAGCACTCCATCTATTTGTAGATTGCATCAGTATTTCTTTGTCTTGATACTTAAAATAGCACATTAAAAGAGAATTATGTGGTCATTATCATCATTTAAAGAAATGAGATTCTCAATTGAATTGGCCATTTCATATAACATACAAAATATAGACACTTCAAATTAAAGGTACTCAATCCAATCAGAATGTCCCCATATCATCAAGTTACAACAACAACAACATTTCTTCAACATATGCTTTAGTTATCAGAATCGATTAATTACAACAAAATAATGCTAACCACTGTCAACTATGGTATAAAATTTCCCAAAACGTGTTATTTGTCAACATATTGTTCAAAGAAATATGGCCATATTATCACTTGAGAAATTATTACCACTTGATTTTACAGTTATCCATCTTCATCTGCAATTTTGTCAACGTTTTTCTGGGCCAGACATTTTTCTGGGCCACAAATAAGTGCACATATCGAGAAATAACAAATTTCACTATGTGCTTTGATGGGTGGATTCCTCGACTTGAACAAATATTTGTTACCGCCAAAGAAATAGTAATTTGGGAGCATTAATTCGGATTATGCATCTTTAAACTACAGGTTTATTTATATTATAATTTTATAGGAGTATTGCTCTTTGCTATGAATTTTGTATCACATGACTTCATTGAATGACCCATGTACCTGTAGTTGCAAAGATCACGTGACTTTTGTTAGTAGCAACAACTCATGTCACATACAGGTAATGGAACCTGGCTACCAAAGATGGTGTCTCTCACTCTTACTCTGTCGGCATGTCTGTGGGTCCATTAACAATTTTCTTTGGCACATCTTACAGGCCACATCCCTCATCCAATCATCGCTAAACTTCATATGGATCCTCAGGGTGACTTCTAGATGGGAGCTTACAATTTCTTTCAAATTCTATTAAAAAATATGGCAGCCAGTGGCCATCTTGGATTTCACATTTGAATCCATCGGTAACCCCATGCACAGGCATGTTTGGGATCACCTCTAATTGGAAGCTATCAAATTTTAACGATATTGAATCATAAACATTGCTGCAGGCAGCCATCTTGGATTTTATTCTTTGCATCACTAAATTCTTTGGCATGCCCAACAGCCAACATTTTTTATCCATTTGATCCCAAACTTCATATGGGCTCTTCGGGTTTACCTCTGGTATTACTTAAACATTTAAACCTTCCACATTCCTTATCACTCCATTGACTGTATTGTATGACATTCCCCTTTCCAAGTTTAGCCACAGTGTCCTTGACACTTTCATTCTGTATAGATTCAGGCATATAAAATAAAAAAAAATAACTCTGAGACATCTGTTAACAGGAGCATCTGAAGCAGAAATTAAGTTTTTTTCCTATTTTTTTTCAAACTGGGACAAGAACTGTTACTATTTTTAGAACATTTAAGTTGTTGAGGTATGATCTGTGTGTTTTTCGATTGCATCTCTATCTTTTTTTAAACACTTTAAAGTAAAATTTGTGTAACACCAGATGCTTCTCGTGTGTTTTGGGGGGAATACCAATACAAAAGCCAATACAAAACGTATTTTCAATATGTTGCATCAATATTTTTGTTGGTGATATTAGTGTTGTATAGGATGAGAACAATGAGAAGTGCTCTTATTGATGAACCAGGATCACATTGATTTGACTTATAATGAGTGGATTTCTCCACTCAAACATACTATTTTTTCTGTTAGCGAATAAGTTATCTCCCTCAACATTGTTGGGTACATGGAGATTTAATATCTAGATGTCGACATCCAGGTATCAACAGCGATATGCACGAGGTTTGTGTATTATACACATGTGTATCCCGGAGATATATCATATCAGTGGAGAGATGTAGGAAGCATGTGTATTATATTCACACATATATCCATGGCATATATTCGAGCAATGCACACATGACGTATTGCTTGTATATTGTGCTGGTCATTGTCAAGTGTCTACTATGTATATCAAAATGATGATCCTATGAAACAATCACATCCAAGAAGGCTATGGGCCAACTGTGGATGCATGGGCATTGGAGCAGTACACAAACAATACCTCGGTTGTGTATTGCTTGAGTATATGTGGTGGAAACACGCTTGTGTATAATACACAAGCTTCATACATCTCACAGTAAATCTCCATTTACCCAACGATGTTGCCTGAAATAATGATTTTGTCCCTGCAGCAATGGGCCTTCAACCTCACCTTCCAAGTGGTATTTATCGGATCCTCATGTTAAATCACAACAACAAGAATTCAGTTGCCGACCTATGAATCGGACGTCGTTGACATCAAACACGCCATCCTGGGACAACATCATGATTGGGGCGAAACAGCAAGTGTAAAGGTCATTCATGTACCCTCCCCCACCCCCCCCCCCCTGGAGTTTCATGCACGTTATCTTCAACACTGCTGTCCCATGTTACAGGGAAAATAGTGATTGGTATGCTGCATTGTAGCCAATCAGATTGCCCGTTGTAATAGGATGTGGATCAATTTGTTATCATTGATTACTCTGGCTTTTTGTCATTGATTTTGCAAGAGTCCATGTTATTTTCTTTCAGAAATCAACAGCTGTTATTGCTCACAATTCATTAAACATTCCATAATATTCATTCCTATTATTTATAATGTATTCAAAATTCAAGTACTTTGATATGTACAAATATTATCATATTAATCTGAAAAATGCATTGTTATTTTCCGTCCATGCTGTTATGTTTGAGTTGATATGTTCAATTACACAATTCAAATGTCTATCATATTTTCAGGGACGGTAATTTTGTGAAGTAAAAGAAAATAAGTTACAGAAAGTTAAAAGAAAATAATCCAATTTGAAACTGGATTTTAAATATTTAAACAGAAAATCAAAGTCACTGTTCTGAAGAATAAGCACAATCTGTTCTAAATTAATTATTAAAATTAGGATTTATCAGAAATCTAATAAAAAAAAAGTTCAAGTAATTCATGAGAAAATGAGCTGCGTGTGTGCAGCAAGTGTTTTGCAACTTTTGAATTTTCGAAATAGCCATCCATAATATACAATGTCCATTATATAGAAAGGTTTATGGTTTGTAAGCCTTGGCACAGAGAATGCATTGGCACAGGGTATATGGGTTGATACAAAAATCGACCTGGCACTCAAAGGGTTAATATAAATTTGTTTTCAAAATTTACAATTACAACTCCACTAAAGGGACAGAACACACTCGCAGTGGGTAGATATGCAAAAAATATGAAAGTCTGTAAAAACAGAAGCACGAAGAAGAACATGGAGAAATAGATCAACTTTGTTCTTATATTCATTATTCAGGGGATAAACGTACCATGTTTCATTGTACATTCTGGGATTCGAGCATGAAAACAGTTTGTGAACGAGCCGGCTCGAAATTTTACTGTGCTACATTCAGATTTGATGCACGCTGAAGCGGCCGATGTGGGTGAATCAAAAACTAAAGTTAGACGCTCTTGGCCAATCAGAATGCTTGTTTTTCGTGACAAATACTCAATTGAATTACAATGATAGTTATCCATTAACAAAATTTTTAGTGTTGATAACATTATTATGTAAACCAAACTGTTACCGTGATTTGTCAACAAATGTCGCTAATCATATAGAAAGTTCAAATAGTTTGGTCTGATATGATTTTCTGAATATTTTTTCAATACTTTGACCTCTTCCAATGTTTACCATCAAGTTTTGATTAAAGTATGCTATCTTAATGGACTAATTGGTTTTTATCAGTGATTCCGCCTTAACAGTAACATTTATATAACAATGGTTTTGACATGCGAAATCTCATTATCGGAGAGTTATTAACCTCATCACTGCTAAATTATGTTCTGACGCCTTGTGCTGACTCTGTTGAGGTTATTGCCATTTTCCAGATACAGTTATTCTGATGCACCAATCTCTGAGTTCCAGTTATGTATAATGGCCTACTGCTAGTGTGCTGAAGTAGGTCCGTAGTACCTACGGACCATTTAGCTCACGGCATGCACTTTTACGTCCGTAATAGTTATGGACGTCATATGAGCGAAGAGGTTAATATTAATGGAAATAAGGGCAAAGTAGATATATTTTTTCATGTATTTGCTTATAGTTGTTTTATGGACTTTTATGCTATTTCACATGAACCCACTTCGAAGGCCTTGAATTCCTTTTAAATAACCGAAACACAATTTTTTTTTAAATCAAACTTTGTAAATCTCAGTTTGTGTTAAATTTGTTAAAAATGTAGCTTAATTCTGCCGTCCTATTATTCTACCGTCCTCCTATTCTACTGTCCTTGTATTATTCTGCCGTCCTCATTCTATTATTTTGTTTATCCTGTGCAGGAATTGCGATGCTGCTTTCCAAATGCAAAAATAGTTGAAATTTTGGCAAATATTTTCATTTGGCAAGTCATTCTCGATTTCACAATAAAGTATACAAACTATTTGTTTAAAAATAGAGCCATGAAATGCCCATTCCATAGTCTCGTAGTGGCGGCTTGGTAAAGTCAACACCTATCAACAGTTTGTTAATCTGATTGCATATAAAGTTAGCGTAACTAAGGTATCAAGGCTATTTAACAGAACCCTAGAATTTTTCATGTATTTGAGTTTCATCAGCCATAGCAAAACTTCAGGTCTACTAGACTTATGTTTATTTTAAAACTGATTTATGACCCTTTTAGTTCATGGAAATCAAATTTTGGCATGTGTTGCAACAATAACAACAGGTGGCAAACTGAAAAGATGTCACATGACTGCGATTTAGAAAAATGCATGATTTCTCCGTTATTTGAGCTGATTTTTGTCAAATTTTGCCTGTATTGTTCTTTTATTTTACCGAAAATGCAGGAAAAGAAGCATGAAAGATACTTTTAAAATAAGCCACAAAAAGTATAAGTCGTCCATTTACTTTTCTCACAAAAACAAAATCCTCCATTGCATGACACACCTGGATTCATAGACAAACAAAAATGTAATTTTGGCAGATTTGGACATGGCTTATTTGACATCAAAATAGCAAAAATCAGTATGTAAGCTTTTAGACATTTAAACCACAAACCAAATAAGCCTATTTACAGACCATGGTATAATAAACATGATCAAATACTCATTTATGTCAAAAATACTGTCTAAATATAGCAATTTCCGTGTATGGCCAATGACCCCTAGGCGCGACTAAATAGTGTAATGAGACCAGCCTACAAGCTTCAAATTGGGAGAAGTCACTTCTATGAGAAGTTGACAAAACATATTTTCTTTTGGCAAAACATTTTGCAAGAGTAAATGTTGGGCCAGTGCAGATAATGATATTGTGCCTTGCCCTAAACCACAATCTCCTCAAATCAAAATGCTAGATCTGAAATTTTATTTAAATTGTTTCATTCTGGCTTTTCATCATGGATACAGATTTTTATTTGTATTTTTAAGATATAATATTTATGTAATTCCTTTGTTACAGTGTTATACATATTTACGATGATATACATAATTTATGTAATCATTCATATATTGATTTCTATGTTTTTATTTGCAGAATAAAATCTTCATATATATATTGATGATGAGTTCTTACTTTTTAGCACACCTGAGCCAGATTGCCGGAGGATATGGGCAAGCCTGTATATAGTGTGTCTGACATTAGCAGAATGAGGTCCCCAGAGGGTGAATTTTGTGCTGTTAACCTCATTCTGCTTAGGCCTCCTTAGGAGAGCTAGGATCATATTTTGAAGTTCCCCAGTTGAAGTTGGTGATGTTCAACCTTTTGTCACCTTGATTATGCAATTTATCTTCTGCAAATTAGGGGATATAGAAACTGAACTGAAGGGAATAAGTAACCAAAAACAATGTTAATTTGAGACAACATACTTCCCAGAAGATGAAGCATAAGCAGAATGAGGTCCCCAGAGTGTGAATTTGGTAATTCTAGCCCACTGTGCTGAATAGTATCACTAAATTCACCCTCTGGGAACATTCTGCAAATGTCAGACACACTAAATCCAGACTTGGACACAGGGGGCCGGAGGGGACGGGACATAGAGATTTATAGAATGGCAAGAACAGCCTGTTTTTGAAGATGTTTCATCTCTTTCCATCATCACTAATTGTCTAATTCCAAAACTAACAAAGATTTCTATGAAACACATTTGGCAAAACAAGATTATTTACTGCAAAAGTCACTTCTTAAAGAAATGAACAGTAAAATATTTCATTTTACCATTATACTTAGTGCATAATAATATAAGACTTACTCGTATTATTCACAAAAAGTTCCTCTATAGAGAAACAAATTTTGTTGATATAAAATTTCACCTGAGCACATGTTTACCACAGAGATATGCACTTTGAAATTGAAGACTGCTAACTTGGGCATAAATACGTTCTAATTTTCTGCAGAAGATTTATCTAAATTTATATTATTTAGTCAAAAGGCACATATTAGTGATGGTTATTTCAATTGTTCTTTACATTGACTTTTATCCAGTATTTCCCAAAATTTAGTATCTATTGTCCTTAAGGCCACAATAATAAAATAGCTTGGTTTACGAACATTCAAGTTGAAAGTAGATGCAGGAGGGAAAAAAATAAAACAAATAGGTTGAAATAGCAGAATTTTCCACGAATTTCACAAGATTATTTAATATAAGTTTTACCCAAATTATAAAAAATAAATTGAGGTATTTCTTCCCATAAAACTGTATAAATAATGGAAAAGAAGGTGAATGAAAAAAAAGAGACTCTGCCATGAAATATTATATTCACCACTGTGACCACATGCTTTATATTTTAAAGGTACTCAATCCGATCAGACGCTCCTAAATTACTATTTCTTTGGCTTTGGGGGTAAAAAATATTTGATTCGAGTCAAGGAACCCGCCCATCAAAGTTCAGAGTGATCAGATATTGATTTTTGAAGTTTGTTATTTCTCGAGATCTGCAGTAATAAGTGGCCTAGAAGCACATGGTCAAATGGACGGTCTTGCGGATGAAGATGGATAACTCTAAAATCAATGGTAAAAATAACCACCTGATTTTAGAGTTATCCATCTTCATCCGCAAGACCGTGTGTTTGACCACGTGTTTCTGGGCCACTTATTACTGCAGATCTCGAGAAATAACAAACTTCAAAAATCGATATCTGATCACTCTGAGCTTTGATGGGTGGGTTCCTCGACTCGAATCAAATATTTTTTACCCCTGGACCCAAAGAAATAGTAATTTAGGAGCAGCTGATCGGATTGAGTACCTTTAATCAGCTTGAACATAAACCAATCATGTAAACAAAACAAAAAAATTAAATATTGAGGAAAATAGTTGTAGGATGGGTTCGTAAACCAGGCTATTAAATTACTGTTTCCTGATTAAAAAGTTATGCATTATTAAGATATTTCCGCTCTTTTTGGTGACTATTGGCATTTAACCCTTCCATTACTGGAGCTTCCTGAAATTTTTCTAAAACCCTGTGCCAATGCATTCTCTTCTATAAGAGAATACATTGGACTAACAATATTTCCCAGTGCATTCTCTTATATAGGGAGACTCGCGTATATAAGAGAATGCCTGGCACAGGATCTTTTATGCTGCACCAGCAGAGCTCCCGTCAAGAAAGTGTTAAACTTGACCTCCAAATCCGAGTGTTGCTCCTGGAAAAGTTGTTCTCGGATGACTTTGGGCACCCTTGATATGAGGTAGGTAAATTGATGATAGACTTCTGCCCTCAAATGGAAATGATTTGCGCTTCACCTCTTTAATATGTGATTTGCTTAAGCACAATTATATCAATGCTAAATTTTTAAATCGGCAGGGGAGTATCAGCACATCACAAAATTGACACTGACTGCAGTCACATATGGCCAAATTTAGTCAAACGGCCCAGCATATATACAGTTTAACATTGCCAGCTTGGTCCAAATCACAATCAGGATTAAAGGCCCACTTAATTTTCGAGTCGCAGATTATTTTGTTTATAATGACTTGATATACGGTTTTAATAACAATCTATGCTATAAAATATGATTAAAATACTATAATTCACACAATTTGAAACATCTGTGTCTCAGAAGATGCCACAGATAAATAGAAAACTGCTGAATCATAGAATGACCCACCCCCCCCCCCCCCCTTTGGCTCCCAGAATGCAACAGAATTCAAACTTTTTTAATGGAAGGGGAAGGACTCTATCTTTAATATATAGAGTTATTCCCTCTGCATTGGAAATAGTACTGCTTTTTACTGCAATCCAGATGACAAAACGCGTTGGCAACTCAACAAAAACAACATTTCCACAGTTTCTTACACCGGATAAGTTGATAATACAATGTTTTGGAGCTTCCTCTTTCAAATGGTATATAATATGGCATATATTTTTATATAATGTAATCTGGGGGTTCGAAAATTAAGTGGGCCTTTAATCTAGAGATTATTAAATAAATGCCCAATATCAACTTCAGAATGAATACAAACCCAGCTGAGTACTATCTGGATCACTGCATGTAGAATTTCAATATTCAATCACTCACATTAAAGGGGTACTGTACACTAAATCCGACCATTTATGGGACCATCTTTTATAGATCTTTATACTCAACAGAATATATGCAACAAATCCAGTCATAAATTCATTTTCATTATAATTATCATGTTCTTTGCATCGTATATATCATATATATGTTTATATCTAGATATATTGTGCAAAGAACACAAAGAAGTGTGCATATGTGTAAACAGAATTGAAAGTTAGTATCAGTCGAAAGTATTCTTCAAAATTAAATCGATTGTTCACATCCCTGGCGTACGGTAACATTGTTTTGAATAGAGTTATCCGTGATGTCGTTTTTATTAGAGTACTCTCCCATTAGTAACACGTGTTTGTGAAATATTTCATGTTGTCGATGTTTGCAAACAGATTCTTGCAGTGTTGTGGTCGTTTTCAGGGTCATTTGCGCCTGTTCAACACGTCGATAGCTGCCGGAATTGAAGGTAGTACACTTCAGGACGACAACAACAGGGAATCCAACTAACTGTTAAAGAGGCACACTCGCTGCATGGTCTACTTTTATCGAGGCGGGGTGGATCTTTTTTTGACACGTACAAACGGTACAGTCATTTCTTTCTCGCCCGCTCGCGAGGGCGGATGGTTCACTATCAACTGTTCCCATAAAAAAAACACCCGTAGTATCATGGTAAGTACTACCGTGGTAGACCCATGGTACTACCACAGTACTGATCAGCACTACTAGTACCGTACCACGCATATGATTTGACAATATTCTGTCAAATCACATGCTTCTTTGACAGATTCAACTATATACCGGCATTTTTTTTTGGAAGCGTGGAAGTCCAGGAACTATACTATAGTGAATGGATGTTCTCGAAAATTTGAGTGAGCAAAAGCAAAAACACCATTGAAAAAATTCGCCAATTTTTTTTTAATGGTTTGATCTGGGAAAACTGATTGACAACTGGTGGATAAATACTCCTGCTTCGTGTGGACATATACACATACGATGCTCGATGTCTGTTTTACGATGAGAAACAAACATATCCCCATATCATATTACGTGAAAATGACTTTCCCATTTCCTCGGCTTTGGCGATACCCTCGGCTTTAGCGATACCACGTACACGGTGGTGATATAATCACTCAGAAATAAGATAATACTTTATATATGAGGTAACTACGGGCAGGGTTAGCCACCCAGTGCATGGCACGCTAGAATGAGTGGGTGTCTCAGAGGTAACTACGGGCAGGGTTAGCCACCCAGTGCATGGCCCGCTATAATGAGTGGGTGTCTCAGGGGTAACTACAGGCAGTATTTTTTTTTTCACAATATCTTTATATGGAATAAATGAGTTCCCCACAACCATGAATATACTGCATGGTTGAAATTTTGTTAATTCCAATGCTTGCATGACATGCAGTGGTGAAACTATATACAATAAGCCCTATATATACGTCGATCGCTTAGGCCCGTTCCAAACGACGGATTTTTGTCGACTCGAATCTAATACCAGACCCACAATTGTATTAAATGCGTCTAAAATGCGACGTTTGAAACAATTAGATCCGTGTCAGACGCATCACAGACGAATCTCCGTCCAATTCAGACGAATCTTCGTCGGTGATGCGTCTGAAATCCGTCTTGGTTTCAAACGACGGATTTTTGTCGACTCGAATCTAATACATGTGACGAGAAGAGCCGAAAGTTGCCGAAGAACGAATGCAAATGATATGATAATGATATGATAATGGTATAATAATGAGGGGGCTCCCCTTATCTGAGGAAATACCCACATGACGTCATTTGTCGCACGCTCTCTTTGTCATAAAGAAAGATATATCTATAAGCATTGCTTAGGTAACATTGTGCAACTTGTAATTATTTTGGTAGTTTGATTCCTCAACGAACATGGCATGTCACTGATTCACATCTTATAATGGATATAGTATCAATGTTTTAGAATAATCCATATATACCGGTATAAGGGGTAGGGGTTGTAGCAAATTATTTATAATAATTCATATAGACCGATATTCCTTATTGTAAGGAATAGGGGTGGTAGTCTCTGATGTATAATAATTAATATATATCGGTATTACTTATTATAAGGGGCAGAGGTGGTACTACTGATTTATAATCATTCATATATACCGATATTACTTATTATGAGGGGTAAAGGGGTGGTAACCTCTTATTTATAATAATTCATATATTCAGGTATTACTTGTTATAAGGGGCAGAGTGGTAGCCTATGATTTATAATACTTTATATATACCGGTATTCCTTATTATAAGGGGTAGGGGTGGTAGCCTCAGATTTATAATAATTCATATAAACCGGTAATACTTATTATGAGGGGTAGTGATGGTAGCCTATGATTTATAATAATTCATAGATACCGGTATTCCTTATTATAAAGGATATATAGGTGGTAGCCTATGATTTATAATATATAATTAATATATTCCGGCATTCCTCATTATAAGGGGTAGGGGTGGTACCACTGATCTTATTTATAATAATTCATATATACCGGCATTACTTATTATGAGGGGTATAGGGGTGGTAACCACTTATTTATAATAATTCATATATTCCGGTGTTCCTTATTATAAGGGTAGGGGTGGTAGTCTCTGATTTATAATAATTATTGTATACCTGTATTTACATGCATGGTATACACATATATGGCAATTGGTTGCACGATCTAACATTTATTTGTAGCGCCTATTACATTATATTATATAACTGTATGTACTATATACATCCTCATATACATATGCACATATATTCGCGCTGCAATCGCGCATATATTTATACATAATTTATACTGTATTTTAGTATATATATATGTATAACATACCGGTATATATAGGCCTCTATATCTACGCGTGACCATTTTGTGAAGGTAACATGGAGTGCACCTTTAAATAAATCGTCTGATGTATTAGATTCGACGCGACAAAGATGCGTCCGTCTGAAACAAAATTGACCGCAGACGCATCACCGACGGATTTAATACAATTAGATTCGAGTCGACAAAAATCCGTCGTTTGGAACGGGCCTTAGGCCCGTTCCAAACGACGGATTTTTGTCGACTCGAATCTAATACAAGACCCACAATTGTATTAAATGCGTCTAAAATGCGACGTTTGAAACAATTAGATCCGTGTCAGACGCACCACAGCGTCCAATTCAGACGAATCTTCGTCTGTAATGCGTCTGAAATCCGTGTTGGTTTCAAACGACGGATTTTTGACGACTCGAATCTAATACATGTGACGAGAAGAGCCGAAAGTTGCCGAAAAACGAATGCAAATGATATGATAATGATATGATAATGGTATAATAATGAGGGGGTTCCCCTTATCTGCGGAAATACCCACATGACGTCATTTGTCGCACGCTCTCTTTGTTATAAAGAAAGATTAATAGTTTTTCGCGTTTCGTAGTAATAGAGAAAAACATTTGTCTTGGCGATACGGGTTAACATAATTAGACAGCGCGGGAAACGGAGGGTTTCCGCGATTGGGTGGAATTATGGTTGTTTATGAACACGTGACGTGGTAACAGCCAATGGGGCTTCGCGACAGCGAAGGGAGGTCACGTGTTCAGAGAAGTGTTTCATTTCTAGAACGACGTTCGTTCCGTAAACATCAAAATGGACATCGATTTAAAAATTAGCGACGCCATTAAATCATCGCAGTCGGATCTTTTGGGTCAACTTAGCGTATTAATAGATAAAAAGCTAACAAAATGCGTTAGCGCCGACGCTGAGAAACCGGGAGCAGACAAATTCAAATTTAAGAGGCAAAGTAATGAAGAACAGCACACCTCGAACCAAAAAGTGATCGACAAACTTCGGAACGCCCAGATATACCTGGACGGCAATGAAGATTCCGGAGTGGAAGCCGCGAGCCAATCCTTAAAAGAAGGTATGGACATGTTACAACACCGGCAAAAACTGATAAAGCTTGCCGATTCATCACAGTTAGGATGGAAAGTTGTAGCTGAATATGAATGCCACCAGCTAGCATCGGATTCAGACGATGAGAAGAGGATATACAAAGCTGAAGCTAGAGCTCAGAGGAAGATGACGCGAGAAAAGACAACCAAAAATCGCCGTTTTAATCCAATCAAGAGGGATTCGGCAGTTCGGATTCAGGGGACGGATCGACAGAATTCCAGAGCTAATTCCAGGAAGCCCGGGCTGTGTTTCCTCTGTGGGCTACCAGGTCATTGGAAAGATGAATGCGACAGGAGAGGAACGGCGCCAAGAAATACGGCTGCCAATAAGATAAGTATTTTAGAAAATACTTTAGATTCACAACGGTTGAAGACCGTTGGGGTTATGCGCGATCAAAGCGCGAACGATGCGAACAAGCCGAATAAGTCGGTAGCGTCAGGCGAAACGAGTAATCGTAATTTGTCGAGCGTTGCTAGTTTGGGGAGCAAATATAACCGCGCGAATTATTCGGTCGCGGAGTACAAAGCGGCGAAATATACGGCCGTTACAAAAAACGCGGGCGTTTGCTTATCAGAAACAAATAAAAGTGTTCACGGCAATGATAGCCGCAAAGCCGTCGCTAGCGCAAAGAACAGAGAGAGCGCCGGGGCTAACAGCGCAGTTGAAAAGTTTGTTTACACTCGAGTCAGTGACGCGGAAAGTCACAGTAAAGTCGCAGAAGTAGACTTAGTAGTTTCTGTCGAGTCGATTGATAATACTGCATGTTTAACAGAGCTGGAAAGGTTCGCTTCAGATAACGCGGGCGTTTGTTTATTAGAGACAAATAAAAGTGTTCACGGCAATGATAGCCGCAAAGCCGTCGCTAGCGTAATGAACAGCGAGCGCGCCGGGGCTGACAGCGCAGTTGAAAAGTTTGTTTACACTCGAGTCAGTGATGCGGAAAGTCACAGTAAAGTCGCAGAAGTAGACTTAGTAGTTTCTGTCGAGTCGATTGATAATACTACATGTTTAACAGAGCTGGAAAAGTTCGCTTCGGATAGCGCGTTCGATACAGCCTGTTTAGTTGGCACGGGAGATAATCCGGGTAATCGCGCGGAGATACCCAGACACCGAATTGAGTGTCATGATTCGGTCAGTCCGCGAGGTAGATTGAATGAAAATTATTCAAAGTGGAAGACAGCGGGCGCTTCAGATTATTTGTTGGGAATAGTGGAACACGGGTATAAGTTGCCATTTTTAACGGTTCCAACGGAGTGTTGTCTGAGAAATAACAAATCGGCACGGGACAATTCAGAGTTTGTAAGAACGGAAATAGAAAAATTATTGGAATTAAATTGCATTTCTCAAGTAAATGATAAGCCGGTCGTAGTTAACCCGCTTACCGTGGCAACGAATAGGGAAGGCAAACAACGTATGGTACTTGACTGTCGACATATAAATCACTCTTTGGCCAGTTTCAAATTTACTCTGGAAAACGGCTCGGTTGCCAGAGAAATGTTCTCAATGGGCGATTATATGTTCACTTTTGATCTTCGAAGTGCATATCATTCAGTCGAAATATTTCATTCCTTCAGAACTTATCTAGGTTTCTCCTGGCTATTAAACGGGCGAGAAACTTTCTTTGTATACAATGTTTTACCATTTGGAATTTCGACAGCGGCGTTTATATATACAAAATTGACAAGATTTGTCACCAAATTGTGGCGTTCAGAGGGGCACAAGGTAATAATGTACCTAGATGACGGAATCGCAGGTGCTCAAAGTATTCAAGCGGCAGCTTCTTTGAGCGAGAAAGTCGAGCAAGATTTGATAGATTTCGGATTTTTGATTTCATACAAAAAATGCACTTGGTTTCCGAAAACGAGCGCCAGATGGTTGGGTTTGGATTGGGACACGGTACACGGGCGAGTATCCGTTTCAGATATTCGGATTCAGAGATTGATACAAGCTATTAAACGAGTGGAGGAGCAAACGCAAAGGCGCGACGGTTTTGTGCAAGCGCGCGCGTTAGCCGCCGTAGTCGGCCAACTGATATCAATGAACGGTGCCGTGGAATCGGTGGTTAGACTGAAAAGTCGCTATATGTACAACGCGTTGGCGTATAAAGCGAGTTGGGACTCGCCGGTACCCGTTTGCGCGGAAGCGGCAAACGAGTTGAGGTTTTGGAAAGACAATATTCAGTCAATGAACGGTCAGGACTTGGTCAGTCCAGGTGGTTACACCACGGAGGTGTTTACCGATGCCTCCAGTACTGGTTATGGCGGTTTCGTCCCGGATATGGACGAGTCGGAAGTGATTGGTTCGTGGTCACTGGAAGAGCGCAACTCGAGTTCCACTTGGCGTGAGCTAGAGGCTATGAATCGAGTATGCAGGTCTGTCAGTCGGAAACTGGCGGGTAAGCGGTTAAAATGGTACACCGATAACAAAGCCGCAGCCCAGATAACGAAAACGGGCAGTAGACACCCACATTTGCAAACGGTCGCATTGAACATACATGACATATGCGACGTGAACGACATAAAGTTGTCCCCTGTTTGGGTTCCAAGGGAACAGAACGTAAAAGCTGATATGCTTAGTAAATGTTTCGATTCGGACGATTGGAAAGTAGAAACAGGCATTTTTATGTATTTGGATGAACGATGGGGTCCTCATACGTCAGATCGTTTCGCATCTGATTATAATAAAAACGTGGAATCGTTCAATTCGCGTTGGTGGTGCCCAGGCACATCAGCTATAGATGCATTTTCACAATTTTGGAACGGCGAAAATAACTGGTTGGTTCCCCCGCCTAAACTGATTCTGAAAGTTATAAACAAAATGGTTTCAGAAGGGTCACGAGGTACATTGGTGTTGCCAATATGGCAGTCGAGCAATTTTTGGCCTAAGATTGTAGACCTGTTATTAAAAGGGAAGATCGAAATGGTAGATCTTGGAAATAGAGGCTTATTACAGCCAGGGAGAGGTATCAATGGGGTTTTTGGTGAGGATCCAATGAGATTTTCCATGGCAGCAGTAAGATTTGAAGCATGATGTGTTTATATAAGGCATGATAATTATTTCATAAATCATTTCTATCAGGTTTGAAATCTTCAATACGGGAAAAAGTGAAGGGCAGTGGCTTGCGGGTTTCGGCAACGACCGAGGGATTAGGAGAGAAAATGGCGGACTTGTTGTTAGCTTCAAAAGCGGATGGCACCAGCAGGAAGTACCTCTCTGTGTTCCGGAAGTGGGAGACATTTGCTAAAGGGATTGGCGGTAAAGTAATACCTGCTGAACCTATTCAGATCGCATTGTGCATGACAGATATGATTGATAAAGGGGTTTCATACGGAGTCATTTCATCTATGAAGTACGCAATTAAACATTTTCACGGCATTTTCGGTCATTCGGACCCAACAAATAATGCATTCATACATAATTTATTGGCTTCTTCGAAACGTGTATCAGCAAAACCGATACAACGCAAAGAGGCACTTCCAGTCGAAGCTTTGTTGGATTTGTGTTCAAAATACAAATCAAGTTCGGATCTTTTAATAATCCGAGATATTGCAATGATTCTAGTTTCTTTTGCAGCTTTTCTGCGTTTCGGAGAATTAATAGCTCTTAAAGCAAATGACATAGAATTTAAGGAAAATCATTTTTCAATGAATATTAGAAAGAGCAAAACAGATCAATATCGCCTTGGCTCGCAGGTTGTTGTTGTTAAAGGTGTTTCCGATGCTTGTCCATACAACTGGTTGCATAAATATTTTATGTCTGCAGGCCTGACCACAATTGATGATGTATATTTATTCAGACCATTGTTTCGTTCTGGTGAAAATTGTAAACTTATATACAAAGATAAGCAGATTAGTTACACGAGGGCACGGGAATGCATCATGTCCCGTCTGAGGGAAGTGTTGCCGAGCGCTAACATAGGTACTCATTCATTGAGAGCAGGGGGTGCTACCGCTGCTGCTAACGCAGGGGTTAATGACCGCTGCTGGAAACGCCATGGCAGATGGCGCAGCGAAACCGCGAAAGACGGTTACGTTCAGGATTCATTAGAGTCCAGACTGGAAGTTTCTAGAAAATTGGGTCTATAAGAGATTATATTTCATACTATGATGAAACATTGAGGCATGTTGTGTTTTCTTCTGTGCTTTTGGACATAATCTAGAGTCGCTCGTCGTGGCTGGTTTCCAAACATAATTGGGTGTTTGTTATTAATTATTTCCAGTAGAGGGAAGACTAATAGTTTTTCGCGTTTCGTAGTAATAGAGAAAAACATTTGTCTTGGCGATACGGGTTAACATAATTAGACAGCGCGGGAAACGGAGGGTTTCCGCGATTGGGTGGAATTATGGTTGTTTATGAACACGTGACGTGGTAACAGCCAATGGGGCTTCGCGACAGCGAAGGGAGGTCACGTGTTCAGAGAAGTGTTTCATTTCTAGAACGACGTTCGTTCCGTAAACTTCCTAACAATAATTTTGGTTAACAAATTATTGTACATACAAGTTTCTAAGACCGGATGTAAAGTAATTCAAAATAACATCCGACAATGTTATATATAAATTTCAGACACGATAAGCATCTTGAATGTTGACAGACGATTCATTATAAATCGCATTGTGCGAGTAGTTGGTTTCTGTTTGTATCGTTAAAACTGAATTGGGTTCAGCAAATCTAGCTTAGGTCTAGCACACAGAAGTTTCTCATGACAGTTTCAGACGTTTATTACTTACAGCGTGGGTTTCTTGTATACATATATATATATATGCATTTAGGATATACTTTCGCGTATTCATGTCATGTTGGTCACAATGTTTTATTTCCAAGGGACGATAACTAAATATAGCATGTGCTGATTATTCATGGTAAGGTGGAGATAACTTTTAAGTTTATGATCATATTCATACTGTTGAATATAGAGTATCAGACAATATAAAAATTGGGGCTCATGACAACATGAATACACACAATCATATCGAGATGAGGACCAGCCTCTCACCCTGCAGACGGGCTCCACAAAGGCGCTGGTTACAGATTTCCGCCATATAAAAAAATATAAAATAAGAATGGCGGTTTTTTCTGGCCGGTGGGGACGCCGTCGTTACTGGGGCTGTACGTAACTATATGCTTAACGTGGTCAGGTCTGCCTTTACGATCAATAAACGGGACAGTCGCTCGTCGTGGCTGGTTTCCAAACATAATTGGGTGTTTGTTATTAATTATTTCCAGTAGAGGGAAGACATATCTATATGCATTGCTTAGGTAACATTGTGTAAATTGTAATTATTTTGGCAGTTTGATTCATCAACGAACATGGCATGTCACTGACTCACATCTTATAATGGATATAGTATCAATGATTTATAATAATCCATATATACCGGTATAAGGGGTAGGGGTTGTAGCAACCGATTTATAATAATTCATATATAGACCGATATTCCTTATTGTAAGGAATAGGGGTGGTAGTCTCTGATGTATAATAATTAATATATACCGGTATTACTTATTATAAGGGGCAGAGGTGGTACCACTGATTTATAATAATTCATATATACCGGTATTACTTATTATGAGGGGTATAGGGGTGGTAACCTCTTATTTATAATAATTCATATATTCAGGTAGTACTTGTTATAAGGGGCAGAGTGGTAGCCTATGATTTATAATAATTTATATATACCGGTATTCCTTATTATAAGGGGTATGGGTGGTTGCCTCAGATTTATAATAATTCATAAGAACCGGTATTACTTATTATGAGGGTAGGAATGGTAGCCTATGATTTATAATAATTCATAGATACCGGTATTCCTTATTATAAAGGATATAGGTGGTAGCCTATGATTTATAATAATTAATATATTCCGGTATTCCTTATTATAAGGGATAGGGGTGGTACCACTGATCTTGTTTATAATAATTCATATATACCGGCATTACTTATTATGAGGGTATAGGGGTGGTAATCTCTTATTTATAATAATTCACATATTCAGGTATTCCTTATTATACGGGTAGGGGTGGTAGTCTCTGATTTATAATAATTATTGTATACCTGTATTTACATGCATGGTATACACATATATGGCAATTGGTTGCACGATATTACATTTATTTGTAGCGCCATTTATAGTATATTATATAACTATATGTACTATATACATCCTCATATACATATGCACATATATATTCGCGCTGCAATCGCGCATATATTTATACATAATTTATACTGTATTTTAGTATATATATATGTATAATATACCGGTATATATAGGCCTCTATATCTACGCGTGACCATTTTGTGACGGTAACCGGGAATCCACCTTTAAATAAATGGACCGATGTATTAGATTCGACGCGACGAAGATGCGTCCGTCTGAAACAAAATTGACCGCAGTCGCATCACCGACGGATTTAATACAATTAGATTCGAGTCGACAAAAATCCGTCGTTTGGAACGGGCCTAAGAGCTGCGGAGTAATGTGCTTTCGTTCTTTGTTTTAAGATGAATCAATCAGATGAGGAATTTTCACACGCACAGCGATTGAAAGCAGCGATACACTACTCGTGTGGACAGATATGTGATGGGATTGCCGATACGCATGACGTAACGTTCAATAAGCATGTAACAGCATATATCTGCGAAACCACTTTCATACAAATACAGAACATTGCTTCAGACTTGGAATTATTTGCGAAGCATGGGAAGAGAATGGTGATAATGGCAGATGATGTAAAACTTCTGGTCAGAAGGAGTCCCAAACTCCTGGAACACATTCGGAATCTCCACGAGCAGATTTCATCAAAAAAGGATAAGAAGAAAGGGACGAAGGAGGATGTTGCTGGTCAAGACCCCAATTCAGCCGATAACAAATCTGACGATGACTGTATGATGGACGGTGAATAAAAATTGACAATAATAAAACAAACAAACAAAAAAACTACCGTGTCGCATATATTTATACCAGCAGATTAGCCCGCCACTGGCGGGATTCGTCCCATGCCTTTGTCAGAAACATGACTATATGAGCGTATATGAGCAAGGACACTTTCGTCGTAATCCGACAGTTTTATCCGATTTGACCTTGAATTGACCATTTTGAAGGTCATGTCATGGTAACGATTTGACCCGTCCAAAACACTCCCCGGACAAAAGTACCCCTAGATATCAAATTTCGTCGAAATCCGCCAATTTTACCCGATTTGACCTTGAATTGACCATTTTGTATGTCAAGGTCAGGTCATGGTCACGATTTGACCCGTCCAAAACACTCCCCGGACAAAAGTAGCCCTAGGTATCAAATTTCGCTGCCGGGCGCCCCTCCATATGCACCTCCCTTATATATCGACCGTCCATATATACGCGCCTGATTTACATTATATGTAGTCTTACTTGTATTATACCATAACGTAAAACATGCGCATTTATAGAAACGGCGTTGAAGGGTAGTGCATGGAGGGTGTGGCCAGCGGAGCGCATTTCAAGTCCCTGCATGCATGTGGCGAGGAGGGGGCGAGGGGATACAATGGATGACAGCTTGCTCTGCATTGTAAGCTATATTGGAATAGACGCTAAATGTGCAAGATTTTGACGATACACGTGCAATATATCTATCAACCGAAGAGGATTATCACCAATTCCCGCGCACCATGCATCATCTCAACATTCTCCAGCCTTTTAAAATTCGGGAAAATTTGATGGCCCCCATCTAGTGATCACCCAAAAGATCCATATGAAGTTTGGTGATGATCGGATGAGGAATGCGGCCTGTATAGGGTGCATGCGCCAAAGGGAATTGTTGACGGACGGGCGCACGCAAGGACAACGGACGCCAACCCACGGCAATACATCAAACTTTACCAAGTAAAGTTGAGCTAATAATGCATGTATCGATGATAGCTCTCTAGTTTTCATATTTAAATGGGTACTGTACCCCAATTTCAATAAATTCCTGGTGACAATAGCTATCTAATATCAATATTATATTTTAAAATAACTAATTTGAGTCGATGATGTCTACTGAAAACCTTCCGGTTAACAGGCTATCATAAAAGTAAAATTGAATTATTTAATATAAATCAATTTATGGCTGGAGTCATAAAATGGAGAATTTTGCCATTACGAGTTACCGTTCTTGAAATATCATATGTTGGGTGACTTTTATCGACGGCCGTTCGCGAACATTATTGAGTTGCAAACAAAACATGTTACCTGCAAAAGAAAGGCCCGCTATAACCGATTCGGAAAAAAACGAGAAAGAAACAAGATTCAAAGCGTCAAGTATTTTTATAGGGAGTGAGATTGTTCGATGAAAGAGATTGAAGCTGCGAACAACGAACTTCCGGTTCTTGATGAGACCTGCGTTTTCTCCGGTGAAGGTCAAAAACATGGCGCGTAGTTTGAAATCGTAATATTTTTGTTTCCAAGATCAATATTTTCTTCGCTAAATTAGGTTTATACGAAACTCGTATAACGCGAACACAATCTAACTTGAAAGTTATTTCAGTGGGAGTAAATAAAAAAATCGTCTATCTCTGTGTACAGTACCCCTTTAAAGTTTACAATGTGTAACTAGAAATTTCTGCACTTGTCTATACAGCCACAGCGCTGAATGCTTATTATATATATAGTAATGCTATTTTTTTTTTCAAGTGGCACGGAGTGTCATAAAGTTTGCAAAAGTTATAGTCACGTTCACTTAGAGTGATTTTCACAAAGAATTCATGATCTTTGTTGAATTCGGCTCTCAGTAATCGAGCTCAGGACGTTCTGAATATCAGCGACGACTTATATTATAAATATAGATCGATGGTTATATAAATAACGAAAGTGTCAATGACACTGATAATGTCAAACAGTGGTCTATGTGGGGCGGTTACATATAATGAATGCGGAAAGTTTAAATGTTTATAAGTAATACCAGAGATCAACCCGAAGAGCCGTACTAAGTTTGGATAAATAAAGTTACGAGTGCATGCCTATGTATTTAAATGTGAAATCCTTGCAAGATGGCTATGTTTTATTTACTCCCATGTCATTTAGTGGCGATCTGATGAATGGTGTGCCGAATAGGATCTATAGTATACGTGTATACGTGTAATACAAAGATTAAAATCCAAGATAGCCGTTGGCGGCCACGTGTTTCAATGAAATTCGGAAAATACCAATGGCTCCCATCTAGTGTTCACCCAGCTAGAAGATCGATATGAAGTTTGGTGATGATCTCTGATGAGGGATGTGGTCTGTAGGGTGTGGCAAATGATTAGTCACGCAAAGAGTAAATTCCAAGATATGGATGCCGGCGGCCATGTTTTTCATCGAAAATCGTTCAAATTCGATAGCTCCCATTTAGAGCTAGCTGCATGATCCTCATAAATGGGAATAAAATAAAGTAACACCATTTAAGACTCATTTGAGGTTTTTTTTTAAACACGAGCTTTCGGCTAGCTAGTATAGCCTTTATCAAGTATGAAGTGAACAAACAGTGAAAAGTCCTTTTTTTTCTTCTTTTTTTGCTTTTTCAAACAGTGAAAAGTCCTTGCTGCAAGTATTTTCTTTTGCCTATAGTAAGGTGAAAATAAGACATTTATGTTGTTGTATATTGGGTCTGGAACCCTGAACACATCTGTAAGTATATATGTTGGAATGTTCGTGTTACTAAAGTCAGGAATGACGTATATAACATACACATTATCCTCAACATACTTATTAATTTTCAATAACAATTCCCCAATAAATGCGGGCCTAATAATTGTCAGAAATAATTCCCCAATAAATGCGGGATTAAATCCAAAATGGTTGCTGGTGGCCATTTTTTAAAACGAATTTCAGGAAAAAAATCGATGGCTCCCATTTGCAAGTCACCACGAATTGAGGTCCATATGAAGTTCGGTGACGATCGGAAGAGGGATATGGCATGTGTACGTCGGGTGTGCCAAAGGAAAGGAGCTAAAAATGGCAAAAAAGGTGCCGTCGAGTCAAAGAGAAGGAATGACGTCCACATGTCACATTGCGTCTGTGGACTTTTACTCTCTCAATAGAAATTGCGATGCAGTACAGTGGTAAAAGTCACTTGACTATAAAATTTGGCTTATTTAAAGGTACTCAATCCGAACAGAGGGTCCCCATCTCAACAGATTCCAACAACAACAATCCGATCAGAGGGTCCTATATTACTATTTCTTTAGCTTTGGGGGTAAAAAATATTTGATTCGAGTCAAGGAACCCATCAAACAAAGCTCAGAGTTATTAGATATTGATTTTTGAAATTTGTTATGTTCTCGAGATGAGTACTAATAATTGCCGTCAATTTCGTATCCTGCTCGAGATGTGTACACCAAAACAATATTCAAACAGACAAGGATGGATAACTCTAAAATCAAGTGGTAATAATAACGCAATTTTGACTGAGTTCTGGGCCAGAAAGAATTCCCGATAATGAAAAATAATAGATTTCTAAAATCGATATCTAACAAATCTGAGCTTTGATGGGTGACTTCCTCGACTCGAATCAAATATTTTTGACCCCCGAAGCCATTGAAATAGTAATTGAGAGGAGTTTTATCAAATTTGGCTTATTTAATCATTTTATAATGCCACTTTAAAATAAACGGACTATGCATGCATTTAAGCTGCACACACACAGTCTGAGTTGGTCATGATTTGTCGCTTGGCTAAAAGTAACCGGTATATATAAAAGTCACCAAGGATCTCAAGTCTCGTTTGTCTATATATCATGTATGATCTCTCAGGACAGCCTATTTGATTATTTTGTGGCTCAACTTTATGATCGTTATGTCACGATTTGGAGCAATCGAATGTTTATGCCTGACCAATTATAATATAGCCCCATACAACTAACTATATGTGCTATACGTCGATGGGCGAGAAATTATAGGGATAATTTGAATTGAGATTTTTATATCCTGTGTGACTTCGGATACTAGTATCCTGGGTGACTTTATTGGGATATAGGTAACTTTATGCACGAATCCATACCACATGTAATGACAAATTCAGCTGCACTTAATATAGAGGTGTGAAAACGTAGGTATATATAGCCGGGTTTTTATTTTTAAATCTATATCCTGCATATTTCAGATTCGAGATTAAGTACAAGGGTTTACTGGAAGGAAAGGTATTCTAATTTGCAACATGATGGTACTTTTGACTGGCTCGCTGAAGGTACCGACCTCACGGAATGCTTACTACCGTTCATAGATAAGTCCCGGACGCCGTGCCAATTATTAGAACTCGGGTGTGGAACATCCACCCTATCTAGCTCCATATATTCGACTTGCCGACGTCCAGTGATCCTCAGTCTCTCTGACTATATCCCCGACGCCCTGTTGTTTCAGAAACAACTGTGTGCTGTTGAATGTGGCGGAAACAAAGAATCTCTGGTTGAGTTTCTCGTTGCTGACGGGTGCAAATTGCCATACAAAGATCATGTGTTCGACATTGTGATCGACAAGGGGACGTTGGATTCTCTGATTAAGGATCGTTTGCAAGGAAAGATAAAATCTCAGGCTCTACTGACAGAATCATACAGAGTGCTATCTCCTGAGAAAGGGAGCCTACTCCAAATTAGCGACGAAGACCCCGATATTAGACTTTCATTTCTCGAAGAAGCTATAGCGTCCAGCGAACACAGGGGTGCATTTCGGTGTTATTTCAAGCAGATTGGTTCCGAAAGAAGAATTGAAAACGAAAGGTTCTTGTACGTCATTGAAAAGAATAAAACGGACTGCTAATAGATGTAAGTTATGTGACGAATATTATTCTCGACTAACAATTATACCTCACCTCACTGACCTTACATGGTAATAAGCATATATATATATAGGCCTTGTTAGCAAATAGACTTGACAGAGTACAGCACACAGCTGCGTGTCGTTCTTTGTCTATTCATGTGCATGCGATAGTATAATTCACATCGGAAACATGCAGATGATATGTACACATCACTGACAACTTACATTTTGAACTGCAATTTACAACATATTGTTCCCAATAGTAGTAACAATATACGACACATGTATCGGCACTTTTATTTCTTTACTTCGTAACACACAGCTTAGTGGTTCAGTTTCTCCAAGTGTATTTTAGGCGGATTGGATCGATTTAGTTTTACATAAGACAGTATATATATAACCTGGTTGATCTACGTAAATTTATTCAAATTCCACAAAAGTTCGGGTGTTTTTACTTCAAGATGGAACATAATTTAACGGAATGGTTGCCGCTAAAGGGATTCGAAACATCCAACCAAAGTCCTAAATACGTTCTCCTTCTGGTCAACCAGCCAATCAGAGAATCGGATTCAACGTTATTGACAAATCTGTGGAATAATTCATTGTTCAGGGGCGTAACTGACGGTGCAGCAAACAGACTTGTCACGTGGTCTAAAGAGAACAGAGACATGTTTATACCAAATCTTATCTCTGGTGACTTCGACTCAGCTACATCTGAAAATCTTGATTTCTACAGATCCAAGGGTGTCAAAATAGTTGAGACTGAAGATCAGGATGAAACAGATTTCATGAAATGCATGAGGCTCGCTGTCGAAAGAATGCAACTGAGTTCATGTTCGTTTGATGCCATTTACGTTTATGGTGCATTTGGAGGACGAATAGATCACGTGTTTGGAAACATCCACACACTCTTCTGGGCAGCTGATATTCTTAAACTCCAGAAACCAGTGTACCTTGTTGGTGAAGGTTCTCTCGCATGTTTACTCCAACCTGGTAAACATCGTATGCATGTAGGGATTAATAACCAGACATCAAAAGTATGTGGTCTTGTTCCTGTTGGTTCACCATGCAAGAATGTGACAACAACTGGACTCAAGTGGAATTTGAACAACCAGCAATTAGCATTTGGAAATCTCATCAGTACCTCCAATGAATATATAAGTGACTTGGTAACTGTTGAAAATTCTGATCCTCTGTTATGGACCATGGAGCTTGCCTGATATAATTATGTTTCATACTGTCTTCATGTTGTCTGCATATGACTACATCACCTCTGTTCCTGTGGCCCTGCTAATTTGGTATTATGCTGGTGGGTCCTGCTGAATTGTGATACCAATTATTGTATTTAAAGTCATCATTTTCGCAGTGTTTGGTGGATCTGAACAAATTGATGAAAAGCCTTTACATGCATGTGTAGAAAACCTTCGAAAACATATACCGGTATATTGTAAAATATTGTAATAATGATTGTGTTGTTTGTTGCATATGCCATAATTGAGATGGCTATCACTGTCATTTTGCAAGCACCAATACCACTATTATTAAAATATTTAAATTATATACATGTTCTTAAATGTTTCATACAGATACTGGCTTTTGCTCAAATTGCTAGGATTAGCCAAACACAGCAAAAATTACAACTTTAGCAAACATAACAGTACATTTTCTTAATTGTTAACAGCATTGCTTTGGCCTACCATCATCATATAAATTGAGCAGGACCCAACAGCATCATAGGAAATTAGTAGTACCACTTAACTAGGTGTGTATATTTGGGTTTAGATGTTAAACCAATATTCAAGCTCAAACATAGTAATAAATCAATTTTGTCACAAAATAGATTGATTATTGAAAAAAAGGCCCACTTAATTATGAATTTATCGAATCATACAGTGCCCAGATCACATTATATATACAAAAATTTCCATATTGAATTCTATTTGGAAGAGGAACCAATATTATATATATTCTACCGGAATACGCAACAGCTGTCCTGGGGGTGTCCACCAATTGACAGAGATTCTCATATTCACACCAGGAGTTCCCCCAGTTATTGACACAAGAATGCATCATAATTCACAACTAAGATATATAATTATTCCCCTTCCATTGAGAATAATAGACCAGCAGTACAGACCAGATTGAAATTAAGCACAGAACACATGTCGGTACCTTGACAAAAACAACATGTTCACAGTTTATTCGTCCGGATAAGTTGATAATACAATATTTTGGAGCTTCATCTTCATATGGTATATAATATGGAATATGTTGTATATAATGTGATCTGGGGATTTAAACAAATTAAGCGTCGGCATTCTATATATATACTCCCAAGTGAATGTTTTGTCTATAATATTGTCCAGCAATAAATATTATAGACAAAACATTCACTTGGGAGTATATATATAGAATGCCAATGCTAAATAGCTTCTAATTACATGTGTTGGATATCATATTTCAAGGTTTGGGCAAATAATATACACCCTGGCTTCATGTGAGGGTATAAAATTTGGGCACTAAATAATCTTTCGTGGGATTTCTAATTTTCTATAATTCAGCAAAGAATCTCTAGCTATGTCCTTATTCAGAATTAGTTTGGATGGCCTTCACGGTGGGTATTGCTGTGAAAATTGTTACATACGTTAATGACAGACCTTGTTCTTATACCAATCATAAATATCGCATAAATAATATGTTATTGTCAAGTTCGTACGCTGTGTTATGTGAACAAAAGCCAAATTCTGTTGGAGTACAGAATGTAAAGCATATGCAATAAGCAAAACACTTAACACTGCGGAGACCACACTAAGTGAACTTACAATAAAACTGCCACCAAGTTGTTTACAACATACCAATAAATCGCTCGCTAATCTTTGCCACTCAAGATATTGGTGTTGAATGGGTCACCGTGAATTACTGTACTAAAACAATCACCATGGTGTTGAGTGTTTTGCTAATTGCTCACGCTTTAGGTGCTGTATATAAACAAATGCTCGGCTCACACAAAGTGTGTTTTGTGGATAATATCGCATTCATACTATAATTATACTATACTGTTAGTATATTCTTGATGTCATTTCATAATTTTGTAACTAATTTCTAAATTATAACCTATAAGGAAGGTCATCTGTGCCATTAAGGGTTTTGACAAGTATTGACTTATGTAGTCTTCAGAGTCACAGTCATTAGTCAGGTCGTTGTCTGAACAGTCGTTGACTGTCTTGTTTTTATTAGGCATGCGTTGTCCCCATATTGTATTTAAAAGCCCACTTAAATTTCAAATCCCCATAAATATATAAAAACAAGAGCTACGCTGGGCGTGCAAAATACGCCCTCTCTGGGGAAAATTGGCGGACGGAACCCAAATTCGAACTTGAGCTATTTTTCTCCTAATAAACCCACATACCAAATTTGATTGAAATCGGTTCACTCTAACTAAAGTTATCATCCGGACAACAAATTTCAGGGATTTTCTAAGTCAAATTACGTAAAAAAAAGGGGCCATAACTCTCGCAAAAATTATCGGATTAAAACGAAATTCGGACTTGAGCTGTATTTCGATATATGTAATCCACAAAAAAACGGGTTTTGCGTATAAACATTCCAAAATTGAGTTATCATCCGGAAACAAAAAAACATAAGAAAAACTGAATTTTCTGAGTCGAAAAAGGGGCATAACTCTGCCAAAAATGGTCGGACAGAACCCAACTTCGAACTTGACCTGTGTTTTGGTGGGAGAAAGTAATATACCAAATTTGGATTCATTCCGATAAACTATACTAAAGTTATCATCCGGACAACAAATTTCAAGGATTTTCTAAGTCAAAAAACGTCAAATAAGGGGCATAACTCGGTGAAAATTGGCGGGCGGAACCCAAATTCGAACTTGAACTTACTTTTCGGCTAATAAACCCACATACCAAATTTTATTAAATTTGGTTCACTCTAACTAAAGTTATCATCCGGAAACCAGGTTAACGGACGCCCGGACGGACAGACCAATACTATAATATGGCCGTTTTTTCAAACGGGCGTATAATAACAAAAACATTTTAATAAAAAAAAATATTTTTCAATTTGATTTTATTTAGATTTAACTCCTTGCTCAATTTATCAACAAAAAAAACTTAACATCTGGATGGACCCCAAGTGATCATGGATGTAGGAGCTGTTATCCCATTTAGGCATATGTGGTTATCGATGCAAATATTCAAGAAGCTTCCCCTTGCCCATTGATGGGTCAAACACCCCTGTTCTGAAACACTTGCAGTGTTTTCATTATTTCACATTACCAAATTCTTTTTAAACTTACCTCTTACACTGACTACAATAAGCATGCCAGAGTCATGTGTGGATGGTAATTGCACAGGTCATCTGATTTTATTTGTCTGACATGTTTGATAAACAAATAACTGTGGAAGAGGGGGGGGGGGGGTCATTAAAGTTCAATTGAAATATGAGATGGAATCCCATGTGTTCTGAGCAGTCTAGCTCGACAACAAATTATAATTTTTCTTTTAGATGGAAAATGTAACCATATAATCTATTATATGGATTTGTTTGATTATCTGGCCCAGTCGAAAGTAGCAGATACAAATTTAACACTTTTGCTTTCAATTAGATGACTTCAACTCATAAATATATCCTCATCACAGGAAGTCAAGAGTGCCAAATAACAGGGAGTTCAATCTAAAATAAATGTTTTAATTTTTTTTTAATTGGACCTTTTTGGCCCAGTGACCCCATTTCAACTTCGCACTTAATTGACCGGGTGACCTCATTTGAATTTTCTTTAATCATAGTCACCCAAGGCCACTCCATACCTAACTCAAGTTAAATAGGCCCAATGGTTCTTGAGAAGAAGTCATTATAAGAATTACTTATGAAGGGAAAGGGTTATGGCCATGAATCTGTCCCTATTTGAGCAGGTGACCCCATTTTGAACAAATTTGATTCCCAGTCACTGAGGAAACCACCATACCAAATATGAAACCATTCAGTCTTATGGTTCTGGAGAAGAAGATGTTTAAAGAAATGTGGACGGATGACGGGTGATGACTATAGCTCCACTGGAGACTTTGTCTCGGTGAGTTAAAAACTTATAGAAGTAACAGAAAGAAAAACTGGTCCCATTTTCCCTGCAGCATGTGTGCCAATACGGGTACATATAACTCTTAAGGCTATCAGAACGGTTTGATTATTTATATATAACAAAGTCAATAATGTTCAATCATCGGTATCTGGGTTTCTCTTCCTGTCGTCTGCTTGGGTTGGGATCTTCTTCCGTCTTCATAGGTTGGATGTATCTGCTTGTCTTCTACTCGGTTGAGTTCCGGTTGAGTTTATCTTCCTGTCGTCTCATATTCTTCTTCCGCCGTCGGCGCATCAGTGGGGCGTTGTTAGAAATACAAGAGCATAATGTTTACCTTGTATTTCCGTCCATTACTCCACTCTGCTCTTCTAAGCGTCCGAGGGTTCGTGATGATCGCTTGTGTTGGTCAGATAGAAACTGGTTAGAACTGTCTTATCATGTCGGCTTCTTCTTCCTAAAATACCCAGTGTCTGCTAATGACGGCCATGTGTATTTTCACGGCGCGTCGGTTCATCGTACTTAGGGTAATTGAGTTATCGTCATCTCCCCATGGGTCCTATTAACTCTCCTGGTTTCAGTAGCTTTCTAGGCGATACATCTGGTCTTGATAATCCTCAAGACCGTGTTCTGTTTACTCCACAAATCATTTCCCTATGTTATTGCATGGACGCTCGCTAATTCGATTTGGTGCTCAGTACTTTTGTGATCTAGATGTGGTCAACAGCGACGCTGATATGTGTGGTAATCGAGCGCCCCTCTGACAGAGATTTCCTATCTTCTTCCCGGGTTGAAAGTTATGTCCCTGTGGTTGTCTTGGCACATTACTCCTTCACTTTTTCGATTTAAAGTTGATCTTGAAATCGCAAGTCCAATTCGTCGCTGCGCAGCAGGTCGATGATTCGTCGAAGTGTTTCGCAACAGCGGCATCGGTGAATGAGAGGCCTCTGTTGTTCGTATGTCCGTCGGTGTCGTTGGTACGGCTGCTGTCGTGCTCTAGCGTAGGTTCGCTGGCGAGTCTGGATCGGCTGTCGGTGTTCGTCCGTGAAGTAGTACCAATCGGGGTCGATGTCGATGAGTGCATCTTCAGATTCTCTGGGCGGGCTGTAAGGCGGGGGAGGTGACTGCATCGCGTAATATCGTCTATGCTCGTTGTAAGGCTGTACCCATGGCTGGTTGTAGGATGTGGGTGACTGCATGCGCGGCATCATGTCGAGGTAGCTTTCATGCGGCCGCCTGCTGGTGGATGGTCGTGCATCTGAATTGGGTGTCATATCGTCATCATCGGATGTCGAGGTATTTTCGTCCTCAATGTCCGAGTATGGGGGTAGGTTCTGACAACTGGTCGACCCTTGTTCCACCGCCATGGTCAGCCTGTAATACTCAAACGGATATTTGTGTGAGGTTTGAGAACAAATGACACAGTCAGTATACACAATGGTTACTTTTCCAATTTATCGGTATCGCTTGAGGGTCGTCAGATCGGCCCAATACGAAAATGGAATTTACAACTAATTATATAGATGGATTGGTTGACGAACAGTTAAACACAAGATAAGTCGGGGTGATTGATTTCAATCATCAAAACTTATGACCGAATGTCGGGATTTATAGTCCCTATTCAACGCTTGCTATAATCATTCTGATGATTATACAACTATAATACCCTGGACATCGTTATGCAACAATTAATATTTGAAATATATGAAATGCATAAATGTCTATATACATGCAAATGATTCTGATATCCGCGCAACAATAATTACGGAGGAAATTCGGAATACATTAATATACGATACATAATTAATACTAATCCAAATCCGCCACAGATGTGGTCAGCCTCTGACGGCTATAATTGGATATACATGTAGGCGTTCCTGAGTGTTGTCCCGGAATAGCGCAGACGGCTTTGGTGCATCCGTCTCCATTGCTTCGTCGATGGGTTCTTTGAACACGGCATTCGGGATATCCTCAGGTCGCTGGTCTAACTGCTTATTATACATAACGGCTAACCTTGGCAACTGATGTTTAACAAATTTCCACCAGAATCGGTCAGTCAAGATAATGAAAATTACTACTGTAACTACGTTACTAGGGCAAAATACCACCCTGGCCATCTCTACCATTCATTGGGGTAATACTTTTTCGTTCACTAAGTCAGTCGTGAGCATATTTTCGATCGTGTTTATTTGAGCGGGGTGCTCTCAAACGTAGTAACCCTAAGGGTGGCGGTGTGCACGTCGCCGTGGTGCTCGTTATCTCTCGGTGCGCGATTGCAAAGTTCAAAGCTTTATTTATTAAATCGCCATGCGCACGTGCCGGGTTTCATGGGGCGCGCGACCTGTCATTGATCCGAACATGACTATTTATTCGCGATTCGGTCTGGGGCGTCGGGCTAACTATTTTCAACATTTACGAAGCCAGGTTAGGTTTGCCAATAAGCCAGTTAAGGGTAGGGTCGCATTTCTTCTGTAATGGACCCCAGGTCACTGTTTCGAGCACTCTATTATTATCGCTGATAGCAGGGCTTGAAGCGACGGTTTGCCTATTAAGTTGATGCTCGCTCCATTCATGAGCTGCTTACACTTGCGAGGGGCCGGTACGGGCCTAGATTCACGAGGGTTTTGTTCAATGGCGGCCACTTCCATTAACTCATCCTCTGAGCTGTCATCACTTGTAAACATCTTTGTTACTTTGCGCCCGTTTCGACGAGGCGCTGGAGCGCGTCGTGCCTTGGCACTCGGCTCTGGTCTCTCGTCCATGGACGAGTCAGGGTTTTGTAGCGGCTCTGAGCGCGCGAGTCGCGTTTTCCTACGCTGTAAGCGCATCTTAAGCTCGCTTAAAGGGACATCTTCGTCATCGGAGTCCGAACATTGTCTCCGATATCGAGCGATTACATCATCTGGTAATGGTTCTGTTTCATCGCCAGAAGACCCACCCACAGGGTTAGGGGCAGGAACGTCGCTATCTTCGTCTTCGGGGGGAACAACATACGTTTGAGCACGCTTGTTGTTGTCAGTTTTGGGGATTTCCCATTCAAGGTTGGCTTTTCGCATGTGTTCAGCGTGGGATTGTGTGACTTTCCCAGTTAATTGGTTCCTTAACTCGAAAGTAACGGGCGTTATTTGCTTGGTTATGCGGAAGTAGGGTTTCCATTTGCTTTCAAGTTTGCTTTTTCGTAAATGATTCTTCACATAGACGGCCTCGCCAATCTCGAATTTGGTGTCTGTGGCCTTTTTGTTAAATTTCGCTGCTTGTTGGCGTTTCGCCTGTTTCACGTGTTTGTGTACCATCATAAATGATTTAGGCTGTTGCTGTAATGTTATTTGACAATAACCTTTCCCAGCACGATTGCGTCTTTGTCCATACGTGACTGATTTTCCAACTACACTGCCGCGCCGTAGATAAACGGTTTTATTAGTGTTGTTCACAAGTAGCAATGGGACTTGATGTCTTTTACCTAGTTCCGAAATCGAATTCCTTACCTCCAAACCGGGTTTTGATGCTAGGTAACCTTTCTTGATTTGGGCAACCTCTATTAATGTCGACTTGTGAAGAGAAGCTAAGTTTTTTGATTTTCCCATACATAAAGTTGATGTTTGAGGCTTTAAGCTAACCTTGCTGGTCAATCTCAGCAGGGAAGCTATGTGCGCGTCCGATTCCAATGGGACGTACACGTCACTGACCTTGAGGCATCCCAGATCATAATATAGTCTGACCCCCCGAGAGGTCAACCAATCCCTCCCCAAGATCATATTCCGGGTCATATCATTCGCCACATAAAATTTATGGGTTAATTTTAGTTTCGCCATTCTGAAGGTCAGTTCCACGCTACCAAGTACGCCCAGTGACTTCCCATTCACGGAGCTAAGGTTGATGTGTTCCCTAGTTAGTTTCGGTCGGAACTGTAATGCGTCATAGACGCGTTTGTGAATCAATGATACTTCCGCACCACTATCCACTAATGAGCGATATTTATTTTTACCTATTCTAACTAAACAGGAGCTGGGGTTCCCTACAATATTTATGTTATATTTCCTCCCATTTGTGGCCTCAATGAGAGGATTCCTTAGTTTTTTGCATATGTGGGCGGGGTCATCATTCGTGGCGGTTCGTTTAATGTCGGATATCTCGGGCTGTGTCGCGGTGTATCATGGGATATGTCACGTGATCGGTTCGGCTGATCTCGGCGGATTCCCCTAGGTGGCGTTACTGGCGTGTTCCATTGCTTTTGCTTCGAATCTCCGGATTTAGAGGGGCAATTTCTAGCCAAGTGATTACTGTTGCAACCCCAGCAAGATACGTGCCTTCGGTTTTCGGTCTTAAAGGGGCAGTCGCGAGCGAAATGGTCACCTTGACACGTCCAACATTCGACCGTTCGTGGTTTAACCACCGCATCGACATGCACCTGTCTCGGGCGTGATCGGTGTTCACGGGTCGTGTGGTTATCGCTTGCGCATATATCGCAGGTTGCCCTCGCGCGTTTGTTTCTGAAACTATCGATTTCCATTGCTTCCGGTTCGTTTTCGTTGTAATTTTCGCGGCCCGTTCGTAGGTTGAATACCCGTCGGATCCCCATTTCCCGCATGGCGATGTCGGCTGCCAATTTTAGTGTCTTCGGCGCATCCCTGATCAACTTCATTTTCAAACTGTCGCTTCTTAAAGCGTCAATATAAAACCCTACGAGTTGGCCTTCAACCGCGTTGATCCCGCCGGGCTGCTCTCGGTATGCCACAATCGCGATCTCCAAAATCCGTTCGGCAAGCACATGTAAATTTTCGTTTTGTTTTTGCTTGATTTTTCTTAGCATCGAAAAGGCGAATTGAATGTCATTTATCTCGGCAAATCGACTAGATAATTCAGTTTTTGTGTCTTGCCACGTGGCGTTAGGATTCGTGGCCAAATATCTTTGTGAAAAATCTGATACGGGGCCCGTCGCGCTCTGAAATGCCATATAGGGCTTCTTTGCTTCGTTAGCGCCGGTTAGGATCGCGCATTTTTCTATCGACTTGACCCACCCGTGGTATTTCGTGGGGTCCCCGTCAAATGACGTCACTACCTGTGTCACCGTAGTCATGGCCATTGCAGCAATTTGAGAATTGATAGATTCTGTTAATGGGGCGAGAACACCAGCTGATTGTTGTTGTTGGGTAGCCATTATGATAATAAACAATTAGACTCACGTTTTGCGAATTTTCCCACACTGTTTCTGTGCACACTGTTCCTCTTCTGGCTTCACGTTGTGTCTGTGATTAGCGTTCAGATCCTGGCTCGAAGGCACCAGTTAAGAGATATGTGCCAATACGGGTACATATAACTCTTAAGGCTATCAGAACGGTTTGATTATTTATATATAACAAAGTCAATAATGTTCAATCATCGGTATCTGGGTTTCTCTTCCTGTCGTCTGCTTGGGTTGGGATCTTCTTCCGTCTTCATAGGTTGGATGTATCTGCTTGTCTTCTACTCGGTTGAGTTCCGGTTGAGTTTATCTTCCTGTCGTCTCATATTCTTCTTCCGCCGTCGGCGCATCAGTGGGGCGTTGTTAGAAATACAAGAGCATAATGTTTACCTTGTATTTCCGTCCATTACTCCACTCTGCTCTTCTAAGCGTCCGAGGGTTCGTGATGATCGCTTGTGTTGGTCAGATAGAAACTGGTTAGAACTGTCTTATCATGTCGGCTTCTTCTTCCTAAAATACCCAGTGTCTGCTAATGACGGCCATGTGTATTTTCACGGCGCGTCGGTTCATCGTACTTAGGGTAATTGAGTTATCGTCATCTCCCCATGGGTCCTATTAACTCTCCTGGTTTCAGTAGCTTTCTAGGCGATACATCTGGTCTTGATAATCCTCAAGACCGTGTTCTGTTTACTCCACAAATCATTTCCCTATGTTATTGCATGGACGCTCGCTAATTCGATTTGGTGCTCAGTACTTTTGTGATCTAGATGTGGTCAACAGCGACGCTGATATGTGTGGTAATCGAGCGCCCCTCTGACAGAGATTTCCTATCTTCTTCCCGGGTTGAAAGTTATGTCCCTGTGGTTGTCTTGGCACACATGTGCAAATAAAGAACATTAATTTTTTCCTGATGCAGTAAAAATAAGAAAAACCATTTTGCATCACTTTTCTGCCGACAATTTTATTTTTATTTGAGAAAGTCATTTCTGAATATATAGAGGCTGTGCCATTAGTCCATGTATTTATCAACCTATTTTGATCTTCCGCAGGTGAACAATGAGGAAAAACAAAATCACTACATTTAATTTTAATTCACCCTCTGGGGTCCTCATTTTGCTTAGGCCTCATCTTCTAGTAAGTATCTATAGTCTCAAATTAACATTGATTTTAGTTACATTGTCCCATCTGTTCAGTTTATATATCCACTAATAATATTAGGCGACTAATGGGCCAACATCACCAAATTCAAATGAGGAACTTCAATCTAATCCTAGGTCTCCCATAGCAGTTGAGACCTGTTCAGTTTATATATCCACTAATAATATTAGGCGACTAATGGGCCAACATCACCAAATTCAAATGAGGAACTTCAATCTAATCCTAGGTCTCCCATAGCAGTTGAGACCTAAGCAGAATGAGGTTTCCAGAGGGGTGAATATGGAGATGCTAACCTGCCATGTGGGATAGCGTCACTAAATTCACCCTCTAGGCACCTCGTTCTGCAAATGACAAGACACTATTTCAAGGCTTGTTTGTTGGAGTGGATGACTGATATTACAAGTGACCTGCAGCGTGAAGGATATCTTGATACAAAACAAGAAACATTTGAATATTTATTGGATACGTGGTGATAAAATAAGCACATACTCAGTAGCACATGATTAAACTAAAAGTTCCACTGAAAGGTGATAAACACAATTTTGTGAAAATTAACATTTTCAGATATACCAGTTTGCATTAACAATGAATGATACTCAGTCAGTCACTTTAGGCCCACTTAATTTTCGAATGCCCAGATCACATTATACACAACATATTCCATATTATCTACTATTTCGAAGAGGAAACAAAAATATATATATTCTACCAGAATACGGAACAGCTGTGGCCTAGGAGTGACCACCAAGTGATAGAGATTCTCAGATTCACCCAAAGACTTCCCCCATTATTTACCCCAGAATGAGTCATAATTCACAACTAAGATATAGAGTTATTTCCCTTGCATTAAGAATAATAAACTGAGATACAGACCAGATCAAAATAAGCACAGAACAAACGGTAACTTGAAAAATATCAACATGTTCAGTTTATTCGATCAGATAAGCTGAGAATTCAATGTTTTGGAGCTTCCTCCTTCAAATGATATATAATATGGAATATGTTATATATAATGTGATCTGGCAATTCGAAAATTAAGTTGGGCTTTAAATTGCACATTCATACTTAGGCACGTGATTAAACTAAAACATGAAAAACTGAAAGTTGAAAACATAATTTTGATGAAAATTTACATTTCAGATATACCAGTTTACAATAACAATGAATGATGCTCAGTCAGTCACTTAAAGTGCATTTTGTCTTTCATACTTAGGCCATGCAAAGTAAATTTTCTGTTTCTCGGGACGAATATATTTTTCGAAATGATGAGTTGTTTTTAATGAATTTTTTTTATTTCTGGGGCACTCACCAGCTTAGCATTCCACCTCTACGTCGGCTAGCTCTGGGTTTAATTTCAATTGCCAGTGGCCATTGTTACCTGAACAGATGTCTGTATAATGCTATTTCATAGATTACATGTGATTTAGTTCATAAAAAATCACCAAATAAAGTATCATTGACAGATATTATACTGAGTTTGCAGACGGAAAATATCACTTGTTTAACATGTTCACTGCCGACAACGAGTTATATCGTATTTTTTGCATGTAATTGAATGGGTGTCGGCAGTGAACGGGTTTACCACATGTTGGAACATAGTTACTGTTTACAGTAATGAATCAGAAATACTGTTTGTTCTCACTTTGTTTGTATAATGAGTACAACAATTATTTTCTATTGATTAAATGTTTTCTCGACAGATCGAAAGGTGAATAAAAAGGTTGCACGCGCTGGGTTTAGGGATCATGAGTTCAGACAAACCTGGAAATAGAGTGTCTGACATTTGCAGAATGAGGTCTGCAGAGGGTGAATTTTGTGATGCTACCCCGCACAGTGGACTAGCATCACTAAATTCACCCTCTGGGAACCTCATTCTGCTTAGGCCTCATCTTCTGGGAAGTATCTGTAGTCTCAAGTTAACGTTGTTTTTAGTTACTTTTCCCCTTCTGTTCAGTTTCTGCATCCCCTAATGTGCAGAAGATAAAGTGCATAATCGAGGTGACTTATGGGGGAACATCACCAACTTCAACTGGGGAACTTTAATCTGATCCTAGGTCTCCCATAGCAGTTGAGGCCTAAGCAGAATGAGGATCGAGAGGGTGAAATGGTGATGCTAGCCCACCATGTTGGATAGCATCACTAAATTCACCCTCTGGTGGCTCATTCTGCAAATTTCAGACACACTATTTCCAGGTTTGTGAGGGCATGATAAACGGGAATTTGACTTTACGTGGCCTTATAAATAAAAAATTTAAATGATGTTTTTCATGATATGTGATCTAACACTTTTGACTCCATGCTTGTTGACACAGAACTTCATTGTGGAGTGAAATTCATTCTAGATAAAAACCGACTGATGAATGAAAACAAATAAGGTCACCAGTGATCCCTAAGCTGGACACAGTAACTTTTCTTCGGTCAAGAAGGTGAATCCTGACTCCAGAAATGTGATCCCTTGAAGGAGGCTCTGAAAACAATACTCATTATCAGATGAATACATTCTAGATAATTTGCCCGCTGTCACAACAAAGAAGACTTGTATGAACCTTGAAGTCCAATGGTTTTCGACTGGAGAAGACAAGTCTCATTCCATAATATCAGAGGAATACATTATAGATAATGTGCCCACTGTCACAAGTCCAATCGTTTTGGGCTGGAGAAGATGAGTCCAATTCCATATTTGCCTTTATAGCAAAATTATTTAAAATCCTAATTTCAGTCTCTGTCAGTCAAACACATTGCTGAAGTTACGTTCCTGTTCTTTTTTCTGTAATTCCATTTGTTTTGAAATCTCATCTACCTTCCGATTCAAGGCAACTGAAAAAAAAAATAGAATTAATATAATAGTTAGTTTTTTAATACTGATGAAGTTTCACTTTTTAAGTGAACTTTAAAAAAAATATGAAAGTGTCAATGACACTGTAGCTCAAATTGGAAAGGGAATAATTTCATGTGTTAAAGTCAATGGAGTGATTAGGAATATGGAAAGTTGAAAGGCCTAGTTATGCAAAGAGTAAAATCTAAGATGGCTGCTGGCAGCCATGTTTTTTTGCCAAATGATCCCAAAAAGACTCGTTCCCATTTACATGTCATTATTAACATCCAGTACAAATTTCATGATGATCTGACAAATGATACAACCTGTAGCCTGTGTCAAAGGATTTAGTCATGCAAGGAGTAAAATCCAAGATGGCTGCTGGCAGCCATGTTTTTGGCCAAATGACTCCAAAATGAATAATTCCCATCTACAAGTCATTGTTAACATCCGTAACAAATTTCATGAAGATCTGACCAAAGCTACGACATGTAGGCCGCGCCAAAGGATTTAGTCATGCAAAGAGTTAAATCCAAGATGGCTTCTGGTGGCCATTTTTTTTGGCCGAATGACCCCAAAATGACTCGTTTCCCATCTACATGTCAATATTAACATCCTTGACAAATTTCATGATGATCAGACCAAAGGTGGCTGGTGGCCATGTTTTTTTGCCGAATGACCCCAAAATAACTCGTTCCCATCTACATGACAATGTCAACATTCATGACAAATTTCATAAAGATCGGACCAAAGGTACGACCTGTAGCCCGTGCTAATGGATTGAATTTTGAAATCCAAGATGGCCACTGGCGGCCATGTTGTTTGTCCGAATGACCCCAAAACGACTCGTTCTCATCTGCATTCCAATTTCAACAGCCATGACAAATTTCATGATGATCAGACTAAAGGTACAACCTGTAGCGTAAAATCCAAAATGGCTGCTGGCGGCCATGTTTTTTTGCCGAATGACCCCAAAATTACTCAATGACCCCAAAATTACTCGTTCCCATTTACATGTCATTGTTAACATCCATGACACATATTATGATGATCCGACCAAAGGTACGACCTGTAGGCCGTGTGCCAAAGAATTTAGTCATGCAAAGAGTAAATCTAAGATGGCTGCCGGCGGCCATGTTTTTGGGCCGAATGACCCCAAAATTACTCTTTCCCATCTACATGTCAATGTTAACATTCATGACAAATTTCATGATGATCAGACCAAAGGTACGACCTGTAGCCAGTGCTAATGGATTGAATTTTGAAATCCAAGATGGCCGCTGGCGGCCATGTTTTTTCCCCGAATGAACCCAAAATGACTCGTTCCCATCTACATGTCAATGTCAACAGCTATGACAAATTTCATAATGATCCGACCAAAGGTATGACCTGTAGCCCGTGCTAAAGCAAATTGTTGACGCATCACGCACACACACACGGACGACAAAGCCATGGCAATAGCTCAAACTTTACAAAGTAAAGTTGAGCTAAAAACGGATGTATTATGTTATTGATCTGTCCTTCTCGTCCGTCTGTTCGCTTTTGATTTCTGGATGATAACTTTAGATAGTCTTAACTAAATGAAATGAAATTTGGCATTTGGGTTTACATGTACTAGCATAAATTACAGGTCATGTTCTAGCCCAACATACGAGTTCATCTGGAATTTGGGTTCTGCCAACCAAGTTATGAGTTATGGCCCTTTGTTGGAATTACCACGAGCATATAGTTCCACACCTTAGCGATGCTCTTGTTGTTATTTAACTGAACTGAGTATCTAACTCATTTTGTAGCCATCAATTCAATCTTCTTAGTGCTTATGATTTGAGTCTGAAGAAATGCTGATATTTTGCGAATGAAAACCATTTTATTAATATGAAATTGTCAAGAGAAATAATTACTTACGAAACACTTACTTACAAAATATTTTAACACTATTGTTTATATTGTGTGCAATAATACTGAAGAATAATTCCCATTATCTATTCCCAATTACATGGCATGAGTTAGTAAGAAGCCTGGTATGTTCACCTTTCATTTTTGGTGGATGTTATGTAATCTTGGCCTCTATGAACAGAACTGATGAAAATGAACAGTAATCTTAAAAAGGCTCTTGTTTGGTCGGTCCCATATCTAAAACCACATTATTTCAGCCAGACTCTATACTTATTAAGATAAAGTAATATTAAGCCCAGAGCTTGGTGCAACCAATAAAGATAACAGCATGTATTAAAATGGTACTCTTGTTGTTGTTTTACTATTTAAATTCCATTCCCATATAGGGGCGGCACAAACACAGCAAGCCTGCAAATAGTGTGCCTGTCATTTGCAGAATGAGGTCCCCAGAGGGTGAATTTAGTGATGCTATCCCGCACAGTGGGCTAACATCACCAAATTCCCCCTCTGGAGGGTGAATTCTTCTTAGGCCTCATCTTCTGGGAAGTCTCTACAGTATCAAATTAACATTGTTTTTAGTTTTCCCTTCTGGGAAGTTTCTACATCCCCTAATTTGCAGCAGATAAAATACATAATCGTGGTGCCCAATGGGTGAACATCACCAATTTCAACTGGGGAACTTCAATCTGATCCTAGGTCTACCATTGCAGTTGAGGGCATAAGCAGAATGAGGTTCCCAGAGGGTGAATTTAGTGATGCTAGCCCATTGTGCAGGATAGCATCACTAAATTCACCCTCTGAGGACCTCATTCTGCAAATAACAGACACACTATTTGCAGGCTTGGAACACAGCCCATTTGGCCATGCCGCTCCTGTACAATATAATCATGTTTATTTTTGAATATTTCACTGTTCGCATTGTTTGTAAATATTGCACAAATAAACAATCAATCAATTAGGAAATTCCCTAATTATATTCAAAACTAAACATGAATCATTCTGACTATGAGTAGCTTTGATCTAAATGTACCTGTGTTCTGATCAATCCACTGAAGAGAATCCATATGAGCATTCAGTATCTTTGTTATTTGCTGTACCTGAAAATATATTCTCAATTATTATGCAACATTAAATCCATAAAATAAATTTTAAAATTAATTAATTGTATTACAAATGTATAATGCAATGGGAATTGGGGGTCAAGCAAAGTAAATCAGTTGAATTTTACTTGTGAGAGAGCTTAATGGAGAATTGTAAGCATTATTACCCCACCACCACCATTTGGAATAATTTCGCAAGTGCTGACCATTTTTAGCCATTTAAGCCATTTGCTGATTGGGTAGCAGCTACTTGATTCCCATTCACTCATTTGTAGAGCAAATAAGTTCTAAAAACTGAAGTTTGTTTATTGAACATCCCAACAAAGACATTGCTATGCCTGCCGTTTGCTTATATTTTCAGAACATACCTAAAGGGTTCGTACCCAGTTTTGAAAGTCTGGAAAAAGTATGGAAATTGAAAACAGTTTTTCCTCCCAGGTCTGGAAAGGGCATGGACTGTTGGTGGTTTGGGCTCTGGGTATGGAATAATTATGGAAATACTTCACACTGGCCCAATAGGATTCCATTTCCTTGGCCAAAACATTTTATTATCGACAAAATGATCCAGTGGGCAAATGTGTATTTGCCGAAAAATGGTTCATGGATACAATATATAAAGACTGGTGGAAGCGCTCTACGAAAAGCAACAAAGAGGCTGTGTGCACAACATGTGGAATGTCACATACTACAGTATTAAATTTGCAGGGGGACATTTTTCCTAATTTCGAGGGCTGACCCATGTGTCTAGGGAACAGGCTAGACTACTTACACATATTACACTACTTAAGGACATGTGGGTTACCGTGGGTAAATATATACATATCATGTATGCATTGAATGTAAAAGTAAAAAAAAAAACTGTAAATAGATTACATAAGATAACTTATTGTGTTCTCCATGTGAGTGTGGGGACATTATGGCATACACAGTTTGAGGTTCAAGCATGTTACCCATATCAAATTAGCCCTAGATATTTCATTGTCCAGTTGGGAAATAGTATGAAAAAGGTATGGAAAATGATTTTTAAATAGGAGTGGGATCCCTGTACCTACAAATAAAGAGCAAACAATTCTATGTAGAATTTTAGAACTCGGATGGAGAATAAATAAAATAATCAAATGTCTAAATTAATGAACTCCAGGTGACACCTTGGATAATCAATCAGACAATCACTACATTAAATGTTTATTACCTGAACCAACAAAGTAAACAACTCCATCAATGAAAATACAAGTTGTGGCTCCACGATATTAATATCGTGATATGATGACTATTAAAAACATGCATATGTACCTAGCCTCAGAGGAGATAAATACATATTACAAGTTATTACTTGCTAAACCAGATTTTCGTTTTTACAGGCCTCGAAATATGGTGCTGGATATTTGCAGAATAAGGTCCCAGAGGGTGAATTTAGTGAGTAATAGTGACGCTACCCTGCACAGTGGCCTAGTATCACTAAATTCACCCTTTGGTGACCTCATTCTGCTCAGGCCTGATCTTATCTTTATTATAAAATGATTTATTTTTTTTAGAGACTTCTTTTAGTTTCACTATATCCCCAAATTGGCAGATGACACAATGCATAATCAAGGTCCCCAATGGGTACACATCACCATCGGGAAACCTAAACCTGTGTCTAGGTCTCCCATAGGAGATGAGGCCATGCAGAATGAGGTCTCCAGAGGATGAATTTGGTGACACGCTGTGTGGGGTAATGTCACTAAATTCACCTTCTGGGGACCTCATTCTGCAAATGTCCGTCGCAATATTTTGAGGCCTGGAATTATTACATGCAACACCAGATTTGTGTTTTTTAAAACACGTCATTCAGGTGCAAACCAACTTTGTCATCGCTTGATGGTTAATTATTAAACAAGTTTTGGTAGATATAATTTCATGTTAAATCTTACAGGATCAGCATTGTCCGGTGTACCATAACATGTGTTGAAATGGTCAATAACTTCCTTCAGATTCTGCCCCATTCGTTTGGTAACGGCATCAATATTCTCTGCTATTTGGTATCTGGAAGCCAAAAACAAATTGATCATATAATAATCTGATATTAACCCTTTCATGACTGGAGCTGTGCTGATGCAGCATTAACGGTCCTGTGCCAGTGCATTCTCTTATATATGCGAGTCTTCTATAAGGATCCTTGCATATATAAGAGAATGCACTGGCTTACAAGGTCCAGGTAAATATTGTTAGGCCAATGTGTTCTCTTATATATATGCAAGGCTCTCTATAGGAGACTCGCATATATAAGTGAATGCATTTGCACAGGGTTTTCACAAAATTTCAGGAAGCCCCAGTCTATTGAAGGGTTAATAAAAGCACAGATCAAGTGAATGAGACTATTCTGGTTGGAAGCAAGAATAAGAATCAATCAAGAGATGTTTTTGGGGGTAAAGTTTCAGACCAAGCTTATTTTCAGACTTGATTTTTTTTCTAGTGTGAATCTCATATACAGAATGATTTATTATATGTTCAAGTTATCACGCTAACAAGCGGAAATAATTGCATATTCTCACTAGAAACAACTGGGAGAGCCAATTTCATGGCTGTAACTGTATATGGTGGTTGTAACAGTAGCTATCCCCTACATTAATTGTTTGACTTACACATATAAATGTAATTGTATGTTTAGTAATAGTTAACCCTTTCAGTTCCATGGGCCGATTTCATCGGCCGTAATTTACGGTCTGTAAAATTGGCCCTAAAAAAATAAAAACATAAAAAACATTTTTTTTTTTATATTTTAAAAAAATTATTAAAATTGTAAAAAATTGTAAAAAATAATAACAAATGATGAAAAATTGTTAGGCCAATGCATTCTCTTATATATACGAGGCGACCTATGGTCGACTCGCATATATAAGAGAATGCATTGGCACAGGGTATATGGGTTGATACAAAAATCGGACCTGGCACTCAAAGGGTTAAAGACATTTCATGAACTTATCTCATTGAATAAAACCAATCAATTCATACACAAACAATATCCCCGTTGAAAGAATGTAGCAATGAACTAAGATTGTGGAAAATTTCAATTACATTGTCTACCATTTCAGAGAACACGACAGTTAAACTAACCACAAATGTAAATATTTATTACTTTATTTGGGACTTGTTATTGGGTATAAACATTTACGACAAAGATTGTGCAAATAGAAGTCACTGTGTGTAAATTGTTTATAAACAATGACTCTGTTTCTGACTATTTGGATATCAAAATTATGTAAATAATTTATTTTGGCATGATTATTTGTTATTCCTATCGGAACACCTTAGCGGAGTGTTTGACATCACTTTAATTGGGATATAATGTCCCTTTCAACAGCTATAGTCATTCTGTGACATAAGGGGAGACCTAAATTCAGGCTATGGTACTCATTTATTATTATTAACTTCTACTTCAGGCAGTGACTTCTGTGGTCATATTCTTTACTCAATGCTGAAACATGACCCAAGCTATCTGTCTAGTTCTCTGTGCTTCAGGAACTCTATTTACACCTAATATTTGTACATTAATTAACCCTTTCAGTGCCAAGTCCGATTTTTGTATCAACCCATATTTCCTTGATCATTTTTCAAATTTATTGATTATAATAATGTGATACATTGATGGAAAGAGCTCTTAGGACTTGGCACTGAAAGGGTTAAAAGGAATTGGAATCATGAGCAGATTCTTGTTTTCTAAAATCTTTCAATCAATAAATCCAAAACGATTAAAATGCAGAAGATTTCAGAGCATACATTCGGTCCTGAGACCTTTTAAAACTGTTGTATGGACATTTATAGTATTGACTTCTTTATAATGAGAAATAGATATGAACAAGCCTTGAAATAGGGTGTCTATCATTTGCAGAATGAGGTCCCCAGAGGGTGAATTTAGTGATGCTACCCCGCATAGCGGGCTAGCATCACCAAATTCACCCTCTGGGGACCTCATTCTGCTGAGGTGTAAGCAGAATGAGGTCCCCAGAGGGTGAATTTGGTGATGCTAGCCCGCTATGCGGGGTAGCATCACTAAATTCACCCTCTGGGGACCTCATTCTGCAAATGACAGACACCCTATTTCAAGGCTTGGATATGAATAAAACCTACGTGTGTTCCCTCTCCAGGTCAGCATGTTGTTGGTATGTAATTGCTGGTGCCTGCTCTACTGCTTTCTCTAATGGAACCAGCATATCTTCCAGTTCCTTTTCCTGGGATTTAATGAAATCCAGCTCATGATCGAGCTGCTGCTGTGCTATCTGTAACTGCTCAGTGTCCGTGTTTAGTTGTGCAATCTGAAATTAATCAAAAAAACTTTAGTTGTTCTATTAGGCAACTCTTTCTATACTGAATGGATTCTCCCTAATCTCCCATTCAGTTATATAAGTATACTAGAAGGTGACCCGACTTCGTCCGGGCTATTCAAAAACCAAATTTCAAGTCGATAGCTCCACCCGTTTCCGAGATCTGGTCTGCGCATGCGCGAAGCTGGCGTCGCACGGGCTCGGCGACCCGATAAAATTTGTATCCGGGGCAAGATACATTCACATACCAAATTTCAAGACGATAGCTCCACCCGTTTCCGAGATATATATATTGTCCAATGTCATTTGCGGATACCTCGGCCGGTGATGAGTTAACGCGACATCGGCCGGCTAAGAGTTAAACGCAATCACGTCACGATCTGTTGACGGCGTAATATATTTACGGAATGTTTTTCGATGAGCGAAGCATGGTCCTGCGTTCTTCCCGATAATTAAGGTAGAAACTTTAAACGTACACAGGCGTGTGATACATCATTGGAAAGAGCGCCACAGATTCTAACCGTGCAAATTATATGACTGGCAATTTATTAGTCGCGCTATATCGAATCGATTTGTGAGCACCGAACTGAAATATATTAGCGCAAAACGGCGTAAAAACAGATTTGACCTCGGCACGTGAAAAGTTTACCTCGGATCTGAAAATTAATATGCCTATGCCACTTCCCGACCGATAGTACCCTCACATACGAAGTTTCATCGAAATCGGGTCGGCCGTTTTCGAGTTCATCGCGATCACACAGACACACACACACAGATACACAGACACACAAACAGATCTTCCAAAATATATAATAGATGTTGAATGTTGAACTTAATATCTGATCATTTCCTGAGGGGACCAGGGGACTACTTGTATATGAGAATTTGCACAGAAAGGATTAATAGCCTCCTTTATGAACCCGTCTTACAGCTTCCACCCCTTTCTCCCATTCAGTTATATAAGTATACATTTGAATGGTCTATTATAAATTTGAAGGGGTGTTCATGTAATAAATGACAGAAAGAAAAACAGATAATATAATAGCAGAATGATTCATTGTACATATTCATTGGTGTGAAATGTTCAGATAATAAGTTCAAGAAATGCTGAACTTGTTATCTGATCATTTATTAAGGGGACTAGGGGACTACTTGTCAATGAGAATATGCACAGAAAGGATTACTAGCCTCCTTTTTGAACCCATCTTATTGAATAAGTGGACCTTTTACCGACACGAAATAGTGAATCCAGACTTTATGATTTGATCTGTTTGGCGCATGCACTAAAGAGTTACACAATGATTGGTGCTCCTTAAAGCCTTTTAAAGGGCATGTGGATCTGCCTAATTAGAGCACATAAGGCATAATGAGAGCTTGCATATGGCACTATATTTAAGGAAGATGCAGCAGCCACATTAGATACATACTCTAAGTTGGTGAATTCTGTGAATTGTCCGGTTTGCAAGTGAAAGGTGGAGTGAGTTCTTCGATTGCAATATAGTAGATGTATTCAAATGTTCAAATTGGCCGAATAAAAATTTACCAATTCAATACTAGTCAGGATGGTAACAAATAATACTAATTTTGTTCACATAGAAAACATTATAACTTTCCTATACCAACTCTACAATGTTACTAGAGTAGTTTAAGGGTCATCAGCAGTGCTGTTATGTTTTAAAGATTGTCTGTGAGACTCTCGGATTGCATTGGGAAAGCCTCAAAAATACGGAATACCACCCATTTATCCCGCATGTGCAGATGCATGGTCGATAACTTCAACACTAAATCAACACTGATAGAAGTGAACTGTGATTGCAGGGTGATAACCTTAATTGACTCTCCCAAAGCCATGATTGTGTCACGATGTGTATGCTATATAAACACACGGACACTTCACAAGTGACATCAGTTTGAGTGTCATCAGTTGGATTGAAAATGACTCTATGTAGAAAATAGAAGGGGGAAACTCTATATTTGAAACAGGACGTGTTCTTCGGCTTTTGAAACCACAAAAGGTACAGTGTAGGTCAACAGGTGCTCTTGACCTTTGCATGTCAGTGATTTTAAAATCAGCTTTTCAATGCACTGTATTATTTTATATAACATGCATGTATCTCTCAGTGGCTGTTTTTATTACTGTTTTGTTTAGGTATATATATTTATAAAATAAATACAAATAGAAACTCATAAAATGATATAATCTTAATCATAGCTCCCGCAAATATCTCACAGACGGCAATTTTCAAAACTTAACAGGTCTGGTTACCAGACAGACATCACATGGAGAAATAGAAAGTTACACAGTATCCAGATGAGAGATCAAATTGACAATTAGTCAGTATTAATTACTCACTTTTAAAACCCATTCAGAGCAGTAAAACTTATTGTTTTCATACACATGCATTCATCAACATAGTATATAAAGCTGCTGCACTCGTTTGTGGACTTTGTACCATCCATTTGAAGATGGCAACCAATATGGCCACCATAAATTAAGAATTCTTAACAACAGATAGGGGAAGAGGATCCTTTCAAATCAATTGTACATTAACCAGGTATTATTACTAATATTTGCTATAGCACTGTAGGATGGTATTGCCCACATAGTGATTCTGTACCCATAAAATACCAAATAAAATGATCGCCTTCAAAATTATTAAGTCATGAATAACTCAGATGGTGCCATATATATTTGTTTCTCATTCCAAGAGCATCAATACCATTGTTATTGCATTCTTTAGTGATGTGGGTGAATCATAGAAGTACTATAATACTTGCTGAGTATTCATGTAAGAGGGTGACAAAATTCTCTATTTTTGGGACATTACAAAAATAATAATCAGTAACGACATTCGATAGGATGCTCAGCCCACTTTGCCAGTTACAATGATTTTCAGAATCTTCTCATTTGCTGGAATTGTGTATTCGAGGCTGATATATGAATTTCATATTGTGGTTTTTGTTACAACTAAGAACGGTTAAAATAGCTTTTTGTTTTAGGAGGGCTGCAGACTATTTATTACATTACACAAGACAGGGTTTCCTCTCATTCGCATATAGTAGTGCCCTAAATAATTGACTCATTAACGACAGCAGAATTATGGGTAACTTTTCAGGATTTAGTTGGAAATATGGCTTGTTGCCATTCATCGGAAAGCTCTAAGTGAGAGCTTTCCGATGAATGGCAACAAGCCATATTTCCGACTAAATCCTGAAAAGTTACCCATAATTCTGCTGTCGTTAAGGATTTCGATTATTTAGGGCATTACTGTATGAGCATCCACACACCATCTGGAAAGCCCTTTACCTTTTCACCATTTTCAATCACTAATCTGTCCCATGCATTGACTTCCGTCGCCTGCTGTATGAATATTTTTTCCTGTTCTTCTAACTCTACCATCCACTTGTTAATAGCATCTTCCAGCTGCCGATAATTCATTTGCTTGGATGGATCAATGGTTGAGACCAAACTGGAAAATTAAATATAAAACATGCTATAATTAAACCAGAAGATTAGAATTTGTGTTAATTCATTTACTTGGATGGTTGAAGCCAAACTAAAAATTTAGATATAAAACATGCTGTAATTTAATCAGAAGATTGGAATTGGCGATAATTAATTTGCTTGGATAGATGGAAGTGAAAGTCGACTAGAAATTTTGATATGTCATATTGTAATCCAAGCAGATTGAAATTTTCCAAATTATGTTAGAATTCTTTGAAAGCAAATCGGTCGCCATAATTTAAATTATGTCAGAAAGTTATATGGATGCCATAACACTCAGAATTCTTGGCAAGAGAGTCTAAACAAATGCCATTATCTTTATTTAGGTGTTTGAAGCTAACTGAATAATTTGTGTTTTTCCTTCTTTGAATGTGTAATCTATACGATATTCTCCAAACCCCAAATGCTCATAAATGACTGTTTCTTCTGAAAATCATCTTTACTAACCTTGTAGCGGTAGCCGTCGTGTTAACTGGCTGTACACCACTAGCCTGGGTAACGATTCCGAGTCCGGACGTCTGACTAACTACAGCAGGAAATGGTGTCACTGCTATACCTGTAGCTAAAGGTTTAGAGAGATTCAGACCAGTTGACTGTGTCGCCAATGTTTGGGCTAAAGACAAACCTGGTTGGCCTAAAGCCAAACCTGTAGTTGCTGGCTTTCCCAAGTTGAGGCCAGTTGATACCTGTGTTGTTACAGTAGGTTGACCTAAGGAGAATCCTGCGATTGTAGTCTTTGTTGCAGTTGAGGTTGGTTGAGTAAATGGGAGAGCTGTAGCAACAGCAGGTTTCTGTCCACCTAACACGTTTGGGGTCGCACTTGCTGTTGCACCTAAAACAAGTAATTATGGAAATCTGATTTGATAAAGAATATTTTTAGTTGGGGTATCCATACCGTCCCCAATACTAAATTTGTGTTCATTGTTTTCAAGAACATATGTTTTTTAATTTTGTTTTGCAAAATGTTTCTTAAAAAATAAAAAACATGCTTTTCAATGTCTCAGAATGGGTTGATTTCGCATTTAGAACTTCAATCTGATCCTTGGTCTCCCATATAGTGTAGGTAGTTAGCGACAAAAAATGCTCGGATCGATACAAGTCGGATAAAAGCGCCATTTTTTAGTATCTTGTAGGACAGCATCTCTAGTCGAGGAATTTTCTCAAGAACCAACTTTTTGACCAACGTAGAGCCGAAAAATCAAGATGGCGTCCAAGATGGCCACCGGTTTGACGGTGGCACACCTAATAAATTTGCCTCTCGATTTGACATGGTAAACATAACGAATTCCCCCACATTATCTAATAATGGTGTTTATAGAATAAAAACCGCGATATTTAGTTGAAAAATGGCCACAATTATTCAAGATGGATGCCAAAATGGCGGCCGAAACATGAGAAATTTGTTTTTTTCCTTATTTTTTTTTAAATACTTTACAATTTTCGAGATAATATAAGAGAAGATATAGACTATTTGTTCAATATTCGATAGGATAATTTATGTGGAAGAGTTGTGCACATTAAAGGTGAAGTAGTATTGTTCATTCTGGTAGAAATGTGAGGTAGAATTTGTGCTATATAAAATGAATGAAATTATTCTCAGACTGTGTTTCATTCTGTAAATGCTTAATAACCAACCGTGAATGACACTGATGTCATCAATTCTATTTGCGACACTACTATATGGTTGGATCAATTGAATACAACTTTGTATGTCGAGATGTTTACAAATAAAAAATCAATTTAGTAGTGGATTTTCCACGAATATAGGAAACACTAAACGACAGACCCCATATTCGTCAAACTCAATTTGGTTCTCAAAAAACAAGAACATATGGAAGGTATTCTGCAACATATCTTCATCGCCAGGCCTCGTATTCAAATTACCAATACTTAAAGACATATTATGGACTTGTTCGATGTGTGTGAAACTGATTAGTTAGTACTCAGGCGCTATGCCAACTGGGGGAGTGTAGCATTCTACTAACATCGCCCAAAATCTCAAAGAACATACAACTCCATAGAAAACACAGTCTGAATTACGCTTAATTGTAAATATTTACATCTCGATTCGGGACGCAACAGTCGGCGATAAAATAACGCAAATGATTTTGCCATCGATACTCATTGCATTTAATAAATATATAAGACTGACGGTGTGTGTTGTAAATTTAGGTTGATATTCATAACAATAACTACTTTGAGCAAGATTATTCTCTATTTCTATTTGGTCACCCAATCGGAGTGTTTCACAGCACTTTAAATTCAGTGTTTTTATGTCCAATTATACACAAAATGATCGAACCGTATACTCGAAAGTATATTTGAGTTCGGAATAAGAAAAAATATTATTTCCTTGTATCATTGAGTGTCCTCAATTATTCCAGCAACAGAACATGAACCAATCATGCGAATAGCCCAGAATCAATAATATATAGATTAGTACAATGTATTGCTTATATATGCATATGTACAATTTTGTATGTTATATTGTTGCTGGGATATACTCCAGGGGGCCATGTGGTGTCAAGATGGGATCAGTAAATATGAAAATACACTTTGTTTTAATAAATTGAATTGAACTATTAACTACTCACAACCACATCTGCACAACTACGTACATGGAAGTTTGTTTTTTAACATTTGCACCTGGAACAAACCGATTTGCAAACATATGTAATCAATTCGGTGCACACTCTAGCCACTTCTGTGGTTGTCATCCATACAGGGGAAAAAGAATCGTTAATAAACATCCACCAGAAGCAGTCACATTGGGGGAATTGATTCTGTTTCATCAGAATCAATTCTATCACCCTTCCGGCCCCGTCTCCATCAAATTAAGATCTGACTCTTCCGCCGTTTGTTAAAAAATATTCGAAGTTTTGATAGGCTGTTTATACACTGAATGTCAATACAGAAAGTATTCTCCAATAACAATCGACATATTAGGTCTTTGTGTGTGCAAAATCGGCTGCGTGTGGTGCCCATTTAGAGACGGGAATTTGTGGGTATTTCCCACGAGAATTAAGCAGCAGTTTGATGCTCAGATTTTATCACATTTAAATTGGGCTGGAACTTGTCAGGTTTTATGATTGAAAATGTGGTTATTATAGTGATCATACAGTGATACATGTTCCAGCCCAACTAAAAGTGTCAAGACCGATAAACTTATCAAATTGCTGCTTAATTTAAATAGGAAATGCACAAGAACGCATCATGCCTCTAAGTGTGCACAAACATAGCTGAGTTCGCATTATTATCAACAATAAGCACGAACAAAGACATAATCTACGGATATTTGTTTAGTAAATAGTTAGTGTATAATTAGTAATTAGTGTATAAATGGCGGTCAAAACTTTGAAAATATTTGTTTTAAATCGCGAAAGAGTCAGGACTTAGTTCGATAGAGACAGAACCGGAAAGGCGATATAATCGATTCTTGTGAAACAGTTTTCCCCCAGTGAGTCAGATGCTGGAAACTTTGCATCTATCTTACTATGCAAGTCCAAATACCAACCTGATATATACTAGTAGCACGATTTCTTTGGTGGTAACTGTTCATGTGCGCGGCCTTTGCTGAACATTTCATGTCTATCTTCATTAACTGAGGTCAGCTTAGCAGATTTGTAATAAACAATCACAACGAAATGCTAAATACACTCAAATTGTGGTGATGGAACATCAAGTACCACAAAAGGATTCCTCGTAATTGACATCACGCATTCTGTTAGCTCTGGGTAAGCTTTTCAAGCATCCCAAAATGTGCGCTTACCCTTACCAAAGAAAACGGAAGTTGAGTCGCATCCTGATATAGCATGGAATATTGGAAGCACAGTTGAATTTTCTGAGCCCAATTGAATTGTACATATCAACTATGTTGCGGATAACATGGGATTTAGACTTGCCGAAAGACACATTTTCAAATTTTTGCATTGGAGTAGCATAGTATACAGATGTCACAACAGAGTCACGATAATATCCTTGTCAACAGTACGAACAATAATCGATGAATAATGAGTTTGTAGCATATGATATATATGTCCGACTAATCTACTGTCAGCTTCTTCATATGTATATCCAAAGAGAATAGGTACGACATTAGGACCGTGTTATCATCCTCCGTTACGAAGATGGTTTTCCCTGTTAGGGTTTCCAATTTAAAGAGACATTCATTGACCAATGCAAACAATTCTTGCCTGTTGGTGGTGTTTCTTAGAAAGTCATTACAATTCGGTGGAACGTTTGTGGTAAGCCCCAACCTTACATCGAATGCCGCAACCACGTTTCTCTCACGTTCCTGTTTTGATACTACCCTCTATTTACCTGTCCAAAACCAAGTCAATTATTCTACAATCTGCGAGCTGCATCATAACATATGGAATAAACGTTGTGCTGATATACATTGAGAAGGCAAGCCCGACTTCAGGTGTCAGTAAGTGTATCAGAGCACCCCCGTCGAACACCTTACACTCGACCTTTGGATTTGGCTCTGCAGTATCTATGTAGTTTGAATCGGATGGGATCTTCATGCAGCTTAGAAAGTCACATTTATTACCGCCCCTCATTTTATAGATGGGGGAGTCGCTGGATTTGGTGTGAGAAGAACATATATTTCATATGCTACAAACCGATAATTCATCGATTATTGTTCACAATTTTGACACATATATTATCGTGATCATGTTGGGACATCTGAATGCTATGCTTCTTCAATGCAAATATTTTAAACTGTTTGTCTTTCGAGAAGTTTAAATCCCATGTTACCTACAACATAGTTGATATGTGCAATTCAATGGGCTAAACAAATTCAACTGTACTTCCAATATTCCATCCAATATCAGGATGCGACTCAACTTTTTCCTTGGTAAGGGTAAGCGCAATTTTGGGATGCTTGGAAAGCATAGCTCACATAATGCTTGATGCCAATTACGAGGAATCCGTGTGTGGTTCTTGATGTTTCATCACCACTATTTGAGTGTATTTAGCATTTCGTTGTGATTTTTTATGACAAATCTGTGAACCTGACCTCAGTTCATGAAGCTAGACATGGAATATTCAGCACTTGAACATTTATCACCAACGAGGAACATGCTCTTGCAAATGAAAATCGAGCTATATATCAGGCTGGTATCTGGACTGTAAGCCCCACAGTAGATGCAAAGTTTCCAGCACCTGACTTCTTTGGATGGAAATTGATTGAGAATGACAACCCAGAAGCAGCTACATAGTGCACAGAGTTGATTAAATGTGTTTGCAAATCGGTTTGTTCCAGGTGAAAATGTTCAAGAAGCAAACTTCCATGTACGAAGTTGTGCAGATGTGGCTGTGAGAAGTGAATTGTTCAATTCAGTTTATTAAAACAAAGTACATTTTCAAATTCCAAAGTATTTGTAATTTGTATACGAGGCCGGATGGTGAAGATGTGTTGCAGAATACCTTCCATGTGTTCCTTTTTTTAGAACCAAATTGAGTTTGACGATTATGGGTTTTATCATTTGGTGTTTCCTAATGTCGTGGTAAATCCACTACTAAATTGATTATTTATTTGTAAAGATCTCGATATTCAAATTTTCATTCAATTGATCCAACCATATAGTAGTGTCGCAACTAGAATTGAAGACATCAGAGCCATTCATTGTTCGTTTCTAAGCAATTACAGAATGAAACCCTGTCTGAGAATAATTTTGCTCATTTTACATAGCACATATTCTACCTCACATTTCTACCAGAACAAACAATACTACTTCGCCCTAAGTGTGCATGACTCTTTCACAGAGGTTATTCCATCGAATAATCAACACATTGTTGATAGCTTATCTTATATTATCTCGAAAATTGTAAAGTATTTAAACAAAAATAAGGAAAAAAACTAACATTTCCATGTTTTGGCCGCCATTTTGGCATCCATCTTGAATAATTGTAGCCATTTTTCAACTAAAAGTGGGAGCTGTTATTCGATAACCACCATTCTTAGATAATAGGGTGGAATTCGTTATGTTTAATATATAAAATTGAGAAGCAAAACTATTAGGTGTACCACCGTCAAACCGGCGGCCATCTTGGACGCCATCTTGAATTTTCGGATCTACGTCGGTCAAAAAGTTGGTTCTTGAGAAAATTCCTAGACTAGAAATGCTGTCCAACAAGATATTAAAAAATGGCGCTTTTATCCGACTTGTATTGATCAAAACGCTAACTACCTACACTAATAGCAGTTGAGGTCTAAGCAGAATGAGGTCATCAGAGGTGAATTTGGTGATGCTAGCACAAATAATGGGGTAGCATCACTAAATTCACCCCGGGGGACCTCATTCTGCAAATGACAGACACACTATTTGCAAACTTGGACTCAAAATAATTTATAAGTCGCGTTTTTCAATATATATTTTTTAACAGCAGCGAATCATGATTAATACAATATAATTTTTATTTAACAGAGAGTGATTCATAGGACTATGTTTGGAAGTATTAAATGCAAAGGAATGTTGAACTTCAGGAGAAATACAGGACGCATGTAGTCCTTCATCTCTGTGTCTGATTAATCAGAGAAAAGACATTCCAAAGATGAAATTTAATCAATCATTCATGCTAATAAAACTGTGATGTCATTGAATTATTAGTTACTAGCTGAAACAGACTCCCATTGGGAGCCTTTACTGATTCCGCGTCAGAGGAGCATATGGTCGTTTGTTCAACTTATTATTTGAACATTTCCCACCAATGAATACAAATTCTTCTGCCCAGCCAAGGCGGGCTTTTTATAGCCCGCCTAGTCTACAATAGGAAATTTATTTAGTTATTTTATTGTGTTTTATCTGGTTTTATGAGAAAAATTCTGCCTCTAAATCGCAAAGAATTATATTGCACAGTGTGTGCATTCGTGACTTTGGCAACTGATGTCAAATGGGTATTATGGCGGAATCATTAAATTCCGGAACGAACAGTTCCATAAATCAGATTTTTTATCGATACTCACACATTATAAGAACAAAATAAATAATTTCTCTTCATAAGTTTGAACTTACAATATATTTCATTGGATAAAATCAACATATGTTGTGGATAGTGAGAACCAAATGTCACTGCCTCGATTGAGTTCAACCTTTCGTTCCGTTTCTGGATCCTATCAGTGAAAATTGTATATCACAGAAATGATCAATTTCTTGCTTCGATTGACAATCTTTTAATATAATGAGCTAATGTCTCCAAGTTATCATTCACTGTGGTGATTATTCTTGTTTACAATGTTATTCACTTATTAAAGTTGAGAAACTGTTCTCTATGTCCCCAATTGTAAGCACCCAGTAAATCCATACAGAGCGACTTGACCGCTGGTAGCACTGCGTAGCAGCAATCTGCGAAAGCGGTCATACCAACTTGTAATCAGTGATGGAATATGGATTGCATTGAAATAAAGCAGTCATTTGTAACTGCATTCAAGTGTAAATATTCTGGATTTAATATGCTACTTCATTGTGTACTCACCCAATTTCGTTGCATGGGTTGGACACCGACTGACAAATTGTTGAGTACAAACACTCTTACATTTTGTCTGTGGTTCATATTAATTATCATAACAAATAAAACATAATTGAATATTCACCATATCATACTTTGGCCAGTGCGGGGTTGACAGTCACAACTCTGGATATTTTGCTTCCACATAACAAAATTTATTTAGATGAAGTTAAACAACATCAAAAATAGACCAACTAAGGGCAGTAGTAACTCAGATAAAATAAATCATAACTGTAAAAGTTGAGGAGGGCTATAGCCCTCCTAGGAAAATCTAGGCGGGCTATTAAAAACCCTCCTGGATTTCTAGACCGTCAGCCCTGCTGTACTTGTATTATCTATTCACATGTCTGTTGTCTGCTTTTATTACCTGAACACCCCTCCAAATGAATAAGAGACTGCTCAGATTTATACCTTAACAACTGAATGGGAGAATCCATTCAGTATAGAAAGGGAAAATGTTGGAAATAGAATCAGAAATACCAAAATTGAATCCAGCTGTAGATGGCTGTGCTGTCCCTTGTGGCTGTGCTGGTTGACTAAGAGCAATTCCAGTTGTTGCTTGTGGCTGCGCTGGTTGACCAAGAGGAAATCCAGCTGATGTCTGTGGCTGTGCTGGTTGACCAATAGCAAATCCAGTCGATGCCTGTGGCTGCGCTGGTTGACCAATAGCAAATCCAGTTGATGCCTGTGGCTGCGCTGGTTGACCAATAGCAAATCCAGTTGATGCCTGTGGCTGCGCTGGTTGACCAATAGCAAATCCAGTCGATGCCTGTGGCTGCGCTGGTTGACCTAGTGGGAATCCAGCTGATGCCTGTGGCTGTGCTGGTTGACCTAGTGGGAATCCAGCTGATGCCTGTGGCTGGGCTGGTTGACCTAGTGGGAATCCAGCTGATGCCTGTGGCTGCACTGATTGACCTAGTGAGAATCCAGTTGATGGCTGTGGCTGTGCTGGTTGACCCACTGCAAACCCAGTTGAAGCTTGTGGTTGTGTGGGTTGACCTAGTGCAAACCCGGTTGAAGCCTGTGGTTGTGCGGGTTGACCTAGTGCAAATCCGGTTGGTGCGGCTGTTGTAGTTGCTGCGGGAGTTGAGCCAGACAGAAGAGCACTCAAGGAACTAGCTGTTGTAGCTGATGAAAGAGGAGACAGAAAAGAGTAAAATTCAGTTTTCATATAAAATTCAACTACATGTATTAACTATCCTCAAAACTAAAATAACATACATGTGTAATCTGTCTTGTCAATATGTCACACTGATATTTGCGTTATACTTATGACATCTGTGATGGTAGTTTTTCAACCATTTAATTTCTATTTAAGTCCATCAGCTTGTATCCAATTGATATGTTAACATTTCTTCAAAAGACGCTTTAGTTATCGGAATCGATTAATCACCAAAAAATAATGCTAACCACTGTCAACAATAGTATAAAATTTCCCAAAAGATGTTTATCAACGTCTTGTTCAACATAATTTGGTATTGAGAGTATGTAGGTCCGGTCCGCTTGTCGAATATCTGCTAGGCAACCAAATATTCCAGGTGGTGAAAAATAACAGATTTCAAAAATCGACATCTAATAATTGAGGTCTGATGTGTGGGTTCCTTGACTTGACTCAAATAATTTTTACCCGAGCAATTTACACTAAGTCCAGCAAAGGTCCATAACTCTGCAAAATAGTGCAGACAAAACCTGCACTATGTGGAGGTCCTTTCCACAATGCTGGTCTATCGGCATAACAAAGGACATCCAAATTGGACTATCGATACTTGAGCTGTGTTGTGAAATGTTTGTTGTGGACAGAAGGACAGAAGGATGGACACAGGTTTCCAATATATACCCCAGAATCCTCCTTCGGAGGGTTGGGTGCATAATATGGGTATCCTTTCCTGTCGTCTATATACATGTTGCACATTAGCAATATTTGGGTAACAAGTTTAAATTCTCTACATTTGAAACTGTGGGAGAATTTGATTACATAATGAAATTTCCAAAATTAACATTGTGAAAAAAGTCAATAAATGGGAATAACTAGGTGAAAAATGATATTTGTCCGATTGTCAACATACCAACTGCACATTAGCAATATATGGATACCAATATCCTAATGTTCAAATAATTCTCTACATTTAATACTGTGGGAGCAGTTGATTACACAATGAAGGTACAAAAAATAAAAATGATAAAATAATTTTGATGTGAAAAAATGGAATAAACAATTTTTCTGTCGTCCATAAACACGTTACACACCGGCAATATATTGGTAACAATATACTAACGTTCAATTCTCAACATTAAAAACTGTGGGAGAAGTTTATTGCACAATGAGGGACAGATGAAAGGATGGACGGCTAGACAGATGGACAGAGGTCATTTCGATAGTCCCCCGAAAATCAATTAACCCTTTACCCAACAAACCGGCCACAACCGGCCAAATAAAGCTTCAACAGCCTAAAATATCTTCGGTCTGTCTCAATAGAACCATACACATATGGATATCATTGGAACCGGCTCCTTGACCACATTGTGATAGTTACAGTTATGCCCTGTGCCAATGCATTCTCTTATATATGCGAGTCGACCATAGGTCGCCTCGCATATATAAGAGAATGCATTGGCCTAAAAAAAATCTTTTTTTAACACTTTTTACCATTTTTTCTTACATTCTTTAACAATTTTATAATTTTTAATGTGTTAAGCCAATGCATTCTCTTATATATGCGAGGCGACCTATGGTCGACTCGCATATATAAGAGAATGCATTGGCACAGGGCCCTTCTGTTGGGTAAAGGGTTAAAACTTTTCTCGATTAAGCGCATAAAACCATTGGAGCAAGACCCATATAAAACCAAATGTCTGCATGCCTGCAAATAGTGTCTGTCATTTGAAGAACGAGGTCCCCAGAGGGTGAATTTAGTGATGCTACCAAGCAACGTGGGCTAGCATCACCAAATTCACCATCTGGGGACCTCATTCTGCTTAGGTCTTATCTTCTGAGAAGTATCTATAGTCACAAATTAACATTGTTTTTAGTTACATTTTCCTATCTGGGAAGTTTCTATATCCCCCAATTTGCAGAAGATAAAATGCATAATCGAGGTGACTACTGGGTGAACATCAACAACTTCAACTGTGGTCTGTGGATCTTCAATCTGATCCCAGGTCTCCCATATCAGTTTATAACATTTCACACACATGCTCGATTTAACTCAAATTTGGACCACATCCTGTGGTGTATCTTTAAACAGAAAATGCTGTAACACCAAATTTCAAGCCAATTGGTCAAAGAAAACCTGAGATCAAACGTGGTTTCCAAAGGTAGCAGACATGTATTTTTTTTCACTACATTATGTAAGCACACCTCTGAGAACACTGCAAAAGTCAGATTCAGGTAAATACTTTTGCTGGCTTTTTGCCAGTTTCCAGTTATTTTACTCAGGGTTTCCGCTATAGGAGAAGCAGGTCCGTTTTAAGGTCCCTTTCCCCTCACCCAAATTTCCCCTCTGAACAACATATTTTCCTACCCGACCCATGGATTAATGCCTACAACAAATGTGTATATCTGCCACTGAATAAAACCAACAGAGAGTAATAAACAAAGACAACTTTATTTGTCCATTGGTGTTGATCACCAGTGAACCATTTGGCAGGAAGCGAATGCTTTTCAGGGTTACACACATTGACAATTAGCAAATGCAAAAGCTACATGGTTGATTCGTCTGGATACATCGTGATTACATTCTCAGCTACATGTAACACTCTGTTCTGACTGGTTTTCATTAATGATTATGTAGATGAGGTCCAGATGTTAGCCACCAAAGAATGATCGACAGAAATATTTCATGGTATAACATTACATGTCATGAATGTAGTGAAAATGGACATTGAAATAAATTGCAAATTTTAACAATTTTCTCTACCATTATTGGTGGCGGTACACAAAATTGTCAGTACACTTATTTTACCCTTGAATTTAACTCTTTGACAATTTGTCGCAAAATACTAGTAGATATTAGCAGATTTTTTATAAACTGAGATTTCCCCCAGCGGCCATAGGGGTACCATTCCCCCAACCCCTATCGGAAACCCTGTTTTACTATCGGTACTTGCCAATGCATAGCAAAGGGTGGAGTCAAAGAGAAAATCCTGAATTTTTTTTATTTAGATTTTGTGATGGAATAAACACATACAATTAATTTTCCAATACTTTCTGACTTTCACATCAGTGACCTGTCACTTTTTATGGGCAATCTCCTAGCAATTTCATAATACCAAACAAGCCTGCAAATAGCATGTCTGTCATTTGCAGAATGAGGTCCCCAGAGGGTGAATTTAGTGACGCTATCCAGCACGGTGTGCTAGCATCACCAAATTCACCCTCTGGGAACCTCATTCAGATTGAAGTTCCCCAGTTGAAGATGGTGATGTTCACCCATTTGTCACCTCGATTATGCATTTTATCTTCTGAAAATTAGGGGATATAGAAACTTCCCAGATGGAAAATGAGGCCAAAGCAGAATGAGGTACCCAGAGGGTGAATATGGTGATTCTAGCCTGCTTTGCAGGATAGCTTCACTAAATTCAACCTCTGTGAACCTCATTCTTCAAATGACAGACAACTATTTACAGTTTGACACCAAAACCACATTACCACATCAACCCTATCATTTATTCTAAGTAGCATGTGAGATGTATATTTACCTGTCGTTTGAACACCTAATGAGAATCCGCTACCTGCAGGATTAAATCCACTAGCTGGTGCGCTGTTTGAAGCGGGAGCTGTGAAACCACCAAACCCTGCCGCTGGAGCTGTGGTTCCTGGAAATATGCAAATATACAACCATCTAAAGTTATCGTATATGCAAGAGCATACGCCCATGGTAATTTCAACAATGGGCCATAACTCAGGTGACAAAAGTGCAAATTCCAACAAAAAGGGCTGTACATGTAACTGGTGAAAATTGGCAGGAGGAACCTGAATACGAACTGACCAGTATTTTGTGCTAGTGAACCCACATACCAAATTTCATACCATTCAGTTCAGACTTACTAAATTTTCATCCAAAACAAAAAAAGTGAATGGCCAGACGGACGGAGTGGGCCAAAAACATAATACGTCCCATTTTTTCAAAACAGGCGTAAAAATACGGGCGTATAAAATGGCATTGATGGGGTCGATGTTGTAACATTTTATACATGAATGTATCAAATATATAGAAATGCACAGCAATATTGACTGATGTTACATGATATGGTTTATTGTCATATCAATGTATACAGAAATGCATACGTGAATTAGTTTCAGTAGTTGTTTTTGTACAGCTTTATCTGTTAGTCAGTCAAAACAATCATGCGATTGGGCTCTCATATTTTAATTTCAAAACTTATATGTGATTTATGTAAAATGCTAATTTTAAAGATGTACATGTATTCAGGGTTCCAGATTTTACGTTTTATTTAGATTCTATTGTAGAAAATAACATGTTTGGAATAAGATGTGCTGCAAGAAAGTCACTATTTTGTTCGATATTGAATTTTATATGCATTTATTCCATGCAGTTTCAATGTTTGAGAAGGCTACCAACAATGATTTTGTTAACTTTTCATTAATAAAATGATATTCTTTGTTATTTGTTGGTCCAGTTTACATGTAAAAAAAAAATTCAAGAGAAGAAAGCAGAATCGATGTTAAATTAGATTTTTTATGTTGTTGTTGCAACTGAAGATCTGGATGTAGTTTTAACTATTGGTGTTGAGAGAGAAGAAATTTGCAGTGATAATTGAAAGAAATAAGTTCAAATCCATTTTCTTGTGTGTATGTAATTTTGACTAATTAAACGGACAGGCAGCCTTCGTTGTAGGTTATAATTTAGAAATCACATTATCAAATTATGATTATTGCCTCAGAATATAATAATTTTAGCATAATGATGATATGAATGCGATATTATTCACAAAACATGCTTTGTGTCCGAGAAAATACAGGTTGACTGTTGTTTAGTTTCTCGCAAAAAGCGCAGTGGATTGTTTATAAGCAGTCACGATACTGCGCCATTTCATTATTTAGATTCGCTTTATATGTCGGGGTTGTACAACTTACAACTCAAAATACAACTCATAGTAATATTCCTTATTTGGTATGTATTACCATATATAGGTTAGGAGAAAATACTCACTGGATTGAAAAATATTTATCTCTTTTCAAGAACAATTATATTATGTACACTTTTTTCCCAATCAAGAAGTAACGTAGATTAGCTTGATTTTTAACTGACAGCGGGTAGAATGGGTCGATTAAAATACAATTTGCATTTTGGTGTGATTTGAATGCAATTGTTGATTGCGCCAATAATTTTATCTATGCCTTCCACAGCGCAACGAAACGTTTAAACAATCGGTTCCTTAATGTTCTTTATGTTTGTTTACATAATCAAGGGTACACATGTGAGAATAACGTGCAATGTATGCGATATTTATGATTGGTATAAGAACAACATCTGTCTATTATATAACAATTCTTTCTGTTTATGGTGGTTTTAGTGCATGTGACTATTTTAACATCTATAACCACAGCGAAGGCCGCGCCCATATCTTTAAACACATGGAAACAATCGCTCTAAGTGCTTACCAATCACAGCGCTGCAAACAAACAGTAATGAAACTGAAACCATAGATTAAAGGAAGACAGAAATCGCATACCGTTTTTCCAGGAATTACACGCTATACAAATTTATGCTTAATGAGTATAATGGTGGTATTATTCGGATTTCTGGTAAATCAAATACTTATAGTGGAATATAATAAATCACTTGATAAACTGGTGCTGTGAAATTGTGCTCTCGTGTTTGTACAACGTCCCTGCCTCTCATGTATTATTTCACGTCACCAGTTCAATCAAATGATTATTCTCTAAATAATGGCTCAAGCTATAATTACGAACCTGGCTTTGAGAAAAGGGATCCTGTAGCAGTTGCTCCAGGTGCTGTTGCGCCGAATCCGCCGAAACCCTGAGAAGGTGCCACAGTGGCAGTCGCTACAGGACTATTAAATCCGAACCCTGTCGCTGGGGCTGCTGCTGTCACAGCTGGAGCACCGAACAGTGATGTTGATGTTGTTCCGCCAAAGGCGAATCCTGATGCTGCCCCACCCGGTGCAGCAGTGCTAGCAGCAGCAGGTTTTGCTCCAAAACCACCAAAGCCAGTAGTAGCAGGCGTTGACGTTGTGGCACCAAAGCTGAAGCCTGTCGATGCAGGTGTCTGTGCATTTGGGCCAGCCTGTGGTGCACCGCCAAATGAGAACCCTGTTGAAGCTGTGGTTGGCGGTGTAGAGGACGCAAAATTGAAACCCGTTCCACCACCTCCAAACATGTTTATTGATGTGGTAAGTTATTACTCAGTTTTAATGGCAGAGCTGCATTAACTATCACACTCTACTCTGTAATAGATCAAATAAAAGTAAAAATAATACATTGGTGCAGTTGTAAAAGTTAACCCTAGGGCCTTTCTATACTGAAGCATCATTGACGAGTAGTTTTCCCATGGGAAATGTTCTGATAATAAGTTCATTCAACAAAACGTTTGTTGAACTTATTATCCAAACATTTCCCTCAATAACTAGGGCTCCTTCTGCACTTTTATTTATTTGTCGTCGGCTTTTATAACCTTAACTTAAATCACCACTGTGACATCAGTCTATTGTTATGTCAGTACAGTATATGACCTATTGTATCGGGTGTCCTATAATATGTTGATACAAGCTGTCCAATATGTTAATATTGGATTGGTTGTAATGTCATATTGGTAGACACACATGAGTACAAGCAACATGAGTGATTATATTCAACACAAGACAATAGACTCAAAAACACAATGAATTTACTGAAACAATAACTCAAATATGTTGCATATCCAGACAATTTAAATCAAATACATTTGACAAATATTAGCGAATCGTTTATGCTTAGACAAGTAGATTTATGAATACTTATTTGACTATAAAAAACAGCTAACCTATATCTATAATAACACAATTATTTCAATGCCATATGCAATAGGATCATCCAATAAATTGTGAAGAAATTGCTGAAAGCATAGATTAGTTACATGTATGATATCATAGAATGCATAATATATTATAAACGCGAAACTAAAACTGTGGCGTGAACAAATTAAAGACATATATTGCAATACAATGGGGTTAACAGTGATAATTCTGAGACAAAATACTCCGGTCGTTCAAAATATCCCAATATATGATGCCTAAACATACAATTTCGTTGTATATTTGCATATATGTATGATTATTATATTCACAAAGGAAAAAGTGTTTGTATATACGTTT